>CM076572.1:169062366-169517610 GCA_034641835.2 Pinus albicaulis | reverse complement strand
AGCTGTGGAGGAACCCACATGGGTTGATGCCATGATCGAAGAATATGATTCGATCATCAGGAACAGTGCATGGGAGATTGTCCCAAGACCGGTTGGGAAATCAGTGGTGGGTTCGCGATGGATCTACAAGGTGAAGCAGGCGGCTGACGGGAGTGTGGAGAAGTACAAGGCGAGATTTGTCGCCCGTGGCTTCTCACAAATCGAGGGGATTGACTATGAGGAGACTTTTGCACCTGTCGCAAGGTACTCTTCCATACGGACGATCCTTGCTCTCTCAGCGCAGATGGGGTGGCACATTCATCGGATGGATGTGAAGACTGCGTTCCTCAATGGAGTTATTGAGGAGGAGGTGTACATAGAGCAGCCTGAAGGTTTTGAGATCTTCAGCAGTGAGTCGCATGTGTGCCGACTCAAGAGAGCACTGTATGTGCTGAAGCAAGCACCTGGTGCTTGGTACACTCGGATATACAGCTACTTCACCGGGCTTGGATTCTCCAAGAGTGAGGCGGATCCAAACCTGTACCAGATTGTGGTGGAGGGGAAGCTGTTGATCATCGTACTGTATGTAGATGATCTGATTTTGACTGGCGATGAGCGGTTGATACTTTCATGCAAGGAGGATCTTGCACGAGAGTTTGAGATGAAGGACCTGGGCATCCTTCATTATTTCCTGGGATTGGAGATTTGGCAGCGCAGTGGAGGACTGTTTGTTTCTCAGGGCAAGTATGCCCGGGAGAGTCTGGAGAGGTTCAACATGCAAGGCTGCAAGCCTGTTGACACTCCTCTTCCTGGTGGTTGGAGGAAGGAGGATGCTACTTCAGCGGAGGTAGTGGATGCCACTATCTATCGACAATTGGTGGGGTCGATGCTACTTCGGAGGAGGTAGTGGATGCCACTGTCTATCGACAATTGGTGGGGTCGTTGATGTATCTGGTCAATACTCGACCCGATATATGCTATGCAGTTAACCAGCTTTCGCAAGCTATGGTTAAGCCTACCAAGCTCTTTTTGGAAGGCGGGCAAGCATGTATTGCGCTATATCAGAGGCACATCGGGATATGGTCTATGGTACAGACAGGAGGATGGAGTGAAGCTTTCTGGCTTCACTGATGCAGATTGGGCAGAGTCCAACTCTGCCCACAGCTTGGCAAGAGGAGTTTTCGGGGCATTGTTCGACAAAGAAGCCCCGGTACACAGAAGTGCAGATCCGTGGCACTCAGTACAGCAGAGGCCGAGTACATGGCAACAAGTTTGGCTGCATGCGAGGCTATTTGGATGAGGAAGATCCTCGCAGGTTTGTTCAGGTTGCATTTGGAGCCTACAGTGATTTACTGTGATAACCAGAGTTGCATTAAACTCTCGGCTAATCCAGTATTTCATGATAGTTCCAAACACATCGACATCAGGTACCATCATATCAGAGATTGTGTTCAGCGGAGAATCATGATGCTTTCATATGTTCCCACGGAGGATCATGATGCCGACATCCTGACGAAGGCGCTCACCAGGAGCAAGTTCGAATTCCACAGAGGCAGGATAGGGGTTGCAGATAATCCATATCTTGCTGAGAGGGAGTGTTGAGAATGCAGTAAGATGATGGAGCTTAGTGAAATGAAGTCGCCTTCACTAAGTGGGCCCGCAGGCAAATTCTGGCGCAAAATCTATTTTTAGACTATGTCTATTTTTAGACATACGGAGCATGGTTTGGGGATTCCAGTTTGAGATTCTTGGAGTTTGAGACATGTTGGTAAAAATAGATGAGACTCTATTTTTAGGTCAAAAGAGGTCAAAGTCTATTTTTAGACTACCTCTCCTAAAAATATGGAAGTCAAATATTATTTACCCTTAATAATATTTAGACTCTAAACAACAGTTTACTCTCTTGGAGCACTTCAGTTCGAGCTACAGAAGTGGCTCATGCATCTGACAGAGGAATCACGTGGTTCCCAAGGGTTTGATGGCATCATGCATGGTTGACTTTAGTTGGACTTCAGTGACAGAAGTTTGGAGGAGTTAATGAGACAGATAGTGGAGTTGTGTTCTGTTTATTTTAGTTGAACTAGTTGAGATTAGTTTAATTAGGTAATCAATTAGTTATGAGTGGAGTGAATTAAATATTATTTAATTCATTAATTAGTAACTCATTATTCAACTCAAGAACACATCAGTTCACTACAGTGCATGATCAGTTCAGTGGAGACCAATGAAAGAGGTAGATGAAAGGGTGGAGTTAGCTATCAGTGGCGACATCAGTTGTGCATGAGATTTGCACCACACTTGGAGGAATTGTCCATGACAATTGCGCAGTCAAGCCAAGGAGATTTGAACCTTGGATCTCTACATAGACAGGCCATGATTGCGCAATAGAGGCAAGGCAATTAGCAGTGAGTTTTGAACCAGTAACCTGTTCAAAACTGAGCTAGATTGTGTGTGACTTTATGAGAAAGTACTAAGTACTTGTGAGGAGTATTGTACTTGTTTTGTTACATGATTTCTCCATTATAATATACACAATAGCTGCGGGGTTTTCAGCTATAGGCTTTCCCCATACATACTTATTTAATGTGTGATTGATTTGATGTGCGATCGCTTCTATTATTTCCACATGTGACAATTAATTGTAGATGAGATTATGTGTTATGCATGCAATTCGAAATTGATGTGTAATCGGGTTAATCTCCATTGAATAAGTGATTTATTCAGCTAATTTCTACACTTGTTGCCCATAACATATCTCCATGGCTTAAAGTGGAAGATATATTTGGTGCCTTAGGAAAGCACCCATCATGTTGCAGAATCTTCCTTTCTTCACCAAGGAAGTGGCCATATTGAGAAATAGTTTTGGCCCAAATTTTTCCATGAATTTTATAAGATATAAAACTCCTTTTAGGAGTCATGGCCTGCATATACATAGTAAAAGAATGCATACGATCAGAAAATAAAACATGATTTACATGTGTATGTTCTTCACCAAAAGTTATCCTTATACAAGTGGAGTGGTGTATGGATCTTTCTCCTCCTCCCAAGGTACGAAGAGTTGGCTGAAATAACTCTATCTTAGAGTCTTGTTGCTGCTCCAACTCCACAAGGTTCATGCATCTTTGACAATGCTGATATAGTTCTTTTTCAAAGCCCTCCCAATAATAGCTCCTCAAGATAATGTTGTTGAGCTTTATAGAATATGTGTGGCTGAAATAGAACTCTTCTTAAGCCCTTTGTAGTAACTTCTCCTTGAGCTTGGAAGCTCTAGACAAGAATATTCTACCATGATTATAGATGACTCCATCAAGGATTGAATAGCTCTCATCATGTAGCAAGTCATCAAGAATCATGCAAGGATGAAGATCCTTGGAATATTCCACCAAGAGTTGGGACTCCAAATATGGATCTAGGCTTCCCAACAATGACAGCACTGTATAATTATGAAATGAAGTAGTTGTCATATCATCATTCTCCTCTTTGACCGTAATGTTCCCAAATTTGCACATAGCAATTTGGAACATTAGATTTTGCTACTTTCACCTAAGAGAGGAATAAATGGGTAAGGGAGCCCATGAAGAATAAAAATATGAATAATTTCCACCTTAAGAAGGAAGGGGATCACTTCAGGAGCTGAACTTTACACTTACAAGTGTGAACATGGGAAAAATAGATAAGGACATAGTCAAGTTTGACTAAGTCAACATGCATTCTTGAGGAGGAAGAGATCAAGTAAGCAAACCGGTTCAATGTGAAAAAGGATCAGCCTAAGACACATATGTAAACTAGATTGAATATCTCTAGTGTGAAAAGAGGCATTGGAGGTGGATTAGTTGACGAAGTCAATAGCGCAACCACAACATGAGGGAAGCAAGTTAGGGCAGTGCAGTTTTGAAAGAGGAAGCTTCATGAAGAAGTCACCTCAACATTGTGTGGGGTCCGGGGTGAGGAGGCTCACCAAAGATAAAAGGAAGGCATATCATCAAAGGTAGATCATTCATGTATTCAGATATTTTGTTCTAGAGACCAATTTCATACTTCATCTGTTTAGCTGGAGTTGTTGCACTTCTTAGTGCAAGGAATTCCTGTGCGGGAATTCCATCCTCTCTTGAGATCAGCTTGCTTAAGGGATCAAAGGAGAGTGATATAAGATTCATTTCAGTATTTGGCTTGAGTAAATTCCTTCATATTCAGCCACAGCACAGTCTACTTCAGAAAACTGTGTCCTTGATGCAGGGGCAACAACAGCAATGTTGCACCCTTTGATTTTGTGCTCATCTTGTAAGAGGAGGTGCTTATTTCCCTCCGGGAGTTTGTTAGAGAGGCATTTGGCCATATTTATGTATTATTCAACTATTTAATGTCATATTCAGCCATGTATAATACATATATGCAGTAACTGCATTATTTCTACAGTGTTGCTTATTATTCATGCATTTTGCCGAAAACCTTTGCTGGGTGTCTTGTTTTACTGTATAAGCTTGTAAATCTCCATTTCTCTATTGTTTGATAAATATAAGTTTCATATCAGTCTTATTTTATCATTTTCTATAGAAATCCTCATGGGAATTACGCTCTCACTGTATTCATAAATTTATGTTTAGTAGTAATGGGAAATCAGTGTTTTCTAGCCTAATCGGGAAAGGAGGAGTCGTTTAGTATAGATAGAAGAATTATTTTGAGCTGAAATTCAGAGAATAAGTCCCTCATGACCTAATATATCATATCCAGCCATTTCCCCTACTTAATTTTATGCTCATTTCTGAAAATAGCCTTTTTAGGGCATAAAATCCCCTTTTTCCCCACTTTCTGGATCATGAAACGCAGTACCAGTTGTTGTTGTAGCTAAAAATTATGTTTGTGTATTTCTTATGCATATTTTAAGCTTATTAATTATAACAGTACCATTATACAGCTTATTCATTGTAGAGTTTCAGATTTGGAACATTACAGTGGTATCAGAGAATGATCTCTGGCACAGCCTGTGAGATCAAGCTATTAGAGGAGAAAAGAGGAAAATCAGAGATCAAAATGATGGAGAGTATGAGCTTACTCTCATCCATTTTCAGATCCAAGAAGAAATAAGAAGGGAAATGCATTGAAACTCCAAAAGGGTTTCAAGGAGGAGAGAGTTGCAGTGAAACCTCTAGGTTTCAAGAGGCAGAAAAAGATGCATGCACTTCCTGTTCTCATAGAGGAGGTGAAGAGAAATGAGACCACTTATAGCATGGGATATTAAGTGGATATTTGGCAGAATACAAGTGCCAACCTAGGGCTTTCAAAGAAACCCTAGATTTCCCTCAGTTTATTGAACTGAGAGAAGAAAGAAGACCATGCAGTAAAAGAATGATGAGAGGCAATAGGCTCCTATTGTCTAAATTTGATGGGTCAACTACAGCTAGAGCTTGGGCAAGAAAGCTTGAGGCATTCTTCCTAATTCACCCAATGGTAGAGAAGGAGGCAGTAGAAGTTGCAGCGTTGGACCTAGAGGGTGAAGCCAATGCTTGGTGGTTCAGTCACTCAAGCCATAAAAGAGTGATTTATTTTCTTTAGTTTACTCAAGGGCTAATTAGAACCTTTATGGAGAAAGATCAGAAGAGAGGAATCCCACACCACCATGGGAAGATAAAAGTACCAGTGATGTCATAGCATTGAGAGAGAAACCTTCTACACCAGTAGTTGGAGTAGCCATTACAATAGAGGGAGGAGCCTTTGCAACTCTACAAGAGGTTCCCACATCTCACCAAGGTATGGGAAGATTTCCATTTTTACTTATTGCAGAAAATATTTCTAAAAGTTGTGGAAATATGTTTTCATATGGCCCAGGATCAAACATTGTTGCTGGGGTAGAGAAGCAATATTGCACTGTGCTATGCAGACTTGAATGGTTCAAGAAACAAATGAACCATCATCCTCTTGGACCCTTGTTGAGTTGCACTAAACCCTTGAGGTTGAAGTGTGATCTTTTGGGGGGAGTCATGATCATTCTTGAGTCAGGATATGAGACAGCTTGTACACCATGGAGGAGTTATACAATGTTGTCAAGAGATAGTTGTAAGGGGGTTTTTCATTCTTCACATTTGGATCCTTATGGATTCAGGATGATTGTAGACATGAGATCTTATCTAAGAGATCTCCAAGTAGATGCCTTTGAGCACTTCATGAGAGGCAAAGAAAAGAAATTGTTTGTGGAGGATCGTAGATCTCATTGGAGAAATACCAAGATGCAGAATGATGAGAAGCATCCACAAGGAGTTGAGTGGATGTGGATGGGAGGCAAGAGGCTTGTAAACCACTTACAAGTCTATGACACTGGACAGTAAGAGGAAATGCTGCGTTGGCTACTCTTGAGAGATTTTGGTCAACCTATGACATGTCCTTTTCCATGGGGTGAGAAGGGGAAGGAAGATTGGCAGGATAATTTCATCATGGGGCAGCAAGGAGTGTGGATGCATTATGATGATATGGTCATTTTTTTTTCACTACATCAGTTGTATGATGGAGGTATTATGAGGCAGCAAAGTCATTTTTTGCTTTGGAGGATTGGGAGAGAGCAAGGGAAGATTTGCTCTCACACTTGGCATGATGCTGCAGGAGTAAGGGAAGGCACTAGCATAGTGCAAGGAGTAGCAACTCCATCTTGGGAGGATCTCTACATACACAGTATTTTGGGAAGAGTCTTTGACACAATCTATGTCAAAGAATTGAGCTTTGAGTTGACAGTGGCCCTACTACAAAGGCTAGCAGCGCTGTCACTTAGTAGCTTGGATTTCTTGCGGGAGTGTTCTCAAGACCACTTCACAAGTAATACACCTTGGAGGCATGTGGAAGATGAGCATGAGGAAGTAATGGATGGAAGCATCCCTTACCATGTTTTGACCTTCTTGGCTTGGGTTCACAAGCACAAGGAGGAAGATCTACATGCAGCATTTGTGGACTTTCCTTCCATGCAATTTTATGCATACCATCCCTTAATGGGGGAGTTCACTTGTGAGGGAATTCAATTGAATGTATATCAGCATATGGAGAGATTCAAAGCCCAGAAGATGAAGAAAAGGTTGGCACAACCACTTCCCTACTCACTTATAGCAAGGGAAAATTTGCACTTCAGCCATTTCAGCTCAATGACCGAAGTACATGATGGAGGAGGTAAAATTTTGTTTTGTATTTTACACTTCCTTACCTATATGAGCAACATATCATACCAAGAAGGGTATTTCCTTCTTGCATATTATATTGTTATGTACTTGAGGCCACTTGCAGTGTTTATGATGGCCATTCTATTTGTGGATTGTGGGGGAATGCCACATGGTTTTCGATGTGCATTATTGGCACTAAATTATGATTTCATGTTTCCATTTTGTAAAATTAATGTGGCAGCAAAAAAGTGGCTGAAAATACACTTGTTGCACTATGTATTGAGGCAGGCAAAGAATTCCCTACATTTTTTCCATGTTTGGGACTATGTTCTACCTCCTTATTTTCATGTGTTTATACTTCCATATTATGCTGCTAAAATATTGACTGTATGAAGCACCATTGGAGGAGTGGCACAAGAGTTAAAAAGGCCCAATGAAAATATGATTATTCACATTACACATGCTGCATATTTCAGAAATAATAGTGGGCAGACCTTGGTTTCCATACTATACATCTTGCCTTCAAATGAGAGGACTCATTTGGGAGGTTTGAGTTCTTTGAGGAGACACCTCATGGCTATTGGATTTGATGGGGTGGCTTGGGTCTTCCTTGAAGACTATTATATTTCAGCCATATATCAGCAGCAGCCCCATATATATCATAAGTGGAGAGAAAAACAACAGGAGATGTACATTTTGACTCCACACAGTTAGCCATGCAGCCCACCATCTTTACATGAGCTCAAGGTGGAAGAGATTCTTCATGAGTTTCCATCCTAGAGGGTGACTCATTTTGTTTGGTTTCTAGATTGGGGAGGAGAGTTTCAAATGGGGATGATGAATCCCAATCTATATAATCCCTCATGCTTAAAGAGGACCTACAAATAGCCCATTTTTTCCTCCATGAATGTTTCATTGTCACACAACGTTAGCTATTTGGGATGTTCCCCAATAGATGGCTTGCACACTTGGGAGGGGAAACTTGGAGATATATTGATGATACAACACCTTGATCCTTGGAGGATTTCATCTTATGAGGTTTTTGTAGGGGAGAAGAGGGTGCTCTTCAGTCCTATCCTTGCAGTTGCTTGAGGACAAGCAACATTTGGGAGGGGAGGACTGTAATGTTCCCAAATTTGCACATAGCAATTTGGAACATTAGATTTTGCTACTTTCACCTAGGAGAGGAATAAATGGGTAAGGGAGCCCATGAACAATAAAAATATGAATAATTTCCACCTTAAGAAGGAAGGGGATCACTTCAAGAGCTGAACTTTACACTTACAAGTGTGAACATGGGAAAAATAGATAAGGACATAGTCAAGTTTGACTAAGTCAACATGCATTCTTGAGGAGGAAGAGATCACCTAAGAAAACCAGTTCAATGCGAACAAGGATCAGCCTAAGACACATATGTAAACTAGATTTAAGATCTCTAGTGTGAAAAGAGGCATTGGAGGTGGATTAGTTGACGAAGTCAACAGCGTAGCCACAAGAGGAGGGAAGCAAGCTAGGGCAACGCAGTTTTGAAAGAGGAAGCTTCATGAAGAAGTCACCTCAACATTGTGTGGGTTCTGGGGTGAGGAGGCTCACCAAAGATAAAATGAAGGCATAGCATCAAAGGGAGATCATTCATGTATTCAGATATTTTGGTCTAGAGACCAATTTCATACTTCAGTTGTTTAACCAGAGTTGCTGCACTGCTTAGTGCAAGGAATTCCTGTGTAGGAATTCCATCCTCTCTTGAGATTAGCTTTCTTAAGGGATCAAAGGGGAGTGATCTGAGCTTCATTTAAGTATTTTTCTTGAGGCCATTCCTTCATATTCAGCCACAGCGTAGTCTACTTCAGAAAACTACGACCTTAATGCAGGGGCAGCAGCAGCAGTGTTGCACCCTTTGATTTTGTGCTCATCTTGTAAGAGGAGGTGCTTATTTCCCTCTGGAAGTTTGTTAGAGAGGCCTTTGGCCATATTTCTGTATTATTCAGCTATTTCATGTCATATTCAGCCATGTATAATACAGAGATGCAGTAACTACATTATTTCTGCAGTGCTGCTTGTTATTCATGCATTTTGCCGGAAACCTTTGCTGGGTGTCTTGTTTTACTGTATAAGCATGTAAATATCCATTTCTCTATTTTTTGATCAATATAAGTTGCATATCAGTCTTATTTTATAATTTTATATAGAAACCCTCATGGTAATTACGCTCTCACTATATTCAGAAATTTCAAATTAGTAGTAATGGGAAATTAGTGTTTTCTAGCCTAATCGGGAAAGGAGGAGTTTTTTAATATAACTAGAAGCATTATTTTGAGCTTAAATTCAGAGAATACGTCCCCCATGACCTAAGATATCATATCCAGCCATTTTCCCTACTTAATTTTATGCTCATTTCTGAAAATAACCTTTTTAGGGCATAAAATCCCCTTTTTCCCCACTTTCTGGATCATGAAACACAGTACCAGTTATTGTTGTAGCTAAAAATTATGTCTATGTATTTCTTATGCATATTTTAAGCTTATTAATCATAACATGATTTTTATACAGCTTATTCATTGTAGAGTTTCAGATTTGGAACATTACATTGACATGCTCAATGTCAAAGTCGCATGTTGGATTATTGTGGCTCCATCTTTGTTTCCTCTCTTGCAGCTGATCTTGTGCAAGACAAGATTGAAGAATAGGAAGATCAACCTTATTTTTAAAGGTTTCTCTCTTCCAAAAGTTCCATATTTTGGCCCATGCATACAAGAGTGTTGGCCCCTTCTTGTCTTCTTTAGAAATCTTCTTTGTATGTAGAGATATCATTTGTTGCCCAAAATATATGGAGTGGCCATTTGAAATCATGCTAATGTCATCATAGATCTCTGAGTTCTTCTTTTCCAGCACAAAAAAATGAGTGAGGAATAGAAAAATCAATTTCAGAAAATTGTTCAGCCCTCCTTGGAATCCATCAATAGATCTCAGCACTGTGGTAGCCAAATATGTCACTACTGCACAAGGTTGAGAGAACACTTTATTCTTCTTCCCATCATGGGGTCTCCCTGGTTTAATTCCTCCATGTAAAGAGACATCAAGATCTGAAGTAGATTGTATGAATGGTTGGACTGATGTGTACCTTTCCTTGCTGCATAGTTTAGTCTCCTTCTCATGAATATAAACCCCTTGAAATAAACAAGGGTGCATGATCCTCATCATTGGATGTTGATCCATCCTTCCTCCTCTTGCTTGAAGCTAGGTATCACTACCCAATAATGTTGTCACATAATGCCTCTTGGGAATCATTTGCAAAGATGCAAAAGCTCTTTCCCTTGAAACAATAACTTCATGTCCATCCCCATGTGGTGATGGGTCTTCTTCTGAAGTGACATTGTTGTTACTGTCCTCTTGTTCTTCCTTGTCATCAATATTTGAGAATGCCTCATTATCAATGAGAGACCTTGGATCTTGGTCTTCCTTTGAAAGATGAATCTCCATGATTTCCTTTTGAGAAGAAATCTCTTCATGCTAGGGATCTTGCCTTTGACAAGGTATCAAAAAGGTTTTTATCCCCTTCAACAGAAATATGAAGTGGATTTTTCACAACAGATCTTTCCAACTCATGCAAGGGTGTTGCATGCTCATGCTTTGCTAGCTCAATCAAAGATGTTTTAGTTTTCTTTACATCAAATCTCTTCACCATTCTCCAAGTAAACTTTGCATAAGTAGATATATTTGCATTCTTTAATGAGAAAGATTCAAACAACCACCAAGCATAAGATTTACCTTTAAGATGCAGCACTACTACCTTAAAATCTTCTTTCTCTGAAACTTGATGTAGATCCAAATATGAGTCTAGCTGATCTATCCATGCTTTGGCTGTGCATGTGAAGGATCCATCAAAATTTGGCAGAAAGAATCTACCTCTCCTCCTTCTATTGTACTTGTTGGATCTCCTTTCCTCCTTGAGCTGGCAGAACTCTTGGAAGCTCAAGTGCTCCTTGATTTTCCAAGATTTAGATTCATACTTCTGAAGATAATCACTCATAGACTCATTCTTTGGTGCATCTTTTTCCTTCATCTCTCTTGTAGTAAATCTGGGCATAGAATAACGTTGTGGATCTGATTGTGTAGCTGAGTGCTTGCATATATAAGATGAAGAACTCAAGCTTTATTCATGTAAAGATCTTCTTGAGGGACCTTCATGTCTTTCCCTCTTCATTTCTTTGATTTCTTCTTTAAGCTCATACAGAGTTTGGAACAGAGTCTTTGAGAAATCTTTCCCTTTCATTCTTCCAGATAAAGGGGTTTTACCCTTTTCTTCTATGTCTTCAGTGTAATCATACTTCTTCTTTAGTCTCTTCTTTTCATGAAAATACATATTGGCTCTTTTTAAAGAAAGCACAGGCTGTGCCAAGAAAGTTTCTCCGATACCACTGTAATATCCCCAAAAGGGACTGCTTAGCAAGGCATGCCTGAAAAATGCATTTTTCAGGAATGTATGCTACAGGATTGGAAACAAACCCTTGGATCCCTTAGATCTAACAATCTAAGACCTGAATCCAAGAGGAGATCATAAACAAGTCCCTCTAGGTGGGTTAAACGGGTCTCTCACACCTAGTATAGCTTGGAAAATGCCCAGAATGGGATTGCAACAAGATTAAATAGCACTACTTCAAAAATAACGCAGTTCAGCAAGGTAGCAGTAGTAGACCAATATGGAGGCTCAATAATGTCATATACATCAGCAAATCAGAATTATATTGAAGCCCATGAGTCTTAGAACAGAAAATAGGATACTTTTACAGAAAGAAACCCTCAAAAAGAGGTACTGCAACACATAGAATTGACTGCAAAGGCTTGACAGCGTTATTTTATTGAGTGTACTGCAACAGTATATTACAACTTAGATCTACAACAAAATAATGCATGAAAATTCATATATATGACAGATCCATACACTATAATGTCTCTTCTTTACATTCCCCTTGGGGATTTCAGCAAATCATGAAGCACATGGAGTAGATCTGAGATTCTATGCAGCAGATCTGTAGTTCTATTCATAATTTCTGAAGTATATACAGGATTATTCATATCATATTTGAATATGACATGGAATAGAACAGAAATCCATGGATCACCACAATGAAGGGTAGATACCCAACACTAGAGATCACTCCTCAAACTTTGCCAAAACACACTGCAACTTTCCTCACTTTGTTGAGATTCAATGTGATGATGAGCTTAGTGAAAAGAGTTGCCTTCACTAAGTGGGCCCGTAGGCTATTTCTTTTTGGGCGCAAGTCTATTTTTAGACTATGTCTATTTTTAGACATGGTGATCATATTTCAGAAGTTGCAGGATGCTATTTGTGGATGGTTGATCAAGTTGGAAAAATAGATGAAATTCTATTTTTAGAATATTGGGCGAAGTCTATTTATATATCGCTGATCTAAAAATAGATGCATGTCGATTATTATTAGCTCTTAATAATAATCAGACAGTAAACAGCAACTTATTCTCTTGGAGCACTTTGTTTCAGTGCACAGATGTGGCACATCAGTGGACTGAGGGAATTACGTAATTCCCAAGGGTTTACTAGAGCTACTGCATGGAGGACTCAGTTAGAACTCAAGTGGCAGAGTTATGACACAGTTGGAAGAAGTGGTTATGGAGTTGTATTCAGTTTAACTCAATTAGACTTAGTTGAGCTAGTTGTATCTAGTCTAACTGAATGATACACTAATGAGAGTGGAGTGAATTAATTAGTTAACTAATTCACAAATAATAATTCATTAATCAACTGAACAATACAACAGTTAACTACAGTGCATGGCAGTTTCAGTTGAGACCCAGTGGAGAGATAGGTGAAAGGGAAAGATGGACTATCTATTGTGACTATAGTGATGCATTAATTGCATCACACACACATTGGAGTTACCAATGAGGATTTTGTAGTCAAGGAAAGAGTGATTAAAATTCATTCAGAGTTATTCTTCAGCAGGGATTGCGCAATGGAGGCAGGCTAGCAGGAGGCAAAGATCGGTGCATGGATTTGCAAGATTGTTCCTGATTAATGTATGACTATTGTACTATACTAAGAGCTTGATAATCTTTGTATGAGGATTGTCATATGATTCCATGATACATAATATATAGTTGGGGTTTTCAGCTTCAGGCTTTCCCTATTAAAAACAACTATGTTATGTGCGATTATTTTTATTTATGCTTTACATGTGTGTGCAATTAATTTTCCGCAAAAGATTAATAGTGGAATGATTCAGTATTTTGCAAGAAGTTAAATATTGTGAGATCAAGTGAATCTAGGACATATGCATGCTTAGTGCATATAATTTCTACATGGTATCAGAGCATTGTTGATTGAAGATTGCAATTGTAAACTGAGTTTGTGCTGGTGGACAATTCAAATTTGCTACAAAAGATTCCTGGTGCAGAAGTTGAGTATACATTGAAATGGATTTCAATGGGTTGCGATTGGAGTATGCCCTTGATGGGAGCTTGAATTACATAGCCTGGAAGGACAATATGGAGGTAGTTCTGGAGGATAATGGACTGAATGAGTTCATCGATAGTCGGGATCTAGCGATGTTGCATTACTTGACGCATGGCAAAAGAAGACAGAAAAAACGAGAAGGATTCTGTTGGAAGGTGTGAAGGACCATATTTTTTCCAGCCTTAAGGATAAATCCACTCCATTCTTAATGTGGAAGGCTTTGACAAACTTGTTCCAAAGCAGAAGTGACCAGAGGAAGTTGGTGCTTAAAGACAAGCTCAGAAAAATAAAAATGGAGAAGGGCGACAGTATTCCAAAATACCTCACGAAGTTTTTCCATTGCAAGGATGAACTGGGAAGTGTGGGGTTTACTATTGATGATGAAGACTTGGTGAGCTTGGCTCTCCTTGGGCTTCCGAATAGTTTCCATAGCTATGAAGACTCTGTCAATGGACAAGAGAAACTTTCGGGATGGGAGCGACTTTGGTCGGATATTTTGCAGGAGGAGATAAGGCGGGGTACCAGGGATGGATCTTCATCGAAGAATGAAGATGAAGAGAATTGTGCTTTGGCTTCAAAATAAAGGAAAGGTAAGGGGAAGAAACATCCTTCAAAATCCGATGCTAAAGGCAAGAAGCAGGATTTGTCCAAAGTGAAGTGTTTTCATTGTCACGAACATGGACATTTCGCCACTAACTATCCACGGAAGAAGAAGAACAAGAAGGCTGCTAGAGAGGCCTTAGCCTCGCAATTTGAACTTTATTTCTCTTTGATCGCATGCTTGGTTTCAATTTTTATGGGATCGGTGTGGTATCTTGATAGTGGTGCGTCTTTCCATATGACGAGAGACAAAGAGTTGTTTAGTGACTTGGAGGAGAAGGACCTCCAGATGCATATAGAGATGGGAAACAATGGTCGGTACAGTGCGACTGGAATTGGGACCATTAACTTTGAGAGGGATTTCGATAATCCATTCTTGTTGAAGAATTTTATGCATCTTCCAGGTCTGAAGAAGAACTTGGTCTCAGTCACAATGCTTGAAGACAAAGGTTATGATGTTGTTTTCAGTGAGGGAAAATACTTCGTTTGACATAAAACAACGGGTCAAACCAAGAATATAGGGGTTCAAATTAAGAATCTCTACAAGCTAGAGGTAGATGGTTGTGCTACAATGGTGGGAAAAGCAAAAGAAGTGGTGAGCTGAGATGAGGGCGAATTATGGCACAGGATATTGGGCCATCTTCACCATGGCGCTTTGAAGATTTTGCAGCAGATTTCTACTGGACTTCCCAAGGGTACTCTTGCACAGTCATATCACTACAAGGGATGTACTATGGGTAAGTTTAAGACCATATTTCATGAGAAGAAGAACCGTGCTTCAGTGATCCTGGAGAGAATTCACACAGATGTGTGTGGACCTTTCTCGATTGCTTCAACAGAAAAACATAGGTATTATGTTATATTTTTTATGACTATTCTTGTAGATGTTGGATCTTCTTCATGCAGAAGAAGAGTGAAACGTTCTCAAAGTTCTATGAGTTCAATGCATTGGTGGAGAATGAGTCGGGGAAGCAAGTGAAAGCTCTACTGAGTGATAATGGTGGTGAATACATCTAAAGAAAATTCAAAGACTTTTGTAGCAAAGAAGGAATTTGAAGAGAACTCATAGCGCCTTATAACCCACAACAAAATGGGGTCACGGAGAGGAATAACAAAATGATCGTGTGTGTTGCACGAGTGATGCTGCATGACCAAGGCCTCCCAATGCACTTGTGGGCGGAAGCATGCAACACTACGGTTTATGTGCAAAACCGTTGTCCTCATAGAGTACTTGGCATGAGTACACCTGAAGAAGATTTTACTGGTAAGAAGACTGATATTTCTCATTTGAATATTTTTGGCTCACCTATTTACATTCATGTGACAAAGGACGCCAGGAAGAAGCTGAAGCCGACTGCAGAATTTAGGATATTTGTGGGGTACACAGAAACACCCCATAATTATCGTGTGTATTTGCTAGACAGTCGAATGACTGTTGTGCAACGGGATATAAAATTCAATGAGGTGAAAGCCATGAATTTGTCGCTTGAGAGGGAGCTACACTTGCATGCGGAGGAGGAACTTCTTGTTCCCAAAGATGAGCCTCTAGATGTGGATCAGCCACAGGAGAAGATTCATGGAGTGGAGGAGTCCACTCATGGAGAACCAAACATCGGACAAGGAATAAAGCATACCACAGAAGCTGAGAGACTGAAGCTTGATGCGACACAGAATGTAGGAGTCCTTACATCATAGCACAGACAGAGATAGTCACCTGACTGATTTACTGGATACATGTCTCTTATGAGCAAGTGTATCGTGATAGAGCCATCTTATGTCGAAGAAGCAATGTAGGAGCCCACATTGGTAGATGCCATGGTGGAGGAGTATGACTACATTGTCAAAAACAGTGCTTGGGAGATTATTTCAAGGCTGGTGGGAAAATTAGTTGTAGGATCAAGATGGATCTACAAGGTAAAGCAAGCTGCTGATGGGAGTGTCAAGAAGTATAAGGCAAGATTTGTTTCCCAGGGCTTCTCACATATTGAGGGGATTGACTATGAAGAAACCTTTGCACCTGTCGCACAGTATTCTTCCATACGGACCATCCTTGCTCTGTCAGTGCAGATGGGTTGGCACATTCATCAGATGGATGTGAATACTGCGTTCCTTAATGGGATCGTTGAGGAAGAGGTGTACATTGAGCATCTTGAAGGATTTGAAATCTTCAGCAGCGATTCACATGTGTGCAGGCTCAAAAGAGCGTTGTATGGACTGAAACAAGAACCACGTTCTTGGTACACTCGAATCGACAGCTATTTCACTGGACTTGGCTTCACCAAGAGTGAGACGGATGCAAAATTTTACCAGATTGTGTTGGAGGGTAAGATTTTAATCATTTTACTTTATGTTGATGATTTAATACTAACAGGTGATGAGTAGTTGATACACTCATGCAAGGTAGATCTTGCAAATGAGTTTGAGATGAAGGATTTGGGCCTCCTTAATTATTTCCTTGGATTGGAAATATGGCAGCAGGAAGGTGAACTATTTGTGTCTCAAGGCAAGTATGTCCGGGAGATATTGGAGAAGTTTCACATGCAAGGCTGCAAGCCTATCGACACTCCTCTTCCAGGAAATTGGAAGAAAGAGGATGCTACATCGGCAGAGGTATTGGATGCCACTGTTTATCGACAGTTGGTGGGTTTTCTCATGTATTTAGTCAATACAAGACCAAACATATGCTATGCGGTGAACCAGCTTTCAAAAGAGATGGTTAAGCCTACCAAGATCTTTTGGAAGGCAGGCAAGCATGTCCTGAGATATCTCAAGGATGCATTTGAGTATGGTTTATTATACAGACAGATGGATGAGGTGAAGTTTCATGGCTTCACTGATGCAGATTGGGCAGGAAGCCCAACAGATAGAAAGAGCACATCAGGAGGTATTTTTAGTATCGGATCTACAGCAGTTTCTTGGTACAACAGGAAACAAAGATCCGTGGCACTCAGTTCAGCAGAAGCGGAATACATGGCAACAATTCAAGCTACATGTGAGGCTATCTAGATGAGGAAGATTCTAGTTGGTTTGTTCGGTTCACATTTAGATCCCACAGTGATACATTGTGATAATCAAAGTTGCATTAAACTCTTGGTTAATCTTGTGTTTCATGATAGATCTAAACATATTGATATATGGTATCATCATATCAGAGATTGTGTGCAGCGGAAGATCATGTTGCTTCAGTACATTCCTACAAAGGATCACGATGCAGATATTCTGATGAAGGCGCTCACCAGGAGAAAATTCGAATACCATAGAGGCAGGATTAGGGTGAAGGATAATCCCTATCTTGTTGAGAGGGAGTGTTGAGATTCAACAATATGATGAGCTTAGTGAAAAGTGTCGCCTTCACTAAGTGGGCCCGTAGGCTATTTTTGGTGCAAGTCTATTTTTAGACTATGTCTATTTTTAGACATGATGATCATATTTCAGAAGTTGCAGGATGCTATTTGTGGGTGGTTGATCGAGTTGGAAAAATAGATGAAATTCTATTTTTAGAATATTGGGCGAATTTTATTTATAGATCGTTGATATAAAAATAGATGCATGTCGATTATTATTAGCTCTTAATAATAATCAGAAAGTAAATAGCAACTTATTCTCTTGGAGCACTTTGTTTCAGTGCACAGATGTGGCACATCAGTGGACTGAGGGAATTACGCAATTCCCAAGGGTTTACTGGAGCTAATGCATGGAGGACTCAATTATAACTCAAGTGGCAGAGTTATGACACAGTTGGAAGAAGTAGTTATGGAGTTGTATTCAGTTTAATTCAGTTAGACTCAGTTGAGCTAGTTGTATCTAGTCTAATTGAATGATACACTAGTGAGAGTGGAGTGAATTAATCACTTAATTAATTCACAAATAATAACTCATTAATCAACTGAACAATACAATAGTTAACTGCAGTGCATGGCAGTTTCAGTGGAGACCCAGTGAAGAGATAGGTGAAAGGGAAAGATGGACTATCTTTTGTGACTATAGTGATGCATTGATTGCATCACACACACATTGGAGTTGCCAATGAGGATTGCGCAGCCAAGGCAAGAGTGATTTGAATTCATTCAGAGCTATTCTTTAGCAGGGATTACGCAGTGGAGGCAGGCTAGCAGGAGGCAAAGATCGGTGCATGGATTTGCAAGATTGTTCCTGATTAGTGTATGACGATTGTACTGTACTAAGAGCTTGATAATATTTTTATGAGGATTGTCATATGATTCCATGATACATAATATATATTTGGGGTTTTTAGCTTCAGGCTTTCCTTGTTAAAAACAACTGTGTTATGTGCGATTATTTTTATTTATGCTTTACATGTGTGTGCAATTAATTTTCCGCAAAAGATTAATAGTGGAATGATTCAATATTTTGCAAGAAGTTAAATATTGTGAGATCAGGTGAATCTAGGACATATGCATGCTTAGTGCATATAATTTCTACATGTTATCAGAGCATTGTTGATTGAAGATTGCAATTGTAAAGTGAGTTTGTGCTGGTGGACAATTCAAATTTGCTATAGAAGATTCTTGGTACAGAAGTTGAGTATACATTCAAATGGCTTTCCATGGGTTGCAATTGGAGTATGCCCTTGATGGGAGCTAAAATTACATAGCCTGGAAGGACAGGATGGAAGCAGTGCTGGAGGATAATGGACTAAAGGAGTTCATCGATAGCAATGTTCCTAAGCCAGGATCTAGCGATGCCGCATTACCTTACGCATGGAAAAAGAAGATAGAAAAGACAAGAAGGATTCTGTTGTAAGGTGTGAAGGAACATATTGTGTCCAGCCTTCATGGGAAATCCACTCCATTCTTAATGTGGAAGGCTTTGACAGACTTGTTCCAAAGCAGAAGTGACCAGAGAAATTTGGCACTTAAAGACAAGCTCAGAAAAATAAAAATGGAGAAGGGCGACAGTATTCCAAAATACCTCACAAAGTTTTCCCACTGCAAGGATGAACTGGGAAGTCTGGGGGTTACTGTTAATGATAAAGACTTGGTGAGCTTGGCTCTCCTTTGGCTTCCGAAGAGTTGGCATAAGTACGAAGACTCTGTCAATGGATGGGAGAAACTGCCAGGATGGGAGCGACTTTGGTCGGATCTTGTGCAGGAGGAGATAAGGCAGGGTACCAGGGATGGATCTTCATCGAAGAATGAAGATGAAGAGAATTTCACTTTGGCTGCCAAAGCAAGGAAATGGAAGGGGAAGAAACATCCTTCAAAATCCGATGCTAAAGGCAAGAAGCAGGATTTCTCCAAAGTGAAGTGTTTTCACTGTCACGAACATGGACATTTCGCCACTAACTGTCCACAGAAGAAGAAGAACAAGAAGGCTGTTGGAGAGGCATTAACCTCGCAATTTGAAATTTATTTCTCTTTGATCACATGCTTGGTTTCAACTTGTATGGGATCGGTGTGGTATCTTGATAGTGGTGCGTCTTTCCATATGACGGGAGACAAAGAGTTGTTTAGTGACTTGGAGGAGAAGTACCTCCAGATGCATATAGAGATGGGCGATGATGGTCGGTACAGTGTGACTGCATTGGGACCATTACCTTTGAGAGGGAGTTTGGTAATCCATTCTTGTTGAAGAATGTTATGCATGTTCCAGGTCTAAATAAGAACTTGGTCTCAGTCGCAATGCTGGAAGACAAAGGTTATGATGTTTTTTTCAGTGAGGGAAAAGCCTTCATTCGACATAAATCAACGAGTAAAACCAAGAAGATAAGGGTTCAAATTAAGAATCTCTACAAGCTGGAGGTAGATGGTTGCGCTGCAATGGTGGGAAAAGCAGAATAAGTGGTGAGCCGGGATGAGGGCGAATTATGGCACAGGAGATTGGGCCATCTTCACCATGGTGCTTTGAATATTTTGTAGCAGATTTCTACTGGACTTCCCAAGGGTACTCTTGCACACTCAGATTAGTGCAATGGATGTACTATGGGTAAGTTTGTGAAGACCACCTTTCATGAGAAGGAGAACCGTGCTTTGGTGATCCTGGAGATAATTCACACAGACGTGTGTGGACCTTTCTCGGTTGCTTCAACAAAAAAACATAGGTATTATGTTATATTTTTTGATGACTATTCTCGTAGATGCTAGATCTTCTTCATGCAGAAGAAGAATGAAACGTTCTCAAAGTTCTATGAGTTTAAGGCATTGATGGAGAAGGAGTCGGGGAAGCAAGTGAAAGCTCTATAGAGTGATAATGGTGGTGAATATATCTCGGGCGAATTCAAAGACTTTTGTAGCAAAGAAGGAATTCGAAGAGAACTCATAGCACCTCATAACCCACAGCAGAATGGGTTTGTGGAGAGGAAGAACAGAACGATCGTGGGTGCTACACGAGCGATGCTGCATGACCAGGGCCTACCGATGCACTTGTGGGTGGAAGCATGCAACACTGTGGTTTATGTGAAAAACTGTTGTCCTCATAGGGTACTTGGCATGAGTACACCCGAAGAATATTTTGCTAGTAAGAAGCCTGATATTTCTCATTTGAATATTTTTGGCTCACTTGTTTACATTCATGTGACAAAGGACGCTAGGAAGAAGCTGGAGCCGACTGCAGAAATTGGGATATTTGTGGGGTACACAAAAACACCCCATAATTATCGTGTGTATTTCTAGACAGTCGGATGACTGTTGTGCGACAGGATATAAAATTCAATGAGGTGAAAGCCATGAAGTTGTCGCTTGAGAGGGAGCTACACTTGCATGCGAAGGAGGAACTTCTTGTTCCCAAATATGAGCCTCTAGATGTGGATCAACCACAGGAGGAGATTCATGGAGTGGAGGAGTCCACTCATGTAGAACCAAACATCAGACAAGGCATAAATCATACCACATAAGCTGAGAGACTAAAGCTTGATGCGGCACAGAATGTAGGAGTCCCTACATCACAGCGCAGACATAGACAGTCACCTGACCGATTTACTGGATACATGGCTCTTATGAGCAAGTGTATCATGACAAAGCCATCTTCTTTCGAAGAAGAAGTGCAAGAGCCCACATGGGTAGATGCCATGGTGGAGGAGCATAACTCCATTGTCAGAAACAGTGCTTGGGATATTGTTCCAAGGCCGATGGGAAAATCCCTATATCGCATCGTTCCTTCCTGGCGCAGAATTATTCTTGAGCTGATTGTGACACTGTGGGTGGGGGATAGTGTACCTTCTTCTGTTGGGTCCTTCGAGGCCATCCGGCTGGGTCCCGTAGTTGTCCCTAAGGTGTGAAGGTCAGGATCTCCTGTCACGCAGCTAGGTTTCCGCTCCGTGCAGGATACACAAGCAATTCCTTCTACCATTAGGGGAATTTTGAGGTCTAAAATGGGCCTCCTAAGTAAAATGTACAATCAAAATTCACTTTATGAGAACCAATCACATTTTAGGGGATGACATCATCCCTAATGGTTGAGGTGGCATTTCTTGAGTTAAAAGTACTTACTTGTCACATTCTCAATGGTGGATAAAAACTCATGGTTAACCATGGTAGTGTTCTAAGTACTTTTAAATTCAATGTAAAGTACTCATAATAAATGTCAATTCACACTTTTTGAATAAAAATATATTATTTTCATTTCATATTTCTTGAAAGAAACAATGCATATCCCTATAGATTTATTATATTATATTATATTTATATATTATATTAATTACATGTTATTATACAATTTAAATAATATAAATTTTAATTAATAGAATATAATATAATTGAGAATTTATAAATTTATATTTATATTTTATTTTAAGTTATTTAAGTACAAAGGACAAATGCATTAGTTGTTCAATGATAATGATTTTTTTTTAAAAACTCATTTTTATTTATAGTCACATCAATACAATTTTTTTATTAATTTTATTTTGGTACAACTTTTGAATTGAATTTAACTATGGTTACATGGATTGTGGTGCAAAAAGTGAATTGCAAATTCATAAATATTATTTTATTGGTTTAGCTATTATTTTATTATTTCCTTAGGAGGCCCATTTTATACCTCAAAATTTCCCTAATGAGAGGGCCAACACTCAATCAGTTGATTCAACTCGGCATTCCCATGTCCCCTCACAATTATGTCTGTAGGTGCTAAATAGCTAGGAGCTGAAACATCCAGCAAGGTAGGATCCACCATAGCAATAGAAAGACCTACGTCCCAGGAGATGTCAACGATCCAAGTAAGCCAGTCGTCAGATAACAGGGCATGTTGTCGAGACAATAAGTAGCCTGTTGTGAAGTTATCCTGCTAGTTGTACATCATCTAGAGCTATTTAATGGTGGAGTAGCCCGCACATAGAACAAACCATCGCTCGTTCGAATCCAGCTTACCATAAATGGCCACATTGATGGTCTGCCGCCCCTTTTATATAATGTCAAGGTTCCTTTCCTATTATTGTGGGGTGGGCTAAAGGCCATTAGCCGTACCTGAGGACTCTCCCACGAACCGTCAGACCTTGGATGATGCCTGTGTGCTGTTCGCAGATCCCGAAGTAGGGTTGGCACCAGGTGTTTTGTAATGCGATTCAGGTACCAGCTGAGTAACTTGGCCACCAAGCTTCTCGATTAGAGCACCTCACCCTTATATGGGACGTTCCTGCATGGCAGAGCTGCGTCTAGTGTCTGCGTACCATTCTTCATTTGAAGTGTTCGCAAATTTACCCAAATACGTGTGGGTTTGTGTACCTCCATAGTCGAACGCATCCCTCGGTCATTGATAACCAAGGGAGTCTATGCAGGTGGAGCTCTATTTCACCCTTGATTTTCATATGTTAGCAATTATTTTCATGGGTCTACTGACCTCGGGGCCCACCTGTCAACTAGGGTCCTTAGGATCATCCTTCCCCAGCACTTCTCTTGTGTACCCCCCCCTCCCCGATGCGTAGGTGCTTCGCTTAAGGTTAGCGGTAGTGTCCCTAGCCTAATTTCCTTGGGAATTTGGGCTTCAATAAATGTCATGGTATTACCTGCATTATCATGGTAGGGTAGGACTCTTACCTTAGTAGAGATGCGGTAGAAATTCCTGGTGGTCCGAAGATATCGCAGCGCTGACACCTCGTGCAATCGCCCTTGCCAATTTTCCAGTTCCTCATCAGAGTCGGAGAAGCACTCACTGTCCTTTTTCCAACAGAGCACTCCTTAACCTGATCTTCATCTTGCATAGTCAGCTTGTAGATGTGATCTATTTCCTTCTCTTCGTAGGCCGGCTCGGTATACCATGCACCTTCTACTGGGTCTAGTGGTACTATTACGCGTGTACCATTGTTCTCAAACACCATGCTGCGCTTTTTGAGATTGATGACACCCCCCATGTCTATAGCTTAGTCCAGCCCTAGGAGCGTAGGGTAGGGATCCGCATCTTCCACAATTTCTATTACTTCGAAGTCAGCTAGGACCCTTACCCCTGCGATATCAACCATGACTTTTGGTAACCTACCCAGAGGAATGATTTTTTTTTTATTTGCCATTCACAGTTGGATGGTGGACCATTCTAATTTAGGCTCTCCCATTTGTTGCCATGTCTGCTTTGGTAATACATTCGCATCTGATCCAAGATCTAAAATAACCTGATCCATCTCATAGTCACCAATCTGCGCAGTCAACCGCATTTCTTTTCTGGTGCGTTTCTTATAGTTGTATAGTTTGTGTACATCCTTGGTCCCCGGAATAAAATTGGGCTGAGCTACACAGGTATTTAGTAGTGCCTAGAGGTTTCCTATGGCCTGCGGGTTTTGTAGCAGCTTCAGACATGCCTGCAGAAAGGGCTCAACCCCTTCCTCTATCTTGAGTTGCGCAGGGGCTGCCAGTGGTTCTTGTCCTTTAAGGCTTACTCCTTCCTGGGGGGAAAGATCCTCCTTTGCTCCCTGGGTGACCATTCCACTGTGTGTCATGACCTTTACGCTTAGATCTGCATTCCTTAGTTCAGTTTTAACTCGTTGCACATTCTCCGTAGGGGTGGGTTGTTTTTCCTGCATCTTGGCTATCAAAATTGGGAAATCCTCCACCACATGGTCCAGCTGCCTACAGTACTTGCACGATGGCCTGGTGGGATTTGGGCATTCTCTGGCGAAGTGTCCCATTTCTCCACAGTTATAACAGATTAGCTGGCCACGTCCTCGTCCTACACTCCCTCCCCGACCTCCTCTACCCCTAGCTGGAGATCCTCCGAAGTGCGCAGGCGACGTAGGGTCTGATTGTACCCTATACAAGAACCCATGATCTATCATCAAGTCATAAGTACGACAGTTCTACTCATCATGTCCCACCGACTGGCAGAACCTGCACCATTCATTAGGGGAATTTTGAGGTCTAAAATGGGCCTCCTAAGAAAAATGTACAAAAAAAATAAACTTTATAACAACCAATAGGATTCAAGATGATGATTTCAACCATGGGGGATGATCTACCATTTTTTAAATAAAAGGGTAAAAATATTAAAAAATAATAAAATAGTAAAACTACTTTTTCAACTCGTATTTTCAACTTATCTCCCAAATTTTTACTCAAATTTTGAGTGGGAGTACTCGTTGGATGCAAAATTTAATTCCTCATCCAAGGAGTAACCATATTGCATACTTTCGATGAACTCTACTACACGAAAAATGAGAAATACATAAAAAAATGTGATTGTAATCACACTTTTTTATGTATTTCTCATTTTTTGTGTGGTAGGACCCATCGAAAGTATGCAACATGGGTACTCCTTGGATGGAGAATTAAATTTCGCATCCAACGAGTGCTCCCGCTCGAAATTTGAGTAAAAAATTTGGGAAATAAGTTGAAAAGTAGTTTTTTCATTTTTCCCTCTAAAATTTGATGATGTCATCAAATCTTATTTGATTTTTTCCACTATTATTTTATAATTTCCTTAGGAGGCCCATTTTAGACCTCAAAATTCCCCTAATGGTTGCTTCAGTTCTGGGACAAACGCACCTAGTCGAGGACAATTATTCGTATCATGTAGTCCTGCTACACGACAATCGTCACACCACAGCGTTGGTCTACTCGATCTTGGTCATGATAGGATGGGTTCCCTACTTGTTCCAGGTCGAATCAGACTAGTTCCTCCCACTTGCATGTAATCTGCTAATAGAGGGCACTGGTCCTTTGTATGCCTAGACTCCCGACATCATATGCACCATAGATCTGCACAGTTGTCCTTTCCTCACTCCTTTCGTAGGTTCTATATCTCCATATGCATAGCCCCAAGTTGTTCCTGGATTTGTTGTACTCCTATCGACATATACTCGCGGGGTGCAGCTTTTAATTTCATAGCGACCTCCACAGCTTTCTCTTGTGACTCAAAGGTCTGATGACTCATTGGCGTGTGCAGGTGAGGTAACAACATAGCAATGAACCATGCCGTATGTTATCTATCATCATACTCGAATCCTCCTTCTCTGATTTCCTTCTTCAATCACTGATCAGCCTCCCATACTGACTCAGACACACCTTGTTTGAAGTCCTTTACTTCCGCTACCAGCTGGGAATAAGATTTCATCTTTTGGAACTGTTGCTTCAGAGCATCCTCGATATCTTGAATGGATGCACTCCCATTCCAGGCAATGTATCACATATACCAGTCCAGGGCCCTGTCCTCGAATTCCAATGACAGTTGTGCCCTCTTTACCGTATCATTTTCCACATTCTGTGCAATCCAGACAGAGTTTTCAACGAACCAGAACCAATCCATATCCTCATCCCCTACCCCCTTGAAGATAGGAAGCTTTAGGTGCGTGGCCATATCGCTGTTTAGGGGGGGTGGTGGTATGGGTTAGTTCTTACCTTTGTGCAGCCTCGGTGGCAATGTAGCCAAAGGATCTTGTGCAGCTGGTTCTTGTAATGCATTATAGGTAGATCTCCCTCCATCGAGGTTGGTCCGAAAGTATTTACCACTATGTGTCGCGCTCCCATCTAGATCCGAGGTCATTCAATATGACTACATAGAATGCTCTTTTCACACAGTAATATCTTAATCAACAACGGTAATGTCCTCAGGAATTTTCTCCGGAACCCTTTAAAGAATCGTCGTTTAGCCTTATAGTATGAAACAAACAGATCAATGAAAAATTCCATCACAAATCCTCCAAGCACACTATCCAGCCAGTGATCTATCGTGCACGTGATAGTATTATCAGTCCTTTCTAGCTGTTGGATCAGCTCCGGGGTCCACTGAGTCACTTGTTCGTCCTTCCAGCACTTCTAGAATTCCACCAGTCTGGCCAACCACTCCTGGAGCTCGATCGCAAACGTCACAAAAAACATTTCGTAGCTCTTTGTAAGGATGTACCTATGTTTCCACCTTTCCGCTGTTAACTCCTTACTGTTGTTTTCTTTTACTGCGAATTCCTAGATCTACCTTTCGAACCAGTATTTGACTTCCTTTATTTCAGGCTTCCAATACTCTCTTGTCATTACCCAATCCCTTTCTCAAACTTCTTCCGGTCCCAGCAACGGAACCATTTGTTGGCTCGAGGGGTTCTGACCTAGGTTCAGATCGCAAGGTTTTCCAACAAACCCCTATACTACTGGCCCTTTCGGCAGTGACCTGCTTGTGCAGGTCAAAGTCTCAGCCGAAGTAGTATGGGTGGGTGTTGGAACCAGGTTTCCGCACCCTGAGAAATGATAGGTAAGGCAAGCAGAGCTGCGCTAAGCCTGTAATTCCCATATTACCTTGTTCTACGCAGGGTTAATTAAGCCTCTATTCGCATCCACATGCGCTAGATCTATAAATATATGCCTTTACGCTAGTAACACAGCATTACATAAACAGAACAAAAAAAAACAGAGCCAATCCAGATACCAAAAACACACTTACACAAATCTTCGCAGCTTAAACACAAAAAATACACAGTGCAGCAATTACTAATGATTCGCACAAAAGTACTCATAGATTTAGTTCTCTACCAGCCTTTCTTTATCCATTCATTCATCAATCCTTCCTTACAATTCCCTTCCCAACCTGTGCACACAACAGTAGGGTCTGCACACAGCTGGACTTGGATCTCCACACACACAGCCAGCAGGAGTCCTTTCCCCAAAACCCAAACAGATAGCTTAAACCACCATTTGCATCAATAGCTCATCATTTCCTATCCTTTACAATACAAAATTTCCCTCTATTTATAGCAATCTAGCCTATACTTTCCTATGGTTCACAAACTGTGGTTTTCGAACCCCTGGTTTACCCTTTTACCCATTACAACACTTTCTGGGCTTTGACCCACCCCAAAACCCTTGTGCTAGACTAAATCTAATCAAAAATATTCAAAATGGATTAGTTTCACAGCTTGTAGGAGACCTCGTTCCAACACAGAGACAGCTAGGGATTCAGCTACTGAGTTTTGATCCCTAGTCTTCATAATAAAGGAATATTCTTGAAAATTCTCTAACATCTCCATGATTAAATTTCTATATGCCCTCATTCTCACATCCTTGGATTTATATACACCCTCAACTTGTTTATAACTAATTCATAATCTCCATAAATAGAAATCTTTTGGGCACCCAATCTTTTCAAAATTTCTAAACCCAAAAACAGAGATTCATACTCAGCCATGTTATTTGTGCAATCAAAGTTCAGTTTGAAAGAAAATAACTTACTTTCATCCTCTGGAGTTGTGATTCAAATTCTTGCTCTAGCCCGCTCTCTTCCTGCTGATCCATCAAAGTGTAACAACCACCAACCTTCTGCCTTTTCTTCACTGATTTTCTGATTTTCAACCTCTTGTATTTATGATTTCTTCTCATCTTCTGCTTCATCAGTTAGTTCATTGAAAAATATAGCATATCCTAATTCAGTCTCAACAACATAGATTGGGAAATTTTGAGTTTTGTCCTTACTACTTACCATATAAGCCATCCTTGTCTCTATGTATAGTCTTCTTTGCTCACCAAAAATAGGGATGGTGGCATAAGATAGGTCCATCTGCATGATGCCTTTGATCTTTCCTACCCATGACCTTGATAGCAGCATGCCAAACATGGGTGGAATGCCTGCTACCACAATGTCCATTACCACTGTCTTGGCAGGGACTTGTGTAAGACCAACAACAACATCTTTTATCAAACCAATGCACTAAACTCTTTTTGAATCAAAAGAAAACAAATCCTTATATGGCCTAGTAATTTCCAATCCCATCCTTTCCATAATTACTTTAGGTATGAGGTTATGAGAGGCCCCTGAATCCAACATGGCATTGTGTAATGTCATGTCATGGATACTAAGGCTGACATAGAAAGGAGGCACCTCTTCATTATGCTCATATTCTAATCTTCGTCTCAAGTATATGGCTGGATGATCTTCTTGTACATTAAGGATGTCAGCAGCTCCAAGTTGGGAATTCAACATTTTTATAATTTTACTTCTGTATTCATTCACCTTTATAATTTCTCCAAAGGGGAAGGGGATCTTGATTTTAGAAATCTCATTCTCCAAACTGAAAACAAAAGTAATTTTCTCAATCTCTTTGACAGGAGGAGGAGGTGGTGGATCCTTTATAACCTTGGCAACTTTAGGGGCATCTTTCTTAGGTTATGTTTTCTTTGCAGTAATAGGAACATTTATATTTCTGAGGTTGTATTGTTTCTGCATCTCAAAGATTGCATGTTGATATCCTTTAAGGTAATCAGATGGTTCCTCACCCTTGTTTACATCATGATTTGACTCATCATGCTCTTCCTTGGTCAAAAACATTTCAGACAGGTTTTCATCTAGGTAGTGAATGGAGTCTTCTGGTATTTCAGGTTGATCTTCTTCATCAACTAAATTTTGCTGAAAAGGAGGCCTTACTTGAGGGTCAGGCTGATTTCTATTTTCCCTTGGTATATGTTGATTTTGAGCTCTTTTGAACTGAGGATTTCTAAGTTGTGGTTCATGTTGTGCAGGAGGAGTAGAAGCGTTTCCAAGGGCAATCCTATCCATTATTTTTTCCATTGTTTTCATCATGGAGTCAAATTTGTCATCTAAGGTGGAAGGCTTATCTTCTTATTTCAATTTTGTCTTTCCCATCTTGGAATTTCTAGCTGATATGATATTGACCTCCACCTTCACAGCATCATTTTTCATTTCAGCTAGTGAAGGGGATTCTCTTTCTCTGAGCAGGATAGAAAATTCATAGTCAAAAGCCTCAGCATATCGTAGTTGAGTTGTTCCTGGTGGAGGCTTTAGATGGGCAGGGATGGAGGCATAAATTTTATTAAATCTCTTGGAAAAATTTTGGACAATTTCATCAACAACTCTTTTCAAGCTATTATACTCAATGAGGGATTGCATAGGGTTTGTTCTACTTCCCCATTTTCTCAAGAATCTATCTTCAAATTCACTCCAATTATGCAGGCTTCTTAGAGCAAGGGCTTTGAACCACTTTCTAACCTCACCAGTAAATATCTAAGAAAATAGTCTCATATTGACATCCTCATGGTCAACCTCCTCCCTGTCTATAAATTCATTAAACTAATCTACATGCTCTTCAGCTGTAATCTCTTCATCACTTCCCCAAGTTTTGATTCTAGCAGAATATTTGCTAGGAAGGGCATTAAGGACAACTAGGAGAAAAAGAGGGGCATACCTAGCTGGAGCAGGAACAGGTGGAGGAGGAACATTTCCAGCCATGATAATAGGAATTGTGGTAGTTTTAGGTACAGTGGTAGTAGAGGAAGAGGAAATGTTAGGAGGTGGAGTGATTGGTCTTTGTAGTCTAGTTATATTTGAACTCCAGTCAAGTAAAGGAAAACCAGATTTACTTCTTAGCAAGATTTCAAATGGGTATAGTTCCTTCAACCTATCTAAATATTACCTCTCTAACAATAAATTTGATGTGACTGCCTCCCAAAACTCTTCTTTATCTTTTTGGGTCACTAAGGCTAAGGTATCAATACCTCTCTTTGCAGGTCTAAAGCAATCTCATTCAATTCTTTTTCATTTTCAGACCTAAATAAGACTTCCTGAATTTTATCATCAAACTTTTTATCTTTAGGACTTCTTAAAACTTCATAGGACAAGGATTTTATGTGTAATGGAGTACCTGATTGTGCAAAACTGCCTTGAATGCCTCTAAAAATTGTGTTTGGATTATCCACAATTGTAGGTGGATCTAGGTCAGGATATCTCCTCGTATTTCTACTTTTTGAAGCCACCTTTGAACATGAGAATTTTTAATGGAGTCACCAAGGTAGTTGCAACCTCAAACATCTTCTGAGCTCTTGCTACCTTCAAGAGTTCAACTTCAAAATTTTTGGGAAAAGTATATCTTCAGGCTCCCGGCAGACACACCAAAATGTTATCACAAAATTTTACTTGATTGGCTGTTGATCAGACAACTCTATGTAACTGTTTCAAACAAGATTTTGACTGAAGATTAGCCTCTTCAATCTGAGAGGGCTCTCTCAAAGGGATTTTTTTATATTTGTTAATTATAGTGCTAGATGTCTAACTCTATAGAAATTGTATCTTGTTTTTTATGATTGTAGGTTGAAAGAATGTAGGTTTTCTACCATTGGGCTTATGGATTCAACAATCAATAGTTTAAATGGAAATTTTTCTTGACATGGAAGCTAAGGTAGATAGAGGTCTTTAACAAAGACAATTCACTCATAAAACATAGGAAAACATAGTCATTTCATTACTAAAGGAATTCATAGCATAGAGTTATGAATTCTGGGTAATAGAAATGAAATATACTACAAGTGGTAAAACATAATATGTAGATCAATAAGACATTAAAAACCCCATGAGAATCTCAGGTTTTTCAAGAAGAAAGTCACTCTGTATATTGATATAAGTCAAAATACATAAAGCAGCAGTTTGGTGCAAAAAATATCCAACCCTTCACTACTTCAATGCTTTGTCTTTAAATAGACATTCTTACAACAAGGATGATCTGCATGGTGGCTAGATTCATCGAATTCTCCTATGACACATCACATAACTGAAAAAACATGACTTATAACAAGAAACTAACAGCTACACCTTAAAGAAGCCATCTCCTAATAGGACTCTAACTCCTATTTATTACATAGTCTACCTTATCTTGTGAAAGAGTTACATGAAAGTTGAAAAATAAGTATCACATGCTCTAAAGACACATGATAGGTTCATTTCCACTTTACATATTTAAAACTCTCCTAGACATGTGGAACAAAACCCTATTTTTCAAGAAAGCATAACCCTTATCTTTAACGAGCGCTTTGGTTGATGACCTATCTCCACAGCACTTCCTTCGAGCCATAAATATTTGATGTTAAGGTCCCTTGACATGTTGGAGGAGTCCAGCTATCCAAAACTTCCATTAAGATGATCCAAAAAATTCAAAAATAGCTTGCTACGAAAACAGGGCAGTTTCATAGCGAGCTCTGGTAGTGTCTAAAAAGTAGCTTCTGCACCCAAAGATTCTGCTCCTTTGTTGTTCCATGGTGTCAATCAAGTCATCACACATCACCACCATCAATCTCCCTCCTTGAAAACTATAAAAAGTGACTTTATAGAAAAAAAGGCTGCTACAGGTTTTTTCGTAGCGTTTTTTTTGCTTTAAGCCTAGGAAACGCTACGAAACTGTGTAAAAGTGCAGAAATTCCATATTTCAAAACTGTCTCCAAAAAGTGAACTCCAGCTGAAAAAAATTGATCTCTGCATGTAATGAACCCTCTAAAACACATTCAATATCAACTCAAGGCTTATGTGGTTTTTCCTCCTCGTTTATGATCAGTTGAGCTATGGGCTCCTCAACCACAGTCATCTTTAAGCCTTTCTTTTCCAACTCTTCATGAATCAGTTCCAGTTGTTCTTGAAGGTCTTTGACTTGGTCCTTTAGTGTCCTTTTCTTAGATTGTAACTGTAGGTTTACCTTTTCAATGTGCTTTACCTCTTTTCTTAGTGGTTGAGTCCTCTTTATTAGTTTTTATGTGTTGTCCAAGGTCTTTGAGACACTTGTGACTTGATCCTCCCAAATCTTCCTTATCTGTTCAAACTGCACTCTTTCAGCTCTATGTTTCTTTACTTCTTTCCTCAAGACTGATATATCTTCACTTGCATCTTTCAACTACTCCTCAAGGACTTCAACCTTTGACTTTTTAGTAATTTTCTCTTTTCCCTTGTTTTTTTTTATGACTAATTCTTCTTTTGTAGGTGAGGAGAGGTCTATGATGCTTGGTGGTGGTTGATTAGTTTCACTAACCTTTTGAGATTCTTTGATGCTTTCCAAGACTTTTCTGGCATGTCTTTTCATTGGTTTTCTAGCTTGAAACATAAATCTAGCATCATCACCTGCAAATTCTAACTTCTTATCTATTTTTCCTTTCTTAAGCTTCCTTCCTCCCTCATCTATGTCTTCAGCTTGGACTATAGGAGATTCTTCAATATCAATGGCATGCAAGATTTCCTCTAAATTACCTTTAACATTTTTTTGGCTCCTTGTAACCCTCTTGTTGCCATGTTTGCTAAATGTTGGCTTTTGTTTTGTAGGTGTAACTTTGGGTGTGTCAACCTTCTGCAAAGGCTCTGTCTCCATGGTCACTGGTTCTAACTGCTCTGTCACTAAAGTTGATGGGATATCTCTAGGTTTGGGAGTTCTTTTAGGAGTCATAACATCTACTTCAAAACCACTTATGAACAGAAAAGATGACCAATCTCTACCTAATATTTTTAATTCTTGTAACACCAGCAACTTGATGCCTTTGAACCATTTCTCTCCTCCTCTAGGGATTCATGTTGCTACTGCAATCGTTTCTGGTGTTACTATGAGATTTAGCATTCCCACCTTTGAATTTGACCTAGTAAAACTCTTAGAAAACTCCTTTGAAACCTGCAAATGACACCCTTGCAGCCTTTGGCAGAATTGCAAATGCCCTGTTCTTCTAAACACTTCCAATGCAGTGGGGTCTTCATTTAACAAATTCATGTCCATTGGCTCATATCTAAGGCAGTGACCACCTTTGTTGGTCTTCCTCTTTGCAGGCATGGTGATTTTATATCTTCTTTGCCTCGCTTTTTTAGTGACACTTACAACTTTTGAAAATTCCAGCAACCAGCTTGGCTTGGTGAAACATCTCTCCAGAGCTCAATAGCATGCAAAGATGAAGCGGAGAATGAAAAAGACTCAATTGGGTAATTTTTAAAGTTTTGATGACAAATCATGCCTTAATCATGACTCATACATGCTAAAAACAGTGATGATGACCTCAGAAATGACCTTTCTACCTTGATTTAACCCTAACTGACTCGAATGACATCCGCCCTAACACTTCTAAACATGGACTGACACCTTGCACCGGATTTGACAAGACAGATAGAAAAACCGTTTTTCGTAGCGTGGCTAGTTCATTTTCTGACAATTTCGCTACAAAACTATTAGGCAATTTCGTAGCGAAAACTGCCTTTTTACAATGTAAAACACTACGAAGAGGGGAAAAACTGGCTAAAGTGACATTTTTGAATTCAAAAGCTTGGGAAATGAAATATGTCAGCAAATGATGACTGATGGGACATGATATGACTTGAATGGAGGTGAGTTTAAACCTTAGGATAGGTTAAAGATGAAAAATTTAAAATTTTCTTATACCAACTTGTGGTAAATGAACTCTATGACCATACCTTTGACAAATGAAATCTATGACCATATCAAATAGTGTTTCACTTTTTCTGAGTGATGACAGGATTAATCTAGTCTTCATCTTGTGCAATAAGCTTATAGATATGGTAAATCTCAGCATCCCCATACTCATGTTGGACATGCTCTGTATAACGCGCACCTTGGGAAGAATCTAATGGTACAATAACTTGGGTACCATTCCTTTAAACTATAATTTGCCTATTCTTCAGGTTGATTATAACATCCATGTCGTAAACCCAATAAAATCCAAACAATATAGGATACTGATTGCTATTATTTACGATATCAATAACTTCGAAGTCGACTAACACACTTGCTCCTTCAATATCTAAGATGATTCCCTACAATCACCCCATAGGAATGATCTTCTACTGATTTTCCATCCTTAGCTAAATTGGTGACCATTCCAGCTTAGGTTTTCCCATCTTCTCTCATGTTTGTTTTGGCAGAACATTGCCATATTATCCTAGATCCAGAATGACTTGATCCATCTCATAATCTCTAATTTGGGCAATCAGTCGCATCTCCTAGTCAGTTCTATTCTTATTTTGGTACACCTTATTCACTGCGCATTGTTCTATTTGTGGCTATTCCTTGCCATTTATCTATCAGCTCCTATAACCATTCTACAACCTTCTCGTCCCTTAGTATCTTAATACACATCTACAAGAAGGACGCTAAAATAGATGAATCAGTTTCCTGCACTTCAGTGTTCTCCTCAGTCTTCATTTTCAAAGGAAATAGTTGTATTTGTGTTGTTTATGTCGAATATTTAGCAGACATAAATGTCCTCTTCTCGTGTTGTACATTAAATCCAATATTCTTATCTTCCGACTTCTGGACCCATGTCTCCATCACAAGCTTCATACCCTCTGTGCAACCTTCACAAGCGCGCATACCACTATGCATTACTATGTTAACGCTTGGATCTTCATTGTGATCATTTGTATGTTCTGAGTTGGTTGTTGGTTTCTCTTCTCCAACATTTTAGAAAATAAAATGGGACAATATTTGATTTCATGACCAAATTATTGACAATACTTAAAGGAAACTACAATAGGGTTCTGAAAATCCCTAGCGAAATTTCTAGGTTGTTCGTAGTTGTAACATATGATCTTCCCTTGTCCACGACCAGAGTCGCCTCCTCAGTCACGCCCTCAGACTTGAAATCCTCCTTGTGTTGTTGGAAAACCTGAAGCTTCGTGACCTTCTACTTACATTTTTATGCACCAGGACTGTTATCCATCATTAGATCTTAGATTTTACAGTGTTGTTCATCATGTCCCACCAAACTGAAGAAATTACAGAATAACTGCTTCGGCGATCTGACAAACTTTTGTAGAAGATGACAAAAATCGGTGTAATGATGGCCTGCAACTTCACATATACTACACCACATATTAGGCCCTACACTTTTCCCAGTGCTCAGTCCATTATTTAATGGAATCAACATCCCAACACCCAAATAATCTCATAACACATGCCATTGATCCTTATAATGACCCTCCGCTTTGCACTTGATAAACCATACTTCCATCGGCATATTAGGTCTAACCTCCTTCCCTTTCTTTAGATATTGGAGTTCCATATGCAAACTCTCTAACTCAATTTGAATGTGTTCAACCCATATGCTTGTATTGTCTATCGACGAAGCTTCAAGCTTCATCACTATCTCCATCGCTTCAGCCTCAGTTGCAATCTTATGTTGTGACAATGGGAACCTGAGATGAGGCAACAACATAGAAATTAACTTCTTAATGTTGCTCATCAAGGATCTGTAAGTTGACTTGGCTTAGAAATTTTTTAAACTTATGATCAACCTCCCACACAATCTCAGTAACCAAATTATTAATCTCTTTGATCTCTGTGATACACTGGGATTGATACTTTGGTTTCTTGAACTCAACGTTCAACAATATAGTCTTCGTCTCAACCATTGTAGCATTCACGTTCGTCGTGGCATACTTCATGTACCAGTATAATGCTCTATCCTACAACACTATGATGAACTGTGATTTCATCATGTTTTCATCTGTAATGTTCTGCAAGCTCCATATTGCCTCTGCAAAAAACAAGAACTATTCAGGATCATCTGATCCCTTGAGCATAGGAATCTTTGGTGTTTGGGCCATGGTGAATGGGGTAGGTGGAGGTGGAGGAATGGAATGGGATGGGTGGTGATGAGGGTGGAAGGTTGGGGAATATTTACAGCACTCTGCTGATTTTCAGATCTCAACGACACACTTCTCGGGGTATCAGGGTTTCTTTCCCCTCCTTCAAATCCAAACAACAGACTATATTCATTTTCAATGTAAGTACCCCAATTTTTTGTTGAATCTTTACCGCTTTTGTAGCACAAGATTCTCTTTTGTTGAACATCAATCTGAGTCCATCCGTAGTACACCCTTTTCACAAATTAGAATTTTAATCTAAAACTTCAGTGAATTTAGGTACTTACCTCTAGGGCCTTTGAATAATTTTCACTCTGATTCGCTATAAGATATAGAAGTCTCGATCACAAACTCAGTGATAAACCCTCCAAGGAGACTATCGATCCAATAATCAACAACTCTCAAAATCTCACTATCAATCTTCTTCAACTTCTTAACCAGATATAGAGACCACGCAGTAGGCTTATTATTGAAATGACTTGTCTACACAACTAGTCTTGATATCCACTCATGTAGCTCAATAGAAAATGACAAGAAAAATATCTCGTACTGAAATGTATAAATATACTTTTGTAACGAATGTTCAGTAGAGATGCATAGATTTTTGTTTTCTTACACAACCAACTCGCGTTCTTTTAGATCTACCCAATCTTCAACCTTTTTCTTAGATAGATGCCACATCCATCCATCCCTCAGTCAGATCCTGGTCCTAGCAATGGAACCATTTGTTGGCTTGATGGGACCTAGACCCAGGTTCAATTGTGGTTGCACGAACCAAAAAAAACCACTATTACCTGCCCTTTTGAAACAATATGCTTGCCTAGACCGAAGTCTCACCCGAGGAAATATAGGGGGGTGTTAGAACTAGGTTTCTGCATCCAAAGGGATAGTGGACTGTGGCTTTATGGATTTTATTCCTTGACAGAGCTTCGCAATTTTTTTAATTAATTATACAAGTGTTGTTCGACACATCTATTGAACTTACTAGCAAACTGTGCAATATTACTTAATCAAGCATAAAAGAGTGTAAAAAATCATAAACCAAACTTCGTTATGTAATTACAGATAAAAACCCTTACTTATCATAGATATTCATAAACAACAATAAATTAAAGCACAGACCTATCGCAATAGTTATTTCATTAATTTCTCAGATCTTTCTCATACATTCACGTCCGCCCTGCGCACTCAACTACAGGGGTCTTCCCACACAGCTGTAGACTTCATAAGGTCTTTGTGTACTTATCTGCATGAGTCTTCCTCTAACCCAAAACCATAGACTCTGACTCAAAAAATTTTTACATCCAAATGAATTTCATCAATTATAGTCCAATTCTGTTTTATGATTTCTATCTAGACTCGTTATATAGATTTTTCACTTACAATACCATGGTACGAAAACCATGGGCAGAGTTCAAATTTCACAAAATAATCCCATCCCATCACATCATAAGGTGCTTTGACCCACCCAAAAGCCCCTAAGACTCAAAATGGACTCTGTGTTGTGTGCTTTTCTCCTTGATTTGTAGAGTCTTCTCTAACTTCTTTCATCAAGGGGTGTCATGTCCAACAGGGGGAAACCTATTGTTGGTATACCTAAAATTGGTAACTAGCCTCATTATAGTCCTCCTTATCCTAGAATGGATGCCATTATTTGAAAACCTACTTTTCCCATTCAACTTAGTTCATATTGGGACCGATTGTTGAATCCTCAACCTGCATCATGTTCGCGAATTCCTATCCATCCATCAGCACCCCAACAAGCTAAAATAGATATGATCCAACCTTTATAGGCTATCGTTGCATCTCAATCTTTTCCAACTATATCTAGAACTTCCCAAGTCCCACTTACCCAACCAGTAGAAGGTACCTCACACTCTCAACCACTTGGATAGGGTGCTCCTCAAGTTTGAATAGGACAGGTTATCCATATTGTGGCTGAATCCCAACTTAACCCACATTATCATGGGACAATTCAAAATCTCATTGAGAAACAATATGGTCCATATCAAGTTCCTTTTCAAGGCCAACAAGTCCAAACCTAACATTTCCAGCAACTTTATTATCACCCTGGTATTGGATATCAAGGCCACTTGTATAATGGTTATCAAAGTCCTCCTATCCTGGTACCCCAGTTCCTTATTGTCAGGACCCCCCTTATCTGGGAATGCAGATGCCTGGTGCTCCAACTATTCCTTCATATGTAGTTCTGCATCCTCCTCCGGAATTTAACCGATAGTTACCTTTTATGGCTACTCTCAAATTTCCAGACCTAACTTGGCTCACTAATGAACCTATCTCTCATTCTCCATGGTGGCCAATTATTCCCACTAAATTTCCTTCGAATATCCAAAAATTCAATGGGAATCCAAGAGAAGACCCATCAACGCACATTATGACTTATCATCCATGGTGTTATTCGAACTCCATTAATGATGAAACTGAAATGGAATTTTTGACAAATTTCAAACAATCAGTTTCTACTCACATCTCAAAGCACATTCATGAGTGGAGGCATTGCTACCAATTGTTCAAGACTTATGTTCCCAATCAATTGTTAGAGGAATGGTTTTCCAAATCCCTTTTTTCGTGTATAACAAAAGATGTGGCTAAAGGTGGATTCATGACCGAAGAGCAAGTTATTGCTCGTGCAAAATATTTGGACCTCGTTTATACCCAATTGGACATGCTCTATGATAAGTTACTGAACGCTCTGAAACCTTCAAATATTGTTCCTCCTCCACTTGGTAAATAATATCATGGTGATGGCATGATTGGTTATACTAGTTCGCATGTGAGTAAACCATCTGGTGTTTCTCTTACCAATTTTTCTCAAAACCCTCAATCCCATCCTCCTGTGGCTTATTCTTCTAAGATAAATGTCATTTCATATGGTAAGGGAAGGTATCCAAAAAAACTTGGAAGAAATAATAAAGGAAAAGGTAAGAAAAATAAATATCCTTCACTGCAGGATAACAAACAAATCAATCTTTTGATGAGAAGTGAAAGCCTCGTTACCCATGCTTATTTTGCAACAAGGATCATTTTGCACGTGATTGTCCACACCAAACTGAAGTGTATCATTTCCTTAAGTCTTCCACTTCTCCTATCTTGCTGACCAACCCGTTTCCCAATCAGGATACCCATATGGATTCCCAGTACCCTTCTTCCTCTAATATAGTTTTGATGCTTTCATCCTCAAAGCTGAAAACTGATGTCATGATGGACACTCAAAATTAGGACTACAATAATGTGAATCCCCCGAATGAATAAGATAATTATCAACCTTCATGTTTAGTATCACCTTCATATAATCATACTCCACCTCCTATTCCTGTGGAATTTACTATCAAACCTCCAAAGAGCGTTATTCATAAGTATACTTTCAACCCTTGTTCAAGAGCTGCCAAAAATTATAAGGTGGTTGAGGACTTGTCTCAATCTCAATCATCTATGTAAACTCTTAAGGTGTTTCAAAACTTCCCCTCTCAAGATAAGGCCTTGTTTTCAGCTATCAGATGTGTGGATCCATCAGATTCCAAACTAGTGGTTTTCTCTCATGAAAACTACACCCCTCAGCCTCCAGCTCAATTAGCCTTTATAATCCAGTTCATCGTCCATGGAAATAAAATTCAACATTCTATCATGGATGAGGGAGCCTTGACCTAAATTATGTCCTTATCTTGCTGGAAGGTGATTGGTTCACCTAAACTGAGTCAATCGACCACCACATTGAAATATTTCGATTGAAGAACTTACAAACCTTGTGGGATTATGAATTCCCTTAAAGTATAATTAGGGGGAAAAACCAACTCTATAGAAGTATAAGTTATTGAATAACCTCTCGATTACAATATTATACTGGGATGTGCATGGGCTATGATATGGCTGTCGTTGTTTCAAATTATTTCTATATGATCACCTTTCCTCATAAATGCAGGATTGTAGCCATAGATCAACTCACCTTTTTAGCCTCTGATTCTCATGTTACTGGAAATTTCCCTATTGTTGGAGAATTCCTACAATCCTATCAGCATGTCATGGTTGGATTATTGAAGGATTCATCACTTATGGGAACATTTTTTCTTCCCCCTCCTCCCCTTCCTGACAAATCATTTTTGTTTTCTTATATCAACATGATATTATCATCTACTATCCTAGTTGATCCATGGATTGTACTTGACGAAACAAAAATCCAATTTTTTGGCAATTGAATTCCAATAATCCTTCTTGAGCTAGATTACGAAGCCATTTATTCATCTTTCATGGCCTACACCTTCTCTTTGATCAATTGGGTAGATCGATCACTGGATTATAGCAGGCCTTCTGACCCTTTTTCTTGTGTATTCTCTATCGATGAAAGAATATTGGAGATCATGATGCCTAATGACGTGTTATGGGAAAAACATAACCATCATTCATTCTTACTAGATTCCAATGAGGATAATCTCAGTGATGTATATTTGCCCAGTTTTGTCAAACCTTTTACGAATTTCATCTCTATTCATGAGGTCGACTTCGAAAATAACCTTTTGAATATCGAGGAGATGATACCTCTCGATATTTATATAAAACCAAGAATTGTTGAAAAATTGTACAATGGAGCATCTTGTTCTCCATCTTAGATTGAGATTTATATAGCCCCTTTTCATGATTTTTGGGATATCTTTGCTTATAATTATGGGGAAATTTCAAGCATCGACCTATTCCGTAGTGCCTCCATACAATTCATCCAAATAAGGATGTCGGGATCAAGGCTGAAAATGAAAATATTCTTCAGGTTGGTTTCATATACCCCATTCCTTTCACTGATTGGGTATCGAATTTCATCCCCATCATGAAGAAACAGAGCATAATCTGAGTATGTGTTGATTACCAAGATGTGAATCGTGCTTGTCCCAAGGATAGCCATCCAACCTCGCTTATCAACCAGATTTTTGATGATTGTGCTGGCTGCGAGATATATTCATTCATGGAAGCATTCTCGGGTTATAGTCAAATAAACATTCTCCCAGTGGACCAACCTAAGACCACATTTATTTGTCCCTGGGGTAATTTTTCTTATCGTAAGCTCCCATTCAGCTTAAAGAACGGAAGTGCCATGTTTCAACGTGCAATGGATTATGATTTTCATGAGACTAAACACATTGTAAAACCATATTTGGATGATCTCCCTGCTCATTCTAAACATCAGGTTGATTACCCGATGCACTTTCGAGCGATTTTTCTCTGTTTCATATACTATAACGTTTGACTTAACATGTACAACTGTGTGTTTTGTGTTATTTTTGGTCATATCTTGGGTTTTATTATTTCAAAATAAGGAATTTGTATTCATCCTTTGAAAGTGAAATCAATATTTGACTTGCCCACACCTTCTTGTATCATTCAGTTACAAAGAATCCAAGGGAAAGCTAACTTTCTACAGAGGTTCATCCCCATTTACGCCAAGTTGACCAAAGGATTCACTCACTTACTAAATAAAGGGGTACCCTTACATTGGGATGATGCTTCTTAGAAATCATTTGATGCCTTGAAAGATGTATTGGTTCGGGAATCTCTTCTATACCCCCCCCCCTGATTATCAACACGATTATTTCTTGTACCTAGTTGTTGCCATTTCTATTATAAAAATGGTATTGGTCCAAGAGGAAAATATCATGACTCAACATCCCATTTATTAGTTGATTTAGAACGTTAATGATATCAAGATAAGATATACTGATGTAGAAAAGCTGGCTTTGGCGGTTGTTCAAGACGTCCAGATATTTCACCATTACATCATGCATTGGAAATATGTTGTTGTTTCTTATTGCAACCCTATGACATATATATTATCACATTAATTACTGGGGGGAAGGTGGTCTAAGTGGATCGTTATTCTCCAAAATTTCGACCTGGAATTCATCGAATCCAAGTCAAATAAGTCCCTAGATTTCGTCGATCTTACGTGTGAACTCCCTTCCCGTAATTCTGAATCTATATCTGAATATTATATCCCTGAGGAGTCATTTTTTTTTATTTCATCATCTAAACCATGGTATGGAGATTTTATGATCTATCTCTAGACCTATAATTTTTGTCCTAATACCTCTCACTCTAATCAGCGACGTATTCCATGTGAATTCCTAAATTACATCAGTACCGATGAAACTCTTTATCGTTGTGGTATTGATACGATATTACGAAGGTGCCTCACCCTTGAGAAATTTGAGAAAGTCCTTAACAAATTCTATTCAAAAGCATGTGGTGGAAATCTATCTGGTTATGCTACCGTGCAAAAAATATTGTGCACTAGTTACTTTTGGCCCACTATCTTTTGTGACTGCATCGTCGTTGTCCAAAAGTGTCATGCATGCCAGATCTATGACCGCAAGGTTCGTGCTCCACCTACTCCTTTACATTTTGTCATCGTTGTCGGTCCTTTTGCAAAATTGGGCATTGAATTTATGACATGTAACCCTCACTCGGCTGGGGGGGCATGGTTATATTATTGTCGTTTTTTACTACTTTACTAAGTGAACTGAGGTGATGCTCACATTTAACAACACTGTCGAGATGAATGCATAATTTTTTTTCAACCATGTTATTGCTAGGTTGGGCGTACTACAAGTGATAGTTACAGATCACAGACATCATTTTCGAAATCATATGATGATCAAATTAGCTACTAAGTTGGGAATTTTTGCATGAAAATTCCACTACCTGCTATCCACAAGCTAATGGACAAGTTGAGACTATCAACAAATTTCTTATAACTATGATTCAATGTATGGTATGGGTCTAGAAATTGGACTAGAACCTACTTATTTACAATTCCTTGTGGGCATATCAAACCTCAGTTGGGACTGCTAGCAAATTCACACTCTTTCAATTGGTATATGGTCTGGAAGCAATCCTCCCCATCGAGTGTGAAATTATATCATTGAAACTAGTTTCCAAACTTCTTCCTTCCACTTCGAAGAGGAGAATATTTTACATTTGATTCGTTTGCATGAAACCTGACATGATGCTTATTTAGCCAATGAAGCTCATAAAATAAGTTTCAAGGCGCAATACAACAAAAGTTTCAAACCTCGAGTCTGCTCGGAAGGAGACCCGGTTCTCTTATATGACCAAGACGTCGATAAGTTAGGTCCATGGAAGTTCCAACCTATGTGGTTGAGTCCATACATTCTCAAGTGAGTCCTTGCAAAAGAACCCTATGAGTTAGTAGATTTTGATGGGGTTCCACTGGCGCAGCCTAGAAATGGGTTGTAACTCAAAAAATACTATGCTTGATCTCATGCATAGTACATTGTGTACATACTATCTATAGGTGTGTTTGTAGTGTGTATTTTCAGAGTTTCCCATGGTTTCCGTTGATCCCATTTACGTTTGGTTTGAAAATTTCGAAATCATCTCTTGAACTATAAATTGGTTATGGTGGTGGTGCTATTCGTAGTACTCGGATCCTATCTTCAACAACATGGGCTATCTTTTCTCCAAATGGTGAGTTGGTGAGTATGCAAGGGATTTGCATTGGTCGCTTGACTAACAAAATCGTTGAGCATAATGCAGCAGTTTATCTACTACCTGATGTTATTTCACATGGTATCAGAAGTTTAGTCACTAGACTTGACTCACAACTCGTAGTACTACAACTTGTGAAGGTCTATTCGATTAGAAATCCCACCATCATTCGCATGGTTTTGAGAGTACGATTTCTAGAAAGGCATTTCAATTCAATACAATTTGAATATATTTCTACAAATATAAACACATTAGAAGACACCCTAGCTAATCACATTTTATATAGACATTTGCAAAAAATGTAAATCAATTTAAATTCACATCACATCACATTGGAATCATAACAGGAACTAGGAAACACTGAAAACATGTATTTATATATAAAGTTTGGTTTTAGAAAAAAAAATTCCCCGAGACACATATGGCTACATCGCCCATATGAAAAAATTGATCCAAGTGGATATTGGTGGCCACCCGCCTATTCCACTTGAAGCCCCACCATTTTCTCTTTCAGTTTTTAAGTTTCGGCACAACTTATTATTTTTAGCAATTTTTCGGGTCTTGAACTTTCGGAGCCGTTTTGAGGCCCTAAACGATGTTTTTTGGGAAAATTGGGAGAAACATGGGTCTATGGACCAATTTTTCTCACATCAAAATTTGTATTCCTTGGATAGATATTTCTAGAGAGATATGTTACATGTCAAATGGAGATCGTATGCCAAATTTACATCCCCTGGAAGTTGAAACACCAATTTACCTAAACGGGGCCCATAGTTTTGGCGCTTCATCTCTTAGGGTTAGGGTTTTGGATTTTTAGGGTTTTCCATTGTTTCTAAATAATAAATAGGCCCTCGAGTGTCATTTCATCACAGTTCAGAGGCCTCTAGCCACCACATATCTTCTTAGAGATAAGCTACCAATGCCCTAGCTAGCTTATTTCCATTCTGTCTGTAAGCAAATTTCAGTTCTTTGATATTAATGAAATGAAGTATTATTTCTGCTACATCTTTGTATTTATGTTTATATTTTTATTATGTTTCATTCCTACATAAATCCGAATCAGTGGTATCAAAGCGGTCTACTTTTTCTTGATCCTTCTTTGCATTTCCCCAACGAGGTCGGGGTATAAGGAGTTAGGGCTCGATCTAATAGAACCCTTGCAAGATCAACCTTGCAAACCCTAACGACCAAACTAAAAGAAATATGAGGGAATAGGGGATCCTATCAAAATATTGCTCGAGGAGGCCCTCAAAAAACAAAGGAATGTGATGATGGATAACTTTGCCCAGATCCTTCAACAACTGCCCACCGGCGATGCATCTGCATCCACCGGCCACTCTGGAGGCGCTACTCCCTTTAAGGTACAATTAAAATTTGACATTCCCATATTTGAGGGTCAAATATATGTAAATTTTGTAGATATATGGTTGAATATATTAGAAGGATATTTCTTGGTTCATGACTTTTCCGACCGGGAGAAGATTATTTTTGCACTCCTCAAAGCTACCCCCCATATCAAGGACTGGTGGGAAACCTACTGTGAGAAAAAGGACAAGACAGAACCCTCTCTGTTCTTAGTTGTACCTACTTGGAAATATCTTTGAGATGCCATCAAGTAGAAATACTATCTCGTGGGGAGCTATGAGGACAAGTAAATACAATGGACCATGCTGTGGTAACAAAGGGATCAAGATGTGCATGAGTTGATGAATATGTTCCATACCCTGCGTACAAAGTTGGGTATCAAAGATTCAAAGAAAAATTTGGTGCTAAAGTATCAAAGTTTTTTTCATAGATACATTCAGGGGGAAATGGGATTCCTAGATATCTCCTCGCTTGGTACGTCATACCAGTATGCTGCCAAGATTGAGAAAAAATTCAAACATAAGAAGCAATACTTTGGATCTGCGAATCAAAAGTGAGGGAAAGGAGCCCCCAAACCATAGAAAAAAGAACAAAGCCAAGGCATGGCGGCCCAAGACAAACTTTCAAAGCCACAAGCAAATAAAAACACCACAAAGCCAAAGAAGGACACGAGAAAGTTGTGTGAGTTCCATACGAACTCCACTCACAACACAAGTGAGTGTGGGGCCAAGCAGTTGCTGGTGGAAGAGATGAGGGCTTTCTGAGTCAGATGCATGCTCCGACTCTGAATCAAAACCTGACAAGGGAAATGAAAAAGGGAAATAGATTATTGATGTGGAGCCCAATGCCACTGTTGCCACTGTGAAGATCCAGAAGGAGGAACTGGAATATCCAGAGGAGGAGGAGCGTCTCCTCCACTCCCAAAGGTAGGTAAATGGTTCCCCGCTACAGTTCATTGTCGACAATGGGATCCAAAAGAACCTCATTTCAGCATACTTCATGAAGCGGTTGGGCTTGCCAACCACAGCACACCCACATCCATACACCAACGGGTGGCGGACAGGATCTCCGTGTCAGCCAGCAATGTCGCCTTCCCTATAGCATCAACCCCTTCATGGATGATGTATTATATGACATTGATCCTCTTGATGTTTCTGATGTATTATTAGGCCAACTATACTTGTGGAAGCGACATGCTGTGTATGAGTCATGACTTGCATTTTTATTGTTACTTTAGGAAATAAGTTGTACAGGATACCAGAGGTACCATCGCCTGTTGCTATCTCTTTGGTTACTGCAAAACAATGCAGTAAACTCATTTCCCAAACCAGGAAATTTTTTTTCCTGATGATCCACCCCCAGGGCAAGAATAAGACTGTGGCCACGACCTCCAGACAAGGCTCCTATGCACGAAAATAACAACAGGACAAGGTTGTGGAGGAGTACAGGGACATCTTCACCTCACCCACAGGGGTTCCTCTGCACTATCAGGTCAAGCACCTCATTGATCTGACCCCAGGTGCGCCGCTACCCAATGGACCGATCTATCAGTGCTCTGTTCTCGAGAACGATGAAATCAAGAGGTAGATTTAGGAGCTGCTGCAGAAAGGTCACATCCGGCCAAGTTCGTCGCCCTGTGGGAGCCCGATCATGTTGTTACAGAAGAAGGATGGGACTTGGAGACTCTGTATTGACTATCGGGCGATGAACAAGATCATTGTCTAGAATAGGTACCTAATCCCACATATTTATGACCTTCTGGACCAAGTGAAAGGGGAAAAATATTTCAGCAAGATCAACTTGAAGTTTGGGTATCACCAGGTACCAATCGAACCCTTCGATGTGTGGAATATTTCCTTCAAAGCGAAGGAGGGCCTTTTCGAATGGTTGGTCATGCCTTTCGGGTTGACAAAATCTCCCACAACCTTCATGAGGTTGATGGATGACATCTTGTTACCATTCACCAACTCATTTTTAGTGTTGTACTTGGATTACATTCTGATCTTCAGTCAGACTTGGGAAGAGCACCTCCACCACATTTGAGAAGTCCTCCAAACACTGCAGCAACACAAGTTGTGTTCCAATTTGGAGAAGTGCACTTTTGGCATGACCCAGGTTCAATATCTAGGATACATTATTGATGAAATGGGGGTGCATGTGGATCCAACCAAGAGCCAAGTCATTCAGGATTGGCTAGCCCTAGCCACTCTAACAAAGCTTTGCAGCTTTCTGGGTCTTGCTAACTTCTGCCATGGGTTTGTGTTGGGATTCTCTCATATCACTTGACCCTTGATTCAAGTCACCAAGGGAGGAGCGAAAGAAAAATTATTTTGGTCGAAATCTCAAGAGAAGGCATTCATAGAATTGAAATATCGCCTTTTTTCTGCACTAGTGCTCACATTACCAAACTTGCAACAACCATTTAAGATCGAGACAGATGCCTCTAACTATGCTATTGGGGAATTTCTTACTCAACAGGAGCATCCAGTGGCATATCACAGTGAGACATTGTTTGACACAGTTCACAAGTATCCCACTTATGACAAAGAAATGTATTCCATTGTGGAGGCTTCTCAACAATGGAAGCATTACATTTTGGGGAAGGAATCAATCATCCACAAAAACCACAGGCCACTGTAGTTCATACAGACACAAGTGAAGTTGCAGAACGATCGCCATCAGAAGTGGTCCACATATCTGTAACATTTTCATTTGAACATCAAGTACAAGAAGGGTAGCACCAATAATGTTGCAGAATACCTTAGCCAACCACCGATTGTGGCACTAACCACTGTTCTCAGCTCTTGTGGGCACAAGACTTCTGATTGGCCGCTTCTCTACGAGAGTGATCCAGAATTCGACCACACATACAAGGAACTCTTGGGCGATACGCAAGTTCCAAATTTTCACCTCCAAGATGCACTGTTATGTCACCTAGGACACCTTTGTGTTCCTTCAAGCGAGTGTGCCAAGATGATATGGGAAGCACACTATAGTCGAGTCGCTAGGAATTTCGGGGTCGAGAAAATAGTGGCAGTACTGCAGAAGTATTTCTATTGGCTGAACCTTCGACAAGATGTCGGGAAGTACATCAGATCCTGCACTGCTTGCGCCATTGCCAAACCGACCATCAAGAATCAAGGCCTCTATACTCCACTACCTACCCCCAATCGACCTTGGGAATCCATCTCCATGGATTACATGTCAGGCCTTCCTTCTACTAAGCATGGAAACGACTATTTTTTAGTGGTCGTCGACGGATTCTCAAAAATGGAAATTATGGCGACCTCCAAGAAGAATATCACAGCAAAATCCACTGCTTAACTCTTCTTTGAATGAGCATGGGTGCACTTTGGGATCCCACAATCTATCCTATCAAATTGGGATAGCAGGTTCCTCAACACATTTTGGTCCATCCTCTGGTCAATGCTAGACACCAACCTCACCAAGTCCACAGTTTTCCATCCCCAAACTGATGGCTAGAAAAAGGTCGTCAACAAGATGATTGTACACACTCTACGCATGTACAATTAAAAGCATCCATGCACATGGGATGAGAGCCTCCCCTATGTAAAACATAGTTATAATCAGGCTTTCCACAGCTCAACCGGACACAACCCCTTTCAAGTGGGCTTGGGATTCCAGCCACCATGTCCCATTGACATAACCATGCCATTTGCAGCTACTCAGGTTGATTTGGCTCATGTATAGTATGAAGCTGAAAAAGCGACCAACTTCATCGAGCGCATTCATCACATCCACCAATAGGTTCATGACATATTTTACATATCCAATGCTAAGTACAAACAACGACATGATCAACATCGGGTGCCACACAACTTCCAGGTGGGCGACAAAGTGTGGCTACATTTGCAGAAGGAGTGCCTCACTTGACCCCACTGCAAGCTTTACCTGCTCTGATATGGGTTGTACACCATCACCATGGCTATAGGTAACAATGCCTTCAAGCTCAGTATTCCACCATTCCTTGGTTTGCACCCAGTATTCAATGTGGACCGACTTCGTCCCTACTTCTCACCTCTACTGGACCTCGACTCTAACATTGCAAAACAACTCACACCAATAGAGTTAAACCCAGACTGCATGGAATAGGCCACCATAGATTGTATCATGGAAATTCAAATAAATAACACTCACCAACATATGATCCAACTGTATCAGGTTGTCAAAGCTAGCCAACTCCTACACCAAGGCAAGTGGTTCACTAGGGACCAAGTTCAGCAAAAGTTTCCTCATCTCATGGAGGAAATCAACGCAATGGGAACCATTTATTCCTAAGGGGGAGGAATGATCCAGGTGGATATTGGTGGCCACCTTCCTATTCCACTTGGGGCCCCACCATTGTCTCTTTTAGTTTTTCAGTTTCAGCACAACTTACTATTTTTAGCATTTTTTCGTGTCCTAAACTTCTAGAGCCGTTTTGAGGCCCTAAACAATGTTTTTTGGGAAAACCAAGACCAACATGGGTCCATGGATCCATTTTTCGCACATAAAAATTTGTATTCCTCGGATAGATCTTTCTAACGAGATATGGTGCACGTCAAACGGAGATTGTATACCAAAGTTACGTCCCCGGGAAGTTGAAACACCAATTTACCCAAACAGGGCCCATAGTTTTGGCGCTTCATCTCCTAGGGTTAGGGTTTTGGATTTTTATGGTTTTCCATTGTTTATAAATAATAAATAGGCCCTCGAGCCTCATTGTAACACATTTCAGAGGCTTGTAGCTGCCACATCTCTTCTTAGAGATAAGCTACCAGCGCCCTAGCTAGTTTGTTTCCATTATGTCTGTGTGCAAATTTCAGTTATTTGATATTAATGAAATGAAGTATTATTTCCGTTGCATATTTATATTTGTGGTTATATGTGTATTCTGTAGCATTCCTACATAAATTCGGATCAAAACTACATGCAAATATGTAAGTAAACTAATCAATGATGCTCATGATAAAAAGACACTACCTGAGCCATCTTTCACAGTAATCGACCAATACGGCTTGGCACTCTGATTGTGTGCCACTAAATTCACATGGGAACCTAATTGACTACGGTCTCATCAACCCTGTGGGTCATTCCCTCCCCATGGCGCTCCACCTCCGATATGATCTCGGCTACCTCAAGATCTAGTAGCGCATCCCATCCCACCAAAACAGCATGTACTAGTGCCACTTCCTCTTCATATGGTTTTCCTCATGCACTAAGGAGATATGATGCACCCAGTCATCGAATTGGTCCAACAGATGCATGAAAAATCAAATATTTTAGTCTCGAAAACATCAAAAACACAAAAACAAATTGTAAAACTTCCAAAAAATTAATGGTTGAAATAATTTTACCTGAAGCATCCCATTTCTCACCCTCAACAAGCATGAGCTCAGGATCATCACAGAAATCCATCCCTACCTAAGGATAACCATCAATCATGATGAACTATCTGCACATCCATCCAAAGAATTTTGGTGAGAAACTAATCACCAATGGACCTACATATCGGGCCATGTTGGTCGGATTAATTGTTGGATTAAACCTCTCAATATTAATTATCAATCTGGGAGTCGTAAACACAAGTTGTACTGCGTATTGGCTCAGCTTAATGGTTAGATTATAAATATATTCCTTTGTAATGATAAACTAGGCACTGAAATGAAACACACCTTTGCTGGCAAATAAACAATCTTGAAAAGGAGACCTACTTAACCAATTTCATTCACTACAAACTCCATACTACAATTAAACTATAATGAAATTTAAGGCAATCCTCAATCATTCTCGCTCTCCTATGATATCTTGAAAAACCTAATCTATTTATTCCTCTCACTAACTTGAAACTAATAAGCAAAAAGGTCACACATTATTCTAATGACAACCTCACAAATTAAACTAACTAGAACTACTCTTCCTAATAAATTCAAGATTCAAACTAACAAAATAAAGTTCTAATTATTGTTGGAAGAAAACTACTTTACTCCATGTAAAAATAACGCTATTAAAAATTTTATTACAAATAACCTATGAAAAACCTTCTATTTAAATATTTTAATCTAATGAAACAAACTATTCAAAAACAAGCTCACTCTTCGAAAGCATGCAACTCATAATGAAAACTAAATCAAAATCATGTAAACCAATAATTAAAACTACATCACTGCTACCTGCACAATCAAATCAGCAATCAAACTTGCTCTTATAAAGAAATCATTATACTACGAAAACAAGAAAGAATCTAGTTAAAAATAAATCTAAAACAAGACGAATTCTAATTAAAAGAGATATAATTATTGAGTGAAGTCCCGAGATGCACAAACAAATCAAATTAAATCCTGCAAACATTGGAAAGAAACTAATTAATGCAAACCATACTAAAACTCAAAGCATTAAAATCTATTATCATTCCATATTCAAATTTGAAGTATTAAAATTTGTTCTAATTCCATATTCAAATTTGAAATATTAAAATATGTTCTAATTAGTAAATCAAACTCAGAAATTGGATCCGCCATTGCATTCGATTTTAACAAAAATAATAGAGCATAACTCTATATTAAAAATCAAACACATTTTATGTAATGAGTTTGAGTCTTACAATAATTCTTCAGCCCATTTATTTGCACAATACAACGATGACCAAAAACGCTTTGAAATTGAATCGTACCTGCCACAAATTCACACAGAACCAGAAATAGAAAACTATGCTATGAAATTACACACACATCTAATTATCTTACGTTGATTTATCAAGCTTAAGTCCAGATGTGGTGGGCCTCCCACACCTAGAGTAAGCCGACTTACTGCAACTGAGGAAAGGTTTTAAAACATCAAAAACTAGAATTCAAAATTAAGTATGCACAATTGCTTCTACTCACAACATCACTTGAAGGCGATCATGTATTATAAAGACAACATCTGGAAATTGATTTACATGTCCAGCACAACAATTCTAGTTTTATACATAGCAATTTCTTGTCTCCATTACACTCCCATAAAATTCGATGTTGGTTCTACATTTGAGAAATTCGACTTTATATTTGGGAAATTCTACCTTACATCTGAGAAATTTCCCCTATCTAAATGATGGACTAACTCCCTAATTACATCCTTGTTGTCTAAATTACGGATTATCATCTGTGCCCTCTCTAATTGATGGGCGAACTCCCCTAATTACATCTCTGCATCTGAATGGAAAATTAACTTTCTGCTTCTGAGAAATATATATCTGTCTAATTGATGGGCGAAAACCTTATTCATGCCTCTACACATAGCACTCACCTTCATATATATAGCAGCAACGCTGCTTCTATTTAAAAATCGATAGTTACAAAAAACATAAATTTAAGCTTTTTAGTTAATATGATTTGGGAAAAATCGGAATGAGAATATTTTATTCCCAATTCAAGTTTGAATTGGGTCGATCCGGCATCTAGAATACTTTGATCATCATGCCTTGCTGGCAGAGGCAACACACATCCAACAAAATTCAATCCAATATTACGATTTATGTTTCAACAAGCAAGTAAGCCACGCATTATCTGTCACCACACATACAACGGATGAGGCCGGCATCTACAAATCATCATTCACGTGCATTCTTGGCTCCAAGAGCTACGCAGGTGAATGCCAAGTAAAAGACTATAGTCCATAATTCTCTCATATTCCAAAAATTTGCAGTCATGTTCCATTTTCATTATAAGTGCTTGATGATGAGACGGCTTAAGGTAAAAGACAAAGTCCGAATCTAGATTTAGTGTCAAGTGGCATGTGAGGTTGAAGCTTACTGTCAACCATCTACCTACAGGAACAAATAGCTGGGCATCGCCTTTGTCAGCAAAGGATCAGAGGTAGAATATGGCATTTTCAAATGCATTTTTATTAAGAGTGACTCCACCTCCGACTGCCCCAAATTTAGTAATTGATGCAATGTGAGGCCGAGGTGAAAGAACTTTATTAAATCCACAAGCTCCCTGTTGTTGCAAATATGAATTAGAAGTAATGAGATCAATGTCTTTTTCCTGTCTGTCATTTCTAATTGCCCATCCTACTTCGTTGATGTAGCAGAGGACTAGAAGTGCATAAATTCCCTCATGTTCAGTAGTACGCTTTAAGTTATAAACAATAGCATCGTAAACTTCCTATGGATAGTGAACTAGGTATTCAAGTGTTACAGAAGATCTTCACTATATAATAATCACTCTGAGAGTTCAAGACTGAGAATGAGACTTCTTAGCCTCGGTGACAACCATTCTAAAGAGCTAAGCAAGGTCATAGTGTATGTACAGGGAATCTGCTACCAAACCTCTCACTGTTGCTCTTATGCTCTCTATGTCGTTTTTGAATTCCTTCTGGCACCATGTTGCAGAGTGACCCTACATTACAAAGGCAAATCCGTGATGTTTTACCACTGCCTATTTGACCATAAGAAAAGAATGCCCCTTTTTGTATAGTAAAATATAGACATAATGATGGGTTTCACCATAAACTTCTTCGAAAATGAATGTTGGTGTGATCCTTGTCGAGTGTTCCTTCAAAGCTAGTGATTTGCAAGAGAAAAAAAAAATTGTGAAAATGGAGGTGTGATGAATCGAACTCATGACATATTTAAAAATTCTCAACAAAATAGCATTCATCATTTGCTCAAAATTATCAAAGTTGAAGCACGATCCACCATCCATGAATCATAAGTCCGGTTTTTCCAAGGATAGAGAATCTGCCACCACCTGCCATCAAGAAGGCATTTATTAACGAAACTATTACACAAAACACTTATTCAATTTAATTAATAACAATAATTTATAATTTCATTATAAATTCTTCTAATCATCAACTTAATAAGATAAAATGGATTAAAATACTAGGTACAATCGTAAAATTATCTGATAAAAAATCGTAAAAATATAGACAAAAAGGCAGCTCAACATCCCCCCACTCTGAACTTCTTGCACGTCCTCGTGCAAGCCGAAACTATAAGATGATGAAATAGGGTAGGGAAAATGTCAGTAAAGATTCTAGCAAGTAAGGATGAAGATTCATGATGTATTTTAATGCATTCATTCGCCCGCAACATTGTTATTACAATTACTTTACTAGCTAAAATCATGTGAAATGATAAGACAAGATCAGGTACCAAAAGTAGACATTATGGGGAAAAGAGTGTTATATATACTTGTTTCCTTGTCCCAAATGAATTCCTTATTTTGTTTCTACCCAAAATCTTATGATAAGAATCAAATTTCACTGAAGAGGTGCAATTTCAAAAATACTAACACAATATTCCTGCACCTACGATAATAATCTTGTACCTAGGTTATGCAGCACATATTTAGAGGCAACTACAATCAATACGCATTGTCGGCAACCAACACCTTTTGAGTAATCATCATTAATTAATTCATCACTCTGAATACCTTGAAAATTAAAGTGATTTATGATACCAATCAGCAACCTCTTTATTTGAACACTCTAAATTACGTTGTCATCTGGATTCAAAAATAAATTTCCTCTTAATCTAGTACAATGAATAACCTTCCCTAAGGGTACCACATCATTAAATATTCTTCAATTTTTGAAAGATAGAACTCAAAGCATCATTTTCAAATCATCTTAAAACCATTGTCGAAGAAAAATGATGAGTCTTATGGAAAGAGAAGGATAACCAAGAAAACCATAGTATGCAGTTAACTTTAATACCATAGACATGGCCCTGCTGCCCGCAGGTGTCCATAACCTCGACAAGGATGTCTTTTAACCTAGCGAAATGTCAGTATCCCACTTACTAGATACAGATTCAGAGTTAGCTTATTTGCCTCTTTAGATGAAGGCCACTATCTTGGCTTGGTAACCAGCTGATGGTAGTGCCACTCACAAGAAGTAACATGAATGAACAGGTCGGCTTGTGATGAGACCTCCTGTCTTCCAGATTTTTGGCTGAAAGCCATTACTCTGGCTTGGTGACCAGTAGCAGTAATGTCATGCATGCTAGGTCTCATGATTGTGGTAGGTTGGCTCATCACAAGACCTCCTATCCCTCCCTAAATATTTGTAAGCTCTAATAATGATTAACCTTAAAGGTTACTTAATAAGTGGGGGGACAGATCTACTCCTTAAGAGTACAGGATGGCGTGAAAATTTTTTAATGACTAATCATTTTTGGCTAATTCCTCTACCCTAAGGACTTATTAAAGATATCCCAGACAATGATTGAAAGATTCCTTGAGTTAAGAATGCTAGTGTTCTCATGAATAGATCATTATGATCTTTACAAGAGTGGTCCACCATAGGGGTTTTCCAATAGTACCTTCTAATGGAAACTGAAAATATATATCCAAGACGACAACCTATTAGAGTGATTAATCATGGTTACTTATGCAAAATCTTAAGGTATTAGAGTGAAGTGTACTCAACAAGATTTGTCACAGATGTGTGTGTTAAAAACTAATGTGGATCAGAGTATTTTTAATAGCCATGAAAAATTCAAAACCCTAATAGCATTGTAACTACTTTATTAATTTATTCTCCTACCCTATTTTACCCTAAGAGGTGAAAGACTCACTTTTTAAGTATAGGAGTACTTCCAATGAATTCATGTGTGTAACAAAATGTTGATTACACTCACACTTAGTTTTAAAGAATAGATTTCAATACATACCAAAGCATGAGAAACCAGTTGCTTCAATTGATATGGTACCAAGAGTTTCTGAATGTTGAGGAAATAAGATGGCATGATGACTGCTCAAAACCAAGATTCAATGGAATCCACATATTTATGATTCTCCAATTGATGCAAATCTTCCACAGTTTGATATTCACTCTCTTGGAGGCATAGGGGACCAGGTGAAAGACAAAACATAAATCCCTTAAGTTCAGGTTCAAATATTTTCTTTATAAATTGAGAAGAATGGTTGAGAGAGATTCTAGGGTTTTGATTTTTAACAACATTTTCAGAACAGGTTCCAATGGAAGATTGCTCCTCTGGTGGTCTTTGAATTACACTTTCCCAGGGTGAATGTTTTGCAGTGATGGGGGAAGTTTCCAGATTCATTCCCTTTTCCAACATGGAAGATGTGGCATTTTTTTCAATAGGGGAATCAACAAAAAGAATAGGTGGCTCAAATTATTGTGCAACCTAATGGTTTAGATTAGGGTTTAGGATGTGGTTTAGGTTAGGGTTTGCACTAGGGTTTGGGTTAATACTTGGACTAAGGTTTAGATTTGGATTGGGATTAGGCTTTGGACTAGGGTTAGGTCTAGGTTTTAAATTAGAGTTAGGGTTAGTTCTAGGGTGTGGATTAGGGTTAGGTCTAGGCTATGGATTAGGGTATGGACTAGGGTATGAACTAGGGTATGGATTAGGGCTAGGGTATGGATTAGGGTTTGGATTAGGACTAGGGTATGGATGAGGGTTAATGTATGGATTAGGGTTAGGGTATGGTTGCACATATGGCTAGGACCATGGAGGAAGATAACTTAATGGTGCATTGGAAATAAATTGTGGTTGTTGTTGGTGCTCATATGATTGAATTTACATGGGAGATTTCCCTAGAGAGAAAGATCCAAATGATTCTTGAGGCCATGGATATATCTCGCTCGAGGATGACAGCCAAAGCGAGGGCCACTATGGCCATGAGGTAGGATATTCAATTGGAGGAGGATTAAAAGTTTGCCATGAAGCAATAGGATTATAAACATGCTCAGGAAACTGCTCAGAAAAATAATCATTATTCCAAGTATCAAATGGTGTTGGGTTTTTATTTATACCTGGCAGTTGATTCGATTCCTTACTTGATTCCCTGAGTACCTTTCATAATCGTGGCAGTGATGGGAAATGTTCAGTTGCATGACCATCCTCGCAAATTTTTCAAACTTCCAAACCGCTAAGTGGACACTTTCCAAGGAAATGTTTATTTTGACAATGGGCACAAAGGATAAGCAGTGGTTCTTCATCATTCTCTTTCTCCTGCAAATCATCCAATTTCAAAATCAAAGATTTAATAATATTTAATTTATGTTCAAGAAAAGTATTAAATTTTGCACATGTGAATTCTTCATCGGATGACTTGTCTGTCTCTGTAGCAGCATGAAAAATCCTCATTGAATAATTCCTCAAAATACCATCTTCTTGTCTTCAACAAGAAAATTGGTACATTCTGTCATCACATGGACTAGTATGCAAGGGTTCTTACAATACCCCAAAAATGATATAACATTGAAGATTGGACTCTGAAGATAAATGAATTTTAAAAGCTATTGGCTAAAATAAAGCTCACCACACTTGCATGAAAGGAAAATGCTGAAACAAAGAAATATTTAATCTATTTGGAAATTAAATGTCTAAAGTTTGCTTCTACTTCTACACATAAAGGAAATAAAAGTTCAAGAGATACACAAGATGGCCAGACTTTGGAGCAACCCCACAAAAGTGGATGTGTGGCTCTTCACTCACATCTTACTATACACTCTCTACCCTCTGATATCCTGCAATACCCTTGAAACTTCATAAGAAAAATTTTACCTGAACCAAAATACAACTTCCCTGGAAATGGCACCAAAATGTTGGTAGGCTTAGTTGTCGGATTAAACCTCTCAATAATAATTATCAATCCAGGAGTCTTAAACGTGATTTGTACTGCGTATTGGCTCAGCTTAATAGTTAGATTATAAATATATTCCTTTGTAATGATAAACTAGGCACTGAAATGAAACACAACTTTGTTGGCAAATAAACAATCTTGAAAAGGAGACCTACTTTACCAATTTCATTCACTGCAAACTCCATACTACAATTAAACTATAATTAAATTCAAGGCAATCCTCAATCATTCTCGCTTTCCTATGATATCTTGAAAAACCTAATCTATTTATTCCTCTCACTAACTTGAAATTAATAAGAAAAAAGGTCACAAATTATTCTAATGACAACCTCACAAATTAAACTAAATAGAACTACTCTTCCTAATAAATTCAGGATTCAAACTAACAAAAGAAATTTCTAATTATTGCTGGAAGAAAACTACTTTACTTCATGTAAAAATAACGGTATTAAAAATTGTATTACAAATAACCTATGAAAAACCACCTATTTAAATATTTTAATCTAATGAAACAAACTATTCAAAAACAAGCTCACTCTTCGAAAGCATGCAACTCATAATGAAAACTAAATCAAAATCATGTAAATCAATAATGAAAACTAAATCACTGCTAACTGCACAATCAAATCATCAATCAGACTTTCTCTTATAAATAAATTATTATACTACGAAAACGAGAAAGAATCTAGTTAAAAAGAAATCTAAAACAAGACAAATTCTAATTAAAAGAGATCTAATTATTGAGTGAAGTCCCAGGATGCACAAACAAATCAAATTAAATCTTGCAAACGTTGGAAAGAAACTAATTAATGCAAACCATACTAAAACTAAAAGCATTAAAATATTTTATCATTCCATATTCAAATTCGAAGTATTAAAATCTGTTCTAATTCCATATTCAAATTTGAAATATTAAAATCTGTTCTAATTAGTGAATCAAACTCAGAAATTGGATGTGCCATTGCATATGATTTTAACAAAAAGAATAGAGTATAACTCTATATTAAAAATCAAACACATATTATGTAATGAGTTTGAGTCTTACAATAATTCTTCAGTCCATTTATTTGCACAATACAACGATGACCAAATACGCTTTGAAATTGAACTGTACTTGCCACAAATTCACACAGAACCTGTAATGTTCCCAATTTTCAGCCTCAAGCTAAAATGGAACATTATTGTTGCACATTTTATTTTTTATTAATAAAATGGGTAAGCAGACACCTTAGCCCACTTTAGATAAATAAATAACACTCCTCATGTGAAAAGGAGGAGAATAAAGCAGCTGAAATAAAAACCTAAGGGTGTGAATGGAACCCAGCTCACTTGGTTTAGTCATCTTTGACTAAATTCAACAGCGCTGCCCAAAAAGGGGAGGCCTCCTAGAGAAGCTGCGCAGTCTTGGAGGGAAGAAACTCATGTGAGGGTGGAAACCCTAATTGGTGGGACCATGGTGGATAAGAGTCTCCTTTATTTATATGGAGGATATGGCAGCCCATTTGGATTATGTTTTGGAGTTTCAGACTTGGGTCTGCAAAGGCTTGCATCCCCGAGCTGTTTAGCAGGGTGATGGTGCCCTCGGGCACTAAGGTGTTCTCGGTCGGAAATGCATACCTCTTCCTCAAGGAAGGATGAGGATTGAGCTGATTTTCCTCAATCCAGCATTGGCCACAGCTACATTCATCTTCTACAGCGTTAGCTCTGCAGCAAGGAGGACGTTATGTTGCTGGGTACAGCAAGAGAGGAACTCATGGAGTCTATCTTGAGTTGTTTTCTTTAGTAGAGGAGTGATCCACTCATTGGAGGAGCTGCAAGGAGGATTCATGGGCTTCATTTCATATCTTTGGAACTTAGCAAAACTTCCATCATCTCCCACTACGCAGTCCATGGAGGAAACTACGTTATTTTAGAGGAGGCAGTGAGAGAGGGTTCATAGAGCTCATCAGGAGGATGTTTTTGAGACAAAGGGATCATAACTTTGTATTGGAGACATTATCAGAGGAGGGAAATCATATTTCAGATCAGCCACAGCCTCATTCATATTTCATTCCAGTTGCAGTGACAACACAGTTGTCACATTTTGTATTTTCCGGCATTTCTAGCAATCTCTCCTAGATTGGCTAGAAATCTTGTATTTCAGCCCATATCTTTGTTATTGGGATATTTATTTGTATCCTTAAGAATCATTGTCATTTTATACATATTCAGCAGCTTCTTCTTCATATAGACTGCGCAGGCATGGTCCTCCGGCATTTTGTGTAGTTGCAGCAACTTATGCATTTCAGGGTTTGATCATGGGAGATTGATTTCCATTGCAAATGGGGTTCATTCCTCATGTTATTTCTTGTATTTTACTGCTGATATCATAATATAATGATGGCTGTAGCATTTTCCCTCTTATGGTGTATTTCAGATTTGCAGATTTCATGAGATGTCTATGTATTTCTGTAAGCTCTCTCATTGAGCATTGTTTTAGAGACCTAGATTGGGGAGATCTGAATAACCCATCTAGAGTTATTTATTTGAGCTCATTTTCTGAAAGGGAGTTGTATTAGATATTTTCTAGGGCATCCTAGTGCTGGTTTGACTTATTTTTGCATATAATTCCTTATAAAGCATCCTCAAGGACCCTGTAGCAGAAATTATCGAGGTGGAATATTGCATAACCATAGACAAAGTCTGTGAAGGGCCAACTAGCCTCGGGATCTCTCCCTTCTTTAGAAGGAGACATATCCTGTAAATTCCCCAACATTCAATCTCTGAAATGGACTTGTGATGTCTCACTGAAGAAGGAATTGGAATATCTTAAGATATTCCCGATGGAGCAGCAAGTTCCAGATTTGGAACATTACATAACCAGAAATAGAAAACTATGCTATGAAATTGCACACACATCTAATTATCTTACGATGATTGATCAAGCTTAACTCCAGATGTGGTGGTCCCTCCCACGCCTGGAGTAAGCTGACTTACTAGAACTGAGGAAAGGTTTTAAAACATCAAAAACTAGAATTCGAAATTAAGTATGCACAATTGCTTATGCTCACAACATCACTTGAAGGCGATCATGTATGGTTAAGATAACATCTAGAAATCGATTTACATGTCTGTAACAAAAATTCTAGTTTTATACACAAGAATTTCCTGTCTCCATTACACTCCTGTAAAATTCGATGTTGGTTCTACATTTGAGAAATTCGACTTTATATTTAGGAAATTCTACCTTATATCTGAGAAATTGTCCCTATCTAAATGACGGACTAACTCCCTAATTACATCCCTCCTATATAAATGACATATTAACTTCATCTGTGCCCTCTCTAATTGATGGACGAACTCCCCTAATTACATCTCTGCATCTGAATGGTGGATTAACTTTCTGCTTCTGAGAAATATATATCTTCATAATTGATGGACAAACACCTTATTCCTGCCCCTGCGCACAGCACTCGCCTTCATATATATAGCACCAACGCTACTTCTATTTAAAAATCGATAGTTAAAAAAAACATAAATTTAAGCTTTTTAGTTTATACGATTTGGGAAAAATCGGAATGAGAATATTTTCTTCCCAATTCAAGTTTGATTTGGGTCGTTCCGGCATCTAGAATATTTTGATCATCACGCCTTGCTGGCAGAGGCAACACACGTCCGGAAAACTTCAATCCAATATTACGATTTATGTTTCAATAAGCAGGTAAGCCACGCATTATCTGTCACCACGCATACAGCGGATGAGGTCGGCATCTACAAACCGTCATTCACGTGCATTCTTGGCTCCAAGAGCTACGCAGGTGAAAGCCAAGTAAAATACTATAGTCCATAATTCTCTCATATTCCAAAAATTTGTAGTCACATTCCATTTTCATTATAAGTGCTTGATGACAAGACGACTTAGGCTAAAATAGAAAGTATGAATCTAGATTTAGTGTCAAGTGGCATGTGAGGTTGAAGCTTACTGTCAACCATATACCTACAGGAACAAATAGTTGGGCACCGCCTTTGTCAGAAAAGGATCGGAGGTAGAAGATGGCATTTTCAAATGCATTTTTATTAAGAGTGACTCCACCTCTTACTACCCTGAATTCAGTAATCGATGCACTGTGAGGCCGAGGCGAAATAACTTTATTAAATCCACAAGCTCCTTATTGTTGCAAATATGAACCATGTAGAAATTTGAATAATAGCTGAATTATTCACCGAGATTATCCTGATTACACACTATTTAAGCTTCATGCATAATACATAACCTCTTCTACAATTGATCATCAATATGCGGAAATAGAAAGCAGTCGCATGCGCTCATTAAAACATAATCAAGCACATATATCAACACAGGATGTAATGGGGAAAGAAATAGCTGAAAACCCCCAACTATCTGTATATTATGATGATAGAGAACATGTAACAATACATAGCACAATACTCCTCACAAGTACTCAGTACTATCTCCAAAAGTTACACACAAACTAACTGAGATTTGAACAAGTCCTGGGTTCAAATATCCTCCACAAGTCTGCCTGCCTCTACTACGCAATCCAAGTTGATTAACGATGAGATCCAAGTTCGAATCCCACTAGCTCCAATTGCGCAATCCTCATTGGAAATCTCCATCAATGTGTGTTCAAATATCATGCATAGCCAATAGTCACAACTGATAGTAGACTCACCCTTTCACCCACCTCTAACACTGGTCTCCACTGAACTGTCCATGCATTGCAGTTAACTGATGTGTTCTTTAGTTGAATTATGAGTTAATAATTAGTGAATTAATTTATGATTAATTCACACCACTCATCACTAGTGTATTTTTCAATTAGACTAAATACAACTAGTTCAACTAAGTTAAACAGAACACAACTCTACCAACTGTCTCATCAACTCCACCAAACTCTGCCACATGAGTTATAACTGAATTCAACCATGCAATAGCTCAACTAACCCCTAGGAAAAGCATATTTCCTTCTGTCAGCTGCATGTGCCACATCCAAGCATCAAACTGAAGTGCTCCAAGAGGATAAGATAATGTTTATAGTCTAAATATTATTAAGGGTTAATAATATTTGACTGTTCTATTTTTAGCCCGGCAGTCTAAAAATAGATTCCGCCCAATGTCTAAAAATAGAGGTCCATCTATTTTTACCAACTCAACCAATCATCCATAAATAGCATCTTGCAACTCATAGACCATGATCCATATGTCTAAAAATAGACATAGTCTAAAAATAGACTTTGCGCCAAAAATAGCCTGCGGGCCCACTTAGTGAAGGCGACTTCATTTCACTAAGTTCCATCATCTTGTTGCATTTTCAACACTCCCTCTCAACAAGATATGGATTATCTGCAACCCCTATCCTGCCTCTGTGGTATTCGAATTTGCTCCTGGTGAGCGCCTTCGTCAAGATATCAGCATCCTGATCCTCTGTGGGAATATATGAAAGTAACATGATTCTCTGCTGCACACAATCTCTGATATGATGGTACCTGATGTCGATGTGTTTGGATCTATCATGAAATACTGGATTAGCCGAGAGTTTAATGCAACTCTGGTTATCACAATAAATCACGGTAGGCTCCAAGTGTGACCCGAACAACCCGACCAGGATCTTCCTCAATGGCTCGCATGCGACGAGCTTGCTGTATATTCAGCCTCTGCGGCCCGAGTGCCACGGATCTGCGCTTTCTTTGTACCAAGAAGGCGGTGACCCGATGCGAATCCCTCCGGATATTGCTCTTTACGGTCGTTGGGCTCCACCTTTAATGTTTGCATCTATATGAAGCCACATACCTTCACCTCATGATGCATCCTCATGTACGCTGCCTTGGCATATCCCGATGTGCCTCTAAGATAAAATAATACATGCTTGCACACCTTCCGGAAGAGCTTGGTAGGCTTAACCATAGCTTGTGAAAGCTGGTTAACGACATAGCATATGTTGGGTTGTGTATTGACCGGATACATAAGCGACCCCACCAACTGTCGATAAACAGTGGCATCCACTACCTCCGCTGAAGTAGCATCCTCCTTCCTCCATCCACCAGGAAGAGGAGTATCAACAGGCTTGCGGCCATGCATGTTGAACTTCTCCAGTATCTCCCGGGCATACTTACCCTGAGAAACAAATAGTCCACCACTGCGCTGCCAAATTTCCAATCCCAGGAAATAATGAAGGAGGCCAGATCCTTTGTAAACTCTCTAACAGATCCTCCGCCATGAAAGTATCAACGGCTCATCACCCACCAAAAATCAGATCATCTACATACAATACAATGATCGGCAACTTCCCCTCCACCCTGTCTGGTACGAGGTTAGGATGCCGCACTGCTCTTGGAGAATCCAGAGTAGATTGAAATATTTGTCTATCCAAGTGTACCAAGCACAGAATTCTTGTTTCAACCATTGTAGTGCTCTCTTAATGATCGCACACATGCGACTCCTTTGTTCGAAAGATCTCAAAACCTTCGAGCTGCTCTATGTACACCTCCTCCTCAATGACTCTGTTGAGGAACGCAGTCTTCACATCCATCTGATGGATGTGCCACCCCATCTGCGCTAAGAGAGCTAGGATCGTCCGTATGGAAGAGTACCTTGCGACAGGTGCAAAGGTATCCTCATAATCGATCCCCTCTATCTATGAGAAGCCTCGGGCAACAAATCTTGCCTTGTACTTCTCCACACTCCCGTCAACCGCCTGCTTCACTTTGTAGATCCATCGCAAACCCACCATTGATTTCCCTTCCGGTCTTGGGACAATCTCCCATGCACTGTTTCTGACAATCGAATCATACTCTTCCACCATGGCATCTACCCATGCAGGGTCCTCCACAGCTTCCTCGAAAGAGGAGATGGCTCTGTCACGACACATTTTCTCACAAGAGCCATGTATCCAGTGTACCGGTCCGGTGACTGTCTCTGTCTGCGTTGTGCTGTAGGTGGTCCTACAACCTTCTCTGCATCTTGAGCCAGTCGCTCAGCTTCTGTTGTGCGCTTGCGCCCTCTCATGGTTGGCGTTGCATGAGTGGTCTCTTCCATTCCATGAACTTCCTCTTGTGGCTGATCCACATCCGAAAGCTCATCCTTAGGAACTAATAGCTCCTCATCTTCATGCAAGTGTGGCTCCCTCTCAAGTGAACACTGCATGGATTTCTCCTCCTGAAATTCGATATCCCATCGCACAATAGTCTTAAGACTATCTGGAAAATACACACGATAGTTGTGGGGCGTATCAGTGTACCCCACAAATATTCCAACCTCTGCGGTCGGATCCAACTTCTTTCTGGCATCCTTCGTCACATGCAAGTAGACAGGTGAGCCAAAAATTCTCAGATGAGAAATATCAGGCCTCTTGCCAGAAAACGCCTCCTTTGGTGTACTCATGCCAAGAATATTGTGAGGACAACGGTTCTGCACATACACTGCTGTATTGCATGCCTCAGCCCACAAGTGAAGGGGTAGGCCCTGAACATGCAACATCGCTCGTGCAGCACCCACGATCGTTCTGTTCTTCCGCTCAGCAACCCCGTTCTGTTGTGGGTTATGAGGTGCTATGAGCTCTCTCCAAATTCCTTCTGCGCTGCAAAAGTCCTTGAATTCGGCAGAGATGAATTCACCACCGTTGTCACTCCTAAGAGCCTTCACATACTTCCCTGATTCCTTCTCAACCAGCGCCTTGAACTCATAGAAATTTGAGTATGTCTCTCTCTTCTTCTGCATGAAGAATATCCAGCACTTCCGAGAAAAATCATCAACAAAGATCACATAGTACCTGTGCTTTGTTGTCGAAGCTACTGAGAAAGGTCCACACACGTCTATGTGAATTCTCTCAAGGATCGTCGTGGCGCGACTATCCTTCTCGTGAAAGGTGGCTTTTCACCAAATTTCCCAAGGCACACCCCCTTGCACTAATCTGACTGCGCAAGAGTGCCCTTAGGAAGCCCAGTAGAAATCTGCTGTAGTATCTTCAAAGCTCCATGGTGAAGGTGGCCCAATCTTCGGTGCCACAGCTCGCCATCATCCCGACTCACCACTCCTTCTACCTTGCATGCCATTGCTACGCAGCCATCTAATTGCAACTGATAAAGGTTCTTGACTCGAACCCCTATCTTCCGGGTTTCACCAGTTGTCTTACTGCGCAGGAAAGCCTTTCCTTCGCTGAAGACAACATCGTACCCCTTGTCTTATAACATCGCCACAGAGATCATATTTTTCTTCAATCCTGGAACATGCATCACTTCCTTCAATACGAAGGGTTTACCAGACTCCCTCTCAAAGGAAATGGTACCGATACCAGTCGCACTATATCTACCATCATCGCCCATCTCGATGTGCACAGTGTGCACTCCCAGTCTTCATCTAGATGCGAAAAAAGATCTCGATCTCCGGTCATGTGAAAAGACGCACTCTTGTCCAAGAACCATGCGATCCCATCACACTTGAGACCAAGCATGCGATCAGCAAAAAATCCAGCTCAAACTATGAGGCTAAGGCCTCTCCAGCTGTAGATCCAGCAGCCTGCTTATTTTTCTTCTTCTACGAACAATTTGTGGCATAATGTCCGTGTTGGTGACAGTGTAAGTACTTCACCTTGGACATGTCCTGCTTCTTTCCTTTCGCATCGGAATGAGAAGCTTTATTTCTCTTCCCCTTCTTTGATTTGGCAGCCAAAGCGCAATTCTCTTCATCAGATGCCTTTGATGAAGATCCGTCCCTAGTACTTCGCCTTATCTCCTCTTGCACAAGATCCGACTAAAGTCGCTCCCATCCTGGCAATTTCTCCCGACCATTGACAGAATCCTGATAGGCATGCCAACTCTTCGGAAGACCAAGGAGAGCCAAGCTCACCAATTCCTCATCATCGACAGTCACCCCCACACTTCCCAGCTCATCCCTGCATTGGATGAACTTCGTGAGGTACTTCGGCATACTGTCGCCTTTCTCCCTATTTATATGTCTAAGTTTATCCTTGAGCACCAACTTCCTTTGGTCGCTCTTGATTTGGAATAAATCTGTCAATGCTTTCCACAGCAAGTATGGAGAATATTTTCCATGCATGCTGGATACAATGTGATCCTTCACGCCCTCCAACAGAATCCTTCGACATTTTGCCATCTTCTTTTGCCAAGCCTCAACTTGAGCAGCATCAGTAGGCTTTGGGATCTCAGCATCTATGAACTCCTTCAGCCCGTTATCATCTAATACCGCCTCCATTCTGTCCTTCCATGCAACATAATTCGAACTGCCCTCAAGGGCATATTCCAGTCGCAAACCGTTGAAAGACATTTCAACTCTAGCACCAAGAAAACAAACTGCTGCAAAATTCGAATTCCAAGCTCAAAACTCAACTGCTTCTGGATCTGTGAGAACAAAGTATTTCTAGCACAGAGATCGACTGTAGGGGCGTTTACTGGATATATCACCTTTCAAAGAAAGGATGGATCCAGAGGCTACCTGGCCCGCTTACAGACTCTGTCTACCGAAATAAATTGTAATCACTGTAATAGATCCAATGATCAATTTCGCTCTGATACCATGTAGAAATTTGAATAATAGCTAAATTATTCACCGAGATTATCCTGATTACACACTATTTAAGCTTCATGCATAATACATAACCTCTTCTATAATTGATCATCAATTTGCGGAATTAGAAGCAGTCGCATGCGCACATTAAAACAATAATCAAGCACACATATAACACAGTATGTAATGGGGAAAGCATACAGCTGAAAACCCCCAACTATCTGTATATTATAATGATAGAGAACATGTAACAATACATAACACAAAGCTCTCACAGCTCTCAGCACTATCTCACATGCTACACACAAACTAGCACGGAAGATGAACAAGTCACAGGTTCAAATCTCCTCCACAAGTCTGCCTGCCTCTACTGCGCAATCCAAGATGAATAATGATGAGATCCAAGTTCGAATCCACCTGGATTGTACTGCGCAATCCTCATTGGAAATCTCAATCAATGTGTGTGCAAATCTCATGCACAGCTATAGTCACAACTGATAGTAGACTCACCCTTTCACCCACCTCTAACAATGGTCTCCACTGAACTGTCCATGCACTGCAGTTAACTGATGTATTATTTAGTTGATTTATGAGTTAATAATTAGTGAATTAATTTATAATTAATTCACACCACTCATCACTAGTGTATTTATCAGTTAGACTAAATACAACTAGTTCAACTAAGTTAAACCGAACACAACTCCACCAACTGTCTCATCAACTCCACCAAACTCTGCCACATGAGTTCTAACTGAAGTCAACCATGCAATAGCTCAACCAAACCCTAGGAAAAGCGTATTTCCTTCTGTCAGCTGCATGTGCCACATCCGTAGCTCAAACTGAAGTGCTCCAAGAGGATAAGATAATGTTTATAGTCTAAATATTATTAAGGGTTATTAATATTTGACTGTTCTATTTTTAGCTCGGCAGTCTAAAAATAGAAACCGACCAATGTCTAAAAATAGATGTCCGTCTATTTTTACCAATTCAACCAATCATCCATAAATAGAATCCCGCAACTCATAGACCATGATCCATATGTCTAAAAATAGACATAGTCAAAATAGACATATGTCTAAAAATAGACTTTGCGCCAAAAATAGCCTGCGGGCCCACTTAGTGAAGGCGACTTCATTTCACTAAGCTCCATCATCTTGTTGCATTTTCAACAAATCAGAAGTGATGAGATCAATGTCTTTTCCCTATCCGTCATTTCTAATTTCCCATCTGACTTCGCTGATGCAGCAGAGGACCAAAAGTGCATAAATTTCCTCATGTTCAGTAGTACGTTTTAAGTTATCAACAAGAGCATTTTAAACTTCCTCTGGAAAGTGAGTTGGGTATTCAGGCATTACAGAAGATCTGCACTATATAAGAATCACTCTGAGAGTTCAAGATTGAGAACGAGACTTCTTAGCCTCGGTGACAACCATTCTAAAGAGTTGAGCGAGGTCATAGTGTATGTACGGGGAATATGCTACCAAACCTCTCATTGTTGCTCTTATGCTCTCTATGTCGTTGGTGAATTCCTTCTGGCACCGTGTTGCAGAGTGACCCTACGTTGCAAAGGAAAATCTGTGATGTTTTACCACTGCCTGTTCGACCATAATAAAAGAACGCCCCTTTTTGTATAGCGAAATATAGACAGAATGATGGGTTTCACCATAAACTTCTTCAAAAATGAATGTTGGTGTGATCCTTGTCGAGTGTTCCTTCAAAGCTAGTGATTTGCAAGAGAAAAACATTCTTGTGACAATGGAGGTGCAATGAATTGAACTCATGACATATTTAAACATTCTCAAAAAAATAGCATTCATCATTTTCTCAACATTCTCAAAGTTGAAGCACGATCCACCATCCATGAATCATAAGTCCTGTTTTGCCAAGGATAGAGAATCTGCCACCACCTGCCTCAAGAAGGCATTTATTAATGAGACTATTACACAAAACACTTATTCAATTTAATTAATAACGAAAATTTATAATTTAATTATAAATGCTTCTAATCATCAACTTAATAAGATAAAACGGATTAAAATACTAGGTACAATCGTAAAATTATCTGATAAAAAATCGTAAAAATATAGAAAAAAAAGGAAGCTCAACAGGCCATATGATCTATCCACCTCCTCATATGTGATACCCTGGGATCGATAGGCTCAAGTATAACCTACTAAGGCTGATGTAGTACCACTTACTCTAAATAAAAAGAGACTAATATTGAACCATAACCGATGTTTTTAAACTTCCCCTCTTTCGTTTTATTCATTTATTCCTTCATATTTACCAATACACCCTCACTCCAATTGAACATTTTTGGCTCTATACATATTATTCCATACTGCATGTACAATCAACTTTCTACATGGAGTGTTGAGCTACCTTCCAATATCCCGACAATAAATAGAATTGTTCTCAAAGGTAACCGGGTCACATCTTTGATATTGATCTTTCCATCCCTAGTAGGTTGGGCTTGAGGTCTGAAATATGTGTAGGTATAGTCTTATGTGGTCTCCCCTCCTCCCGCCTAGGAGACAGATGGGGGAACCTCTCTTTTATAAACCTATAAGAAATTAGATATCCTCTACCTTTGTCTGGAGGAGATGATCCCCAAACATGAATGCTTCTACCTGAACATCCCATGAAAAAATGATATATTACTCCATTTATTGCCTCATACTAGGTATTAAGAACAATTTCAACAATTCACAGTTTTATAGTGCCTAGTTAGTGACAGGATCATTTGCTACATTCAAAACTTTCTCTTCATGTTCTCTTTCTCGCCAAACAAGTTTTTTTTATAATGAACACCTGAAACATCAATAACTGATTCATTAGGCTCATTTTCATGAAAAATATGACAAAAATTGAGTGAAACTAATAAATTATTGAGCATTTTGCACCCAACGCAACCCTTTAAAGAAAACCAGAGTGTTGCACCTCTCCCAACAGTGATAGTCTACCTAGGTGCAATGCATAATTGGAACCCTAGGGCCCTCAAAACCTCAAAAAACTGCCATGAAATCACAAAATGAACCATCAAATGAAGGAGAAGGGTTTTAGCTCCTAACTGGAAGTGATATTACTCGCAATGATCCACTAGATTGGCCACAATAAACTGTATAATATCGAAGGAAAAAGTGCTCCAAGACTCTCATTTTTGAAGGTAAATGTGAAATGGTAAAAATGAATAGTCATTTTAAGTATTTATGTTCATTTCTTGCATTATTTTATTCAAATTTAATGTTTTGACCTAGATGTGCTTCATTTTTACTATGAAACATGTATGTTTAATCCTTTTTGTGGTGTTTTGAGCAAGTCGACAGTTCTTAATGTTGTTTTATCATGCTTTAAATAGGTTGTTTTGACCAAGGTGTATACTTCTATATCTTTTTTAGGCTCTATAAACCTACGAAAACAGGAACCCCTTGGATTCCTCTTTCCAATCATTTTAGACTCCCAAAACATGAAATATTGATTAGCACTTATCTTTTGAACTCATTAAAGTAAATTAAAAGACATTCGCTTAGTATAAGTTTAACCAATTTCTGGATTAAGATGGACTATTTACGAAAAATGAATACCTTAGTTGAGCATGGCTAAGAGGTTCTCTTGAGTATTTTTTTCTACCTTTTCATACTTAAGAGACTATCTACGGAAAGGAACATGTGGATTTTTCTTTTTCACCTCTTTTTCAAACTCTCTAAACATGAAAAATATGTCAATTTACCTCGATTGAACTCGTTAAAACATCAAACAATGATGGACTTGTCGAACATGACAAGGCTGAAACCACTCCTTCTCAAGGTTCGTTAAAACTACTCGGAGGTATTCATCCGAAGGATGAAATTATAGATCAAGAATATGGTATCCTCCTCAAGCTTATTAAAAATAAAGAGGTATTGACTATTATGGTTGTGGAAATTGGGAAAATAGGGTACTCCAATTACTAATGGAAGCGAGTTTCTCTTCATCATGACACTCTTCCACTTCATCTTTGTGGTTTTTGGGTTGGTTAATATACTTGTCATTCGGTTCATCATACCTTTTCAAAGCCTCCATTTTGGTTATGGGTCAATGCTGCCAAATCCATTCAGTGTCGTGATATGTTCCAAAAAATTCATATCAGTTGATATTTGTTGAAATACTCTTAAGCCTTCATTCCATGTTTTCCTTTTCCCGATCCATTTTTGTATCATCATCATTATGTCTCAATCATGATACTTGTTTCGTGTCATTGATGGGGGATAAATCAAGTCCCTCTTGCAACAGGTCACTTCCTGTGGACATTAGCACATCATCTATGGAGTTGACTTAGAAACAACCCTTTAGTACCTTGGTGCTTGAATACATCAATGGAAATTTTCCTCGCTCTCGGAAATAGATTTACAGCATTGGCCTTCGATTGAAATACTTTGTGTCATGTCCTACATCAACTCATTTTGTCACACCATACAGATTGTACTTCAATACCTTGAGAGCCATTAACATCATCAATGGTTTCTCTCACGTTTTTTAACGGTTTACATCATCGGTCGATAATCATATGGTGTCAACCATGTTCTACCTCATATCATTGATTCACATGGTTTTCATACATTTATTGGTCATGTGAATGTGATAGAAGACCGTAAATGTAGTTTCATCCATTTGGGTCATGATTCCAAGAATTATAAAGAGATCACAATGTATAATGGCTATGATAATCTAAATAATCATCTATTCATGGGTCCACCATTTGCATCTTTGGATGCATATCTTGATTATTATACATGTTATGTTAGCTTATGTGTTGGGTATGGGTATGTCTCCCTTATCATAGAGATATCGTGATCTAAATGTATTGTAACTGATGTATCTCGTCGGTTGTTCTTGATTCTGACTTGTCACAAGGTAAATAAATTCAGTCATCATCCATCATTTTTTACTTTGTGCTTTAGGGGCCAATCTATTGTAGTCCATTTTTTCACATCCAGACATTAGGAATCCTAATGGGATCAATCAAAAAACTATTCAACCTTGTAAACGTCACTGCACAAATCCCTAAGTGTACCTCCTTCATTTCCTAGAATTTCTACCTGAAATGACCCCAACTAAGCCAAGTTTAGTACCAAAGATCCCTAGTCTTCCTCTAGATGGCATTCACCTACAAGTTGCTCCACTGTGGCCAACGTTGATCAACTAAAATTTTATCCCCTTTTCACCTACGTTGGTTCTATAAATTCGAGAAAAAGAGAGAATTTCAAGAAGCTTCCCCTTCCAAAAGCTTCCAAAATTTGTTACAACCAGTTACCTCTGATTAAACTTTCAGATCCTATCTCATCAGTCTTTGTATTTTGGATCTAAAATCTTATATTGGTAATTGGATAAGAACTCCCAACTTACCCCACTCCACTATATATTTACTACCTTGCATATGCAAGGGGTTGGATTTTGGAGAGTGATTCTACCCTTATGCTATTGAGGCGAGAGGTTTACATTCCATGCATTTAGGGTGATTCGAGGTTCATATTTTGATAAGGAAAGGAAAATTTAACAGCTTGGAGGAGCTTTTCTACAAGATTAGCACCTATTTGTGGATGTAATCTCCTTCCATTTATATTACTGCAAAGAGTTCTATGTTTTCCTATATGTGATTGTCGTTATTCCACTTATTTCAATACCATGTTGATCTATTGAATAGAGTACTTATATTGTAATACCCACCTCCCCTCACACCTACCCAAGTAACCATACAACCAGGGTAAACATGAGATGAGGGGCTGTAAAAATAGACTCAACCTCCTTGGTGACTTTAAGGAAGTGGAATCAAAATGGAAACCATAACACAAACCTATACCATATGCTATAAGACCCCTATAGGTTGTCTCAGTCATCAACCTGACCTTTCCCTAGTCCCACTGATATTTCATGAGGTAAACCCCCTTGATGATCCCAAAATACTACATTCATACATCAAGGAGGCTCTAGACACACACACAAGCCTGCATACCTACATCGAGGTACTAAATTACCCAGACTTGTGCCTGCGTCTGCGTGATTTAAGGAAATTTTAAAGCCCAAAATCACGGACACTGCCCAGAACTTCATGTAGCTTTCATAAATCATTAAATACATGACAAAAATTCCACATGACCAAAAATGACCCTGGGACTAGGCCTGACCATCCCCAACCGATATTGACATTTTACAAACACTTGGCATGAATGTAAGCTACAGATCTAGGATACAAGACAAAGCATAAATGACTAAAAATTCTTATGCGACATTACAAGAAGGATCACCACCCTCTTACATAACTATATATGACATCAATTAGCTCTTTCATCCATATTTTAACAATTACAAGTAAATATAAGAAATAAAAATGACATGAACCAGTCATTTAAACACGCTTATAACCAACATAAAACCATGGAAATAAAAGTGAGAATACATCCACTAAAACCACATAATAATAGGTACAAAAGCAAGAGAACTTAGCTTCCATTAAACATAGGAAAATGCTGACCAGGTTCAGTACTTCCACATTCCACCCGACCATAGACATGGTTGAGCCAAATATCTCTTTAGCTAGTCACCCCCATGCCATATTTCAAGCATGAATGTGGGATCTCATGGATAAACCAATCCAAAAAAAAAATGGAATCCAGAGGCTAAACCACCTCAACCCTTACCATACCATGATCACGCCAAACTAGTGCTCCGATCACAAAACCGAGCAAAACTTGGAAATGTCATACGGAATCCATCACTATCCTTAAGGAATTTATTTTCTCCCTATCTATTAGGCTTTACCGCAATCCAATCCTATATCACTAGGCCATAAACAAAGGCACCTCATGCATGATTTACCGTGTATCCCACCAAAATTGGTCAAGGGATTCCTAGGCCTTTTGGAATGAACCTTGAGATCACTTTCACCTCGAATTCCGAAATCCATCTAGAAAATCCAAAGCTCAAAACCGAGATCAAAAACCCAACACACCATGGCATCTATAAAAAGGCAAGACAAGGCTGAAAATCACTATAATAACCCAACAAAACCATTCCACCAACAAAAAAATAACCAAATACCAACATGCATAATCCATGCATTCCCAAACCAGCCAAGATATCACACATGAAATATGTTACCTAGAAGTATTCCTACTGAAGCTACTAGATCCTACGTGTCCTTTTTTTATCCTTGCTTTCCTTTCCTTTCTTGACCTCCTTTTGCTTGCTTCCTCCTCCTTTGAAAAATATTAAATTGCTCCAAGAAAAATATAAGTATCCAAGAGAGTGTGAGGGAGACATAATAATGAGAGAGCTCCAAAATTAAACTGACAAAAGGTTACCAACCGATCCTCAAAATAATTTTTGTTAAGGAGGCCTCTATTTTCTTCATTTTACATTATTTTCCTTCATTTTCCTCCTCACATGAAACATGTGACCTTTTACCTTCCTTTTCTCCTATTTTCCTTTATTTTAGTAAAAAAATGTCCTAGAAATACTTTTTTCCTCTTAATTCATTTTCATTTTCCATTTTCCCTTAGCCATAAACATAGATCCAGTGGTGCCCACTAGGATGTTTTCCCAACATTCAACTTGGAATAAGCATCCCTTAATCGTGGTCTTATTTTTTCCTTTTTTAAATTTTTATTACATGAACTTTTGCCCAGGTCTGTTACAAAACCCTCCCCCTTGGGGAACACCATCCTTGGTGTTAAACCACACCTACACCTCAGCAAAACCGCTAAAAATAAAACATACTTCTCATGGATCTGTATAACTTAGTTCGATGAAATGTTTACAATGAATAACCTACTCAAAAGAAAAACCTATGATAACATGACCATATAACATTCATGCCGCTTAATGGATCTTTATAACTTCACTCATGGAGGTATTTACATCCATATACATGTGTACATATACAAAAAACATCATAAAAAACATATGTCAAATATATACCAAACACTAAACCAAAAATTCTTTGCCTCAACTGGAAAACAATGAAGGATACATGGCCTGCATCTAATCTGCCATCTCTAGTGTAGCTTTATCATGCCCAATGTGCTTCCATTTCACTTTAACTTGATCGATGGCTCTATTCCTGAGCATGATTTTCTTCCACTGAAATATGCACTAAGGCTCTGACTGGAATTCTCCTTCTTTCTCCACCTGCAATACAGACCATTCAACAATATTATCAACAACCTTTATAAACCTTTTAAGTAATGAAACATGAAACACATCATGTACTTGCATTGTTGGAGTAAGTGCAATTCAATAGGCCATTGGTCTAATCCTCTCAAGGATCTCAAAAGGACCACAATACCATGGTGCCAACTTGGCACATAATCTGATCCTCAAGGAGATCTTCTTGGGCTTGATGCACAAATAAACATGACCCTAACCTGAAACTCCTTAAATACCTTGTGTTGGTCTGCATAACTCTTCTGTACGTCATGTTTTTCCTTTATATTCTTCTTTATAACCTTCATTTCCTCCCCCATGTCTGCCAACATGTCATAGTCCAATAAACACCCTATTAAATGGATCACTCCAACTAATGGGAGTATTACAACTCCGCCCATACAATACCTCGCAGGGACTCATCCCCAATGACTATTGATACCCATTATTGTATGAAAACTCCATCAATGTTAGATGCTCTTCCCACTTCCACTGCTAATGCATCACATACATCCTCAACATGTCCTCCAAGATCCTTTTGACCCTCTCAGTCTGTCCATCTATCTACAGATGATATGTTGTAATGAAGACCAACTCTATGCCCAATCCTACAAATAACTCCTTCCAAAACCTAGAAGCGAAATTTACATCCCTATCTGACACAATATTCTTTGGAACAACATAAAATATGATTATATCTCTAATTAATACATGTGCTACATCTCTAGTTGAATATGTAGTCTTCACTGGAATTAAGTGTGCTACCTTTGTTAACTTGTCCACAAAAACCATGATAGAATCATGTTGTCTCACTTTCCTCAAAAAAACCATGATAAAGTTCATGGAAATGACCTTCCATTTCCATTGTGGAATTGCAATAGGCTATAGTATACGACACAAATTCCTACACTCTAACTTTACCTACTGATAATCCAAACACTTAGCCATGAACTCTGCTACATCCCTCCTCAAATTATCCCAATAATAGAATCTCTTCACTGCATTCAATGTCTTCTGATAGCCTAGCTGTCCTGAATATGGCTTCGCATGAAATTCCCTTAAGATCACCTTCTTGAGCTCACTATTATCTGGCACATATATCATGTCTCTAAATCTGACCAATTCATCTGTCGTAATACAATAGTCCCCATATTGTACACATGTACCTGTACTAGTACATGTACATGTAGTATATTGCAACCTGTGTCTAAGCTCCATATATCTGACATCCTGCTAGCCTGCAGGATCCTATACTATAAATTTGTCCCATAGGAGCTCATAGATACAATTTTATTTACATATATCCGCCTTCTAAGAGCATCTATTACACCATTATCTTTACCTTTAATGTATTTTATCTCAAAATAAAACTCGTTGATCATATCCAACCATATAACCTGACTGGAATTCAGATTCGGCTAGTCAAAAAAGTACCTCAAACCATTGTGATCGCTCATCAGTACCAACCTCCTACTAAGAAGATAGTGCTTCCACATATTCAATGCATGGATGATCGTTACTAGCTCAAGATCATGCATCGGATAATTCTTCTCATGTTCATTCAGTTTCCGTGACTCATAGCATACTACCTGCCCATCATGTATAAGGACTCCACCAAGCCCTCTATTGGAATCATTTGTACACATTATAAGCTCTTTGTCTAGATTTGTGATCTTTAACACTAGAGTGTGTGTCAACAACTACTTATGCTTCGAAAATCTAGCCTCACAATCCTCTGTCCATTCAAACTTCTTACCTTTCTTTTGCAATGTTGTAATCGGGTAAGAAATCTATGAGAAGTTCCTGATGAACTTCCTATAATAGCCTACAAATCCCATGAAATATCTCACCTCATCTACATTTCTAGTAGTTTACCATTCCATGATGGCTCTTACATTTTCTGGATCCACTACTATGCCCTCCTTGGAGACAACATGTCTCAAGTAATGTACCTCAGTCTCAAAGAAAATTCACTTTCCAAGATTAACACACAACTGAGGTTCCCTCAACAATCTCAACATTGTTACCAAATGCTTGGCATGCTCTTCCTCATTCTTAGAATATTCCAAGATCTCATCAATGAAAACAATCACAAACTTTTCCAGCATTAGGGGAATTTTGAAGTCGAAAATGCACCTCCTAAGGAAATTATAAACTAATAGTGGAAATAATAAAATAATATAGATTTCATCATCAAATTTTAGAGGGAAAAAAATAAAAAAACTACTTTTCAACTCATATTTTCAACTTATCTCCCTATGGGATTACCTAAATTTCAAGCGAGAACACTCGTTGGATGAAAAAAATGATTCCTCATCCAAGGAGTACCCATGTTGCATACTTTCAATGGACTCTTCTACATGAAAAATTAGAAATACATGAAAAACATGATTGCAATCACATATTTTCATTTATTTGTCATTTTTCATAGAGAAGGGTCTATCAAAAGTATGCAACATGGGTACTCCTTGGATGAGGAATTAAATTTTGCATCCAATGAGTACTCCTGCTCGAAATTTGTGTAAAATATTAGGGAGATAAGTTGAAAATACAACTTGATAAAGTAGTTTTACTATTTTATTATTTTTTAATATTTTTACTTTTTTACCCCAAAAATGGTGAATCATCCCCCATAATTGAAATCATCATCTTGAATCCTATTGGTTCTTATAAAGTTTATTTTTGTTGTACATTTTTCTTAGAAGGCCCATTTTATACCTCAAAATTTCTCTAATGATAAGGATGCAACACACTATTCATCAAATACATAAATGTAGCTATAGAATTAGTAAACTGAATGGAACTACAAAAAGCCTATAATTCCATACCTATTCCTTATTGCAGTATTATATATGTCATTTTCTTTGATGCATACTTGATGATATCCTGATCTCAAGTTGATCTTAGAGAACATTGCTACTCCCTTCAAATTATCAAACAAATCATCAATCCTCGGTAATGGGTACCTATTCTTGATAGTCACTTTGTTCAAATTCCAGTAATCAATGCATAGTATTAGAGCGCCATCCTTCTTCTTCATGAAAAACACGGATGCAACCCAAGGCAATACACTTGGCCTAATGTATCCTTTTTCAAGCATCTCTTTCAATTGCAACTTTAACTCTACCAACTCAGGTGTTCTCATCGTGTAATGTGCCTTTGATGTTGGTGTTTCCCTGGGTACCAACTCAGTAGACAATTCTACCTCCCTATGAGGTGACAACTCTAAAATCTATGCTGGAGAAACATCCTGAAACTGTTATAGAACTGGATACCTTCTCAACACATATCTATCCTCAACTTCCTTACCTTTTTCACTAGAGATATGAACCACAAATAGCACATGCCCTTTTCTGTGACCGCACTTGTCCTACATGCCTATCACCATCCTAATTGATGTGGCTTTCTTATTTACCTATAAGAATCTCAGTTCCCCATTGTCATCCAAGCACTCAATGGATTTTTCATAACAATCCACCTTGGACCTATGAAGATATAACCTATCCATACCCAATATCATATTGTATGAGCCCAATGGAAAAATTTTCAAGTGTGATATTGTAGGCATACTATTTGACTCAAATGCACATCTCTTACCCAATGGTGAAATCTTTTCTTGGTACTTGTAGTCAACTACACTAACCAAGATTATACATGAATTTATTTTCTCGAAACACATTTATCCAACGGTTTAGGATTAATATAAATATAGTTAGATCTAGGATCAATCAAAGTAGAAACATATTGATCGCAAAGCTTACTTTCCATCTCAATGATAAAAGCCTGATGATATTCTTGCATATTGTCCACAACTACATAAATCCAAGGAATTATATGACCAACATCCCCAACTTTTTGTGCCTCTTGTGCACTATAGATCTGGGTTCTACCACCATGATACTATGAAAATCCCTCTTACAGTGATCCTTGCCACATATCCAACACTGCAACGGTGCTCTATTATCACCTATATTTTGCTGCTCTCCAGGACCCTTCCCAGTTGTATTGAACTTCTTGTAAGGAACCACATTTTCTTTCTCACCTGCATCTTGCGGTATTTCCCACTTTGGTGGCCATATTAATTTAGATTTCTCATTTTTGTTCAAATAAATCTAAGGATCAACTTTTCATTTTGACTTCTCATAACAATGCTTCAACTTTTCGAATGGCCTCCTCTAGCGATCTAGGATCATCGAACTCAATTTAGTCTCTATATGTTGTTGGAAATACACTGATGAATCTCTAGATATTAGCCTTTTCCTCCTTGAGGTAAGGCACATATCTCAACAACTCCAAAAACCTACTAGTATACTCATCATCTCTCATGGAACCCATCTGCAACTCATAAATCTCCTTATCTCTAGCATCATAATACATATCTAACGGATACTTCTTTCGGAATAACCTCTCGAACTCACTCCAAGTAAAATCCTCCTCATAAATACCCACATTTTTCACATATTCCCACAAGATATATGCTTTACCTTTGAGATTGAATGTGGCTAATCTGGCTTTCATGTTTTCTGAATAGTCATGCAATCTGAAGAACTTTTTCATACCCAGCAACCATGCCTCTACATCTTGTGGTTTCTTCATCTCTTCGTCAAAGGTAGGTGTATTTGCTTTCTTAAACTCATCTGACAAATATCTTGTGTCACTCCTCCTGTATGGATGATATCGATGAAAATCATGATGCCTATCTGAACCAGAACTAGAATGGTACCTGTGTCTGTCACCTCTCCTATCTGAAGTGTCCAAGAATATGCCATCTCTAATCGTATCATCTCTACTAGACCTGTAACTACCGGGAGACCTACTGCCATGTGCACTATTAGTTCCATCCTCTTGTCCATAACTGATACAGAGTGTCCCTTTTCATTGAAAATCTAACAAACTCTGAAGGATTCCAAGTTTACTTTTTCGTCTTTCTTGTACCTATATGATTATGTCATTGTCTGCCTTACAAGTCCTTCTCTCTTCCTTCAAACTTCTCAATGTATCTACTAAATAAGATGGTTTCCCAACACCATGTTTCTCATCAAATTCATAAGGGGAATCCTTGTAGTCTCCCATATTTCTATCCATATTTGATTTCTTCCTGCAAGGCATATCATGTTAGCTTAAACCAAATCACAATAAACCAACATACCTTAGCATAATTCAGGGAGGATATCTCATCTTCAAGATCAACCAATCATCATAATACATGAATAAACATAATAATAACATCATATATACTTATAACACGTGGTATATCAGTGCATAAACATCATTCTAGTTAGAGTCCACTCATCAATGCATGACCATATCAACCACGCACCATGACCTTATGCATGACACTTCAATAATACCAATGCAAACTGACCACATGTACACACATGACATGTATACCAGTCATATTCTCATGACAACACATTGACAACAACACCATCGGCCCTTCCATGGCGACACCACTCCCACCATGACCAACACAACGCAGATGCAACAAGTACATGGACCATAACATGAGGAACACATTCATGACCGACGTGAATACATGACAATGACAAGCTTGACAGCATAAAAATTTTCCCAAGGAGAGCACAACCACGCTCTGATACCACTTGTAACGTCCACCTCACCTCACGCCTACCAAAGTAACCGGCCAGCCAAGGTAAATAGGATATGAGGGGCATTCAAGATAGAATCAACCTCCTTGGTTACTTTAAGGAAGTGGAATCGACATGGAAAACCATAACACAAACCTATACCTTCTGCTACAAGACCCCAAGAGGTTGTCCCAGTCATCAACCTGACCTGTCCCTGGGTCCCACTGAGATTTTATGAAGAAAACCCCCTAGACGCACCCAAAATACTGCATCCATGCATCTGGGAGGCTATGGATGCATGCACAAGCCTGCATGCCTACATACAAGGACTAAGTTATCCATACATGTGCCTATGTTCAAGAGATTTAATGAAATTTTCAAGCTTGGAATCTAAACACTACCCAAAAATTCATGTAGCTTTCATAATTATTAAATACATGAATAAAATTCCACATGACTAAAAATTGACTCCAGGACAAGGTCCAACCATCCCCAACTGGGACTGACATTTTTTCAAACACTTGGCATGAATGAAAGCTATAGGTATAGGATACAAGAAAGAGCATAAATTACTGAAAACTCTTATGATAAATTACAAGAAGGATCACCACCCTCTTCCATAACAGATACGACATCAATTAGGTTTTGCATCCATAATTTTAACAATTACAAGTAAATACATGAAATGACCATGACATGAACTAGCCATTTAAACATACTTATAACCAGCATAAAACCATGGAAATGATAGTGATAATACAACCACTAAATCCAAATAATAAAAGGTAAAAAATCAAGAGAAATTAGCTTCCATTAAACATAGGAAAATACCGACCAGGTTCAAGACTTCCACGTTCCACCCTAAAATAGACATGGTTGAGCAAAATCTCTCTTCAGCCAGTCACCACCCCCCCCCCGGTGCCATATTCCAAGATTGAATGTGGGACCTCATGGATAAAACAATCCAAAAAGGAACAAGGGAAACTAGAGGCTAAACCACCTCCACCCTCACCATACCTTGATCACATCAAATAGGTTCTCTGGTCACAAAATCGAGCATAACTTGGAAATTCCTTCCGAAATCCATCACTATCCTTGAGGAATTTTCTATCTCCCTGTCTCTCAGGATTTACTCTAATCAAATCTCGGATCAGTAGGCCCTAAACCAAGAAACCTCCCTCAAGCCTTACCATGTATCCCACCAAAACCAGTCAAGGGATTCCTAGGCCTTTGGCAATGAACCTTGAGACCACCTTCATCCTAGATTCTAAAATCCATCCTGAAAATCCAAAGCTAAAAACTGAGATTAAAATCCAAATACATCATGGAATCTGGAAAAAGGCAAGGAAAGGTTGAAAACCACTATCATAACCCAGAAAAACCATGCCATCAACAACAAAATAACCAAATTCCAACATGCATAATCCATGCATTCCAAAACCGCTAGGAAATTGCACATGCAAGATGTTACCAACAAGTATTCCTATTGAAGCTGCTAGATCATGCTTTTCCTTGATTGATATTTTATTTCCTTTCCTTTTTGGTCCTCTTTTTGATTGATTCCTCCTCCTTGGCACAATGTTTAATTACTCCAAGAAAATTCTAAGTATCCAAGAGTGAGTGTGAGGGAGAGAGAGAGAGAATAATGAGAGAGCTCCAAAATTGAACTGACAAAAAGGCACCAACTCATCCTCAAAATTATTTTTATTAATGAGGCCCCTATCTTCTTCATTTTCCTCCTCACATGCAACATGTGACCTTTTACCTTATTTTTCTCCTAATTTCCCTTATTTCTCATAAATAATGTGCTAAAAATACTTTTTTCCTCTTTAATGCCTTTTCCGTTTTTCCTTAGCCATAAATAAATATCCAGTGGTTCCCACTAGGACATTTTCCCAATGTTCAGCTTGGAATAAGTGTCCCTTAATCGTGGTCTTGTTTTTTCCTTTATTAACTTTGTATTACATGAACTTTTTCCTAGGTCTGTTACATAGATGATACTACATAGATCTCGTATTTTCTTGTCTTGTGTTTTCTTACTGTGCAAGCTATAATTTTGAAATTCAGAGCTAGAATTTTCAAGCTGAAGAAGGAACGAAGCATGCGATTGATTCCAGGTAGGCTTCATTCCATCAGTCATTTACTTTAAGGAAAGAATTTGGTTCCTTGTCTCTCTGTTGTTCTAGGTTTTCCATCGAACCTAGGGGAGATAAGTTTGTCTGCAATCGTAAATCTCGCTTAACACATGCTACAAATTCAAATACATATTCAGAAAGTACAAAAAATCTCAGTAATGAAACATGGGTTGCTAATAACATCTTCCAAAACAAAACCCTAGCCTCACCGCAACTCACTCTACTAGCTACCAAGATTTAAGTGCCTCAAGCTCCTTAAACACAAAACTACTATCTAAATCTAGCCTTGGCTCAAGTTCTAAATTACCCCCCCATTCAAATGATACATGAGGGTATATTTATAAAAATGAGGTGATTTTTCACCTACCATGACCTTTCGCCTACCCTCATGACTCTTGAACTTCCTTGGCTCTCTCATGTCTACTGACTATTACATGCTCAATTGATCTCCACATAGTTCTTAGCATCATGATAAGAAACATTTACATTATGGTAGAATATAATTTATGAGGGGAATAAAGAAGGTTCTTAGAAACCCTAGAGTACTCATTGCCAATGTTTTTTCCAGGTCACAAGACAAGGTTTTGTTTTTCACTTGTTGGATTGAATGACTATTGGTGTACTACTATGCCTCATTTGCATGGAAAAAAATCATCCAACCAACTTTTGACATTGTGCCTTTGCTATTGTTGAATGGTTCTAGAAGCCTATATGGGTTGGCTTTCCATATTTTCAAAACCCTAGTTGCACAACCTTCAACTTGATCCTATCCTCCATTTAGATTTCCTCTTATTTACCTGCAAGAAAATCACAAAGGTCAACCACATTTGTAGTCAAATATTAGAAACCTAACAAATTGACTAAAAACAATACAAAATTTTGGACCCCTGTATAATCCTTTTCTGGACCAAAATATTGTCAATGTATGTGAAATGTGTAGGATCATTCTTAGTAGAAATGAATATATCTATCTTTCATGATGAAGCACTAGAAGCTACACTTTTTAAACTTGGAAAATGGTTTAGGCCTCAAGTTGAGGCCCAATTGATGAGTACATTTCAAAATTTCTTCATGCATACCAAAAAATAATTTATCCATGGACATGATATGAACTGTGTACCTGCTTCTATACCAATATTTTGAGCCATTTCCAGTCTCTAAACTTTTGTTCCCAGAATGTGATTTCCCATTTTCATTCTTATCAGTCCTAGATTTCTCTTCAGGTTCACCATGTTTATCACTACTATATCCACTTTTAATATCACCATGAGTGCCCTCATATTCTTTGTTTAAACTTGATTGAGGTACTCCATTGAATAATTAAAGTGAATCACATTGGAAAAAAAAGTAGCATTCTTCTATTGAGCATATGTTGTTGCTTCCTACTGGTGGAGTGCCTCAAATGTTCTAACATATTAAGATAGCTCACATTGTCTTTAGTATTAGGTTGTTTGTAAGTCATGCCCATTACTACCTTATGCATCATTTCAAATCCTACATTTTATTTGATTTGGTGAGATACCCTATGGGTAACCGTATGATACGACCCTGAAACACCTTGCCTAATTACTACACGAATATGCCAAAAAAGTGTTGTGAATTCCTTTAGAAAAAGAACAGGACAACCTATTTTATTCATTCCAATTTAGCAATTTTTCATTCCCCCCTCTTTTATCTCTATTTTCATTTAAATACACAGAGAGCAAAGGCAAATTATAATTAAATTGATTGCAAAATGATTTTCCAATACAATTATAGATTTTATACAAAAAATTGATCAGAAATATCATATCTAAAATATATTTCCATCATGATTCGGCTGGAATAAGTCGAATCTGGTATTACAATTGGAATAATTTATAAAACGGCCACAACAGAAAATTTGAGAAAAATATCTTTAGAGAACCTTCTGTTTCTATCAATCCAGACCAAATTTCGGAAAAATGCACATCCGAAAGCTAAATTGGTCTGTTCTTCACAAAACCCATGCCTCTAATTTTCAGGATTCATCTTCATTTTTCCGATATCGCTAATGAAAAATCATCACTTTTTATCCCAGTGAATTTCTTTATTGGAATAGTAGGAGATTGAATTTCCAATCTGGAAGAGATCTTGGAGGCTAAAAGCGCGAGTGATGTTATAACATATTAATAAACCATATTTGACAAAATCATGCATAATAATTATCAATTTATTAAAAATAAAGGAGAACAAGTATTAATTATCCATAAGATCATAAATAATTATAAAATAGAATTAAATGATAAATTGTGATAAAAGATGGTATAAATGGATGAAATAGACGTTAAAAAGTGGTAATAATAATGACAATTTAGTGGCCCAACATACCTCCAAACTAAACATGTTGCATGTCCTTATGCAACCCAATGCCTATGTATTAACCATGTTGTAATACAATAATCAAAATGCTCACCCCAACTCATGATATTGATGGAACAAATGGCTTCTTCCTCAAATACTTCTTTAAAATAGTAGATATTCAATTTTAGCGATGTTGATGAAGGTGTAATATTGACACATTGAATTTCAACAATATGTATATGAAGTTGCAGCGAAATATGATACAAGTAGCAACAGACTTCATTAACCATTTTCTCAAAAACTACAAACCAGATTTTGCTGAAATGTTGCAGGAATATTTCTATTATATTAATTCTTCTCCACTCTGAAAATCAGAGCAATCCAATGAAAATATTTCAACATATCAACAAAATGGTCGTAGGTGACAGTGCATGATTTTTTCAATTTTACAAACTAGTTTAGCTTGAAATTTTCTAGGTTTGTGTATTTTAATTATACCACTTTTTTATCGAAAAATCCAGTTCATAGTTTTAAATATATACACGAATCAATTTATGCACTATATAAAAATGAAATTGTATGCCTTAAATGAGGAATAAAGGAGAAAACATCCATCATGCATAGCAAATCCTCCCCCAAACTAGAGAATTAGCATGCTCTCATGTTATACTAGAAATAATATTGAGGTGGTTGCTACAATCATTGTTGAAATCTACGCTAGGTGTAAAACAATATGGAATAAGGGAGGTTTTGAGAATGAATAAGGAGATGGATGATAAATAATACTAATGGAATGTTCATAATAAATGAGTGAATGAAGATAACGCTCCTCCAAACTGAAATCTTTCGTATCGTTGAAAAATGGGAAGTGGTAAAGAAGGGGAACTAATGATTAAAAATATGAGTGAATAATGCTCAATGGATTTTCATGACATTCCCCTAAACTTTTAATAAATCAAAAACTTATGCTATTTTACCTCAAGTTTTACCTCCGTAAAAATGTGGAATGGCATGTACGGAGTGACATTTGTTGAAGTTGATGTAGGTTGAGCTGATGCTAAAGGAGGAAGCCATGGAAGCTAAATAAAAGTAATAATAAAGTGTACGATAGGTTTCCTTCCCACAAACTGATTAGTTGCTCTATCATCAAGATTTCTATAACCCATCTCATAAGTAGACACAATCAGTAATTCATCACCTTAATTACCTCATTATATATAAAAGTGACATAATCATGTTGTGAACATCATGGGATAATAATGGATAAGAAGAGAATATAAATGAGGGTAAAAATGATGAGAAAAAGATGCATTCCCTATACCCATAAGCTTTTGTCGTTATGAGCACAAAAATTGCGATAATTAGTTATATCAGTCTCTGCTTCTCAAGGTTTGATCAATTACTTAACATTCACAATTAGTTATATCAGTCTCTGCTTCTCAAGGTTTGATCAATTACTTAACATTCACAATTAGAATTAGGCCTCTTTATTCTTCCCCAAAATAATAGTAGTGTTGTTAAGCTATGAATAAATGGAGACTGATTGGACAAAGAAAATATCTTTGGTTAAATATATGAAACTTGTATAATAAAGGAATGATAGATTAGATGATACAAAATGTAAAATGTCAAATATCCTAAAAGTTTCATCCCTAACAAGTAAAGTGAATATTTATAATGTAATAATAAATATAAACCATAACCATCATAATCCAAGAACTGATTAAATATTACCCCATGAACCATGAATTCCAGCAAACCTTGTATATGCAATAGTAGGCTTTTTCGGAAATTAGCTTTGAGAAGACAATGTAACAAAGTATATAATATTCACTTGAATTAAATTCTACACCATAGGCATGGCCACTGCTTCCAACAGGCATCAATAGCCTCGACATGGTTGCCTTTCAAACCCATTTAAATGCCAGTGTCCCATCTATTAGAAGTAAATACATAGTTACAAGAGAATTTCAATTTACTTAGATGTATATTGAAGATCATTGTTCATACTTGGTAACCAGTTAATAACAATGCCATTCACGAGAGCTAACAAGAATGAACAAGTCAGCTCATGATGAGACCTCTTGTCCTTCAATTTTATAACGGAATGTCGTTACCCTGGCTTGGTGACCAGTAGTGGTAATGTCACTTTATTAGGACCTATGATCATGGTAGGTCGGGTCGTGATGAGACCTCCTATCCTTCATTTGACTATTTTTTATTTAAAATTCCACTATAGTTATTTTTAATCAAAAAAGTATTACTTAATAGAAGGGGTGGCACATCAGCTCCTTAAGAGTTAAGGATGGCGTAAAAATTTTAGTTGTAACTATTTTCAACTTCGGTAGTCTTGCTTCTCAAAAACTAATAACCTTCAAATGAATGTTGATAAATATATTTTTCTTTGCTAATATTTGGGTTGAGGAATAGTCCATTAGATAGTGATGGAAATATTTAAGTAAAATTTTGTGGTAATCATCATATATTTTATAAAATCAGGGACTTTTTTAAGAAAGTTGAAAATTGACATGGTGAAATCATATTTGCATAATTGTTCCTTAAAAATAATATTATGTTTATAGATAAACAAATATGAATTGACTACCCAATCATTATGTCAAAGAGGACCTAGAACATTAAAATTATTTCACATTCACCAAGTATTAAATGAAAATGGACAACCTTGACTTAGGTAGTAACAATTGTAATAGAGGGAACAATAGATGTGACTAAGGGAACAATAATCGTTCCTTTGAAGGGAACAACATCTGTGACAAAGGGAACAATAATAATTCCTTTTGAAGGATTGAAAGACAGTTGTGCGGATGTCGAAATAGTATTTGTTCTTTTAATTGAACAATAGTTGTTCAATGTATTGAACAGTAGTTGTTCATTCCATCGAACAAGAATGATATGTGAAAGTCATCAAAAAGGGTTTCAACAAACCAAAAAAGAATCACATTTGTTCATTTCACTGAACAACAATCATTAAACACAGAAAAAAAAAGGAAACTGTGGTTGTTCATTTTTCTAAACAACAGTTATTCATTTGATTGAACATCAGTTGTTCAATCTATTTAACAACAATTATTGAACACAAAAAAATAAATCATGACTGTTCATTTTTCTGAACAGTAGTTGTTTAGTTTATTGAATAGCAGTTGCTCAATATATTGAACAACAATTATTAAACACAGAAAAAGGAATCATGGATGTTCAATTTTCTGAACAAAAAGAGTTCAGTTGATTGAACAACAACTGTTCAATCTATTGAATAGAAATTACTAAACACACAAAAAGAAATTGTGGTTGAGTTATAAGAAAAAAAAAATTGTTCCCAAAGGAATGACAATCATGATTCGAGTATTATTTATCCAATAATAGCATTGTTTCATGTTACAACCTCGAAACTACCCATACTATTTTAAGCTCGTAAGCATGAAGTATCAATTGTGACTGTAGAAATCCCTCCCAAAAACTAACTCAATGGGTGATCCTAACAAGGTGACATGGATAAGGATTAGTCATCCAATAGTCTTAGTCACTTTACAAAATAATGAGAAATTAAGAGTGAATCATTCCTGACAAAACTTACCATAAGAGTTTTTTAAATATGAGATATGAGGCAATATACTTGATAAGATTGGGAAATAAAAGGATATATGTGGAGAATCATCATGAAACTTAAGAACTTCCTTTTATTTTGATGAAGGAACAAAATTTGTGACTTTGAACACCTAAAAGATAAAGACATAAGAGCAATCAGAAAGAAAAAAACACTTTATTGAAAAGCTTGATAAATAAATAAATAACTTAAGTTACAACAGTTGTGATTTATATTGTAGCAATGTTGTTTCCTAAGGGAACATCAATCTGTTTCCAGGAACAACAATCTTTCAATGGTGAATGAATGGAAAAAAAATGATCTTTTGGAAAAATTCTTTGGTGGAAATGACTTGAATGTTTAATTCTTCATTTTTCCTGTTATGAATTCGTCAAGTAATGAAAATGTCCTTACATCGTTTTCTTGTTGGTAGGTATTAGAGGGAAATTTGTAGCAAGATATTATAAGACTTTTTAGATCATTACACCTAAAAAAACTTAACATCATATGATATTAAATTTCTTAATATATGCTTGGATGAAATACCCTTATTTCATTAACATTGTCTTAAAGAATCTCTTTTTCACAAATGGACTTCCTTTATTATCCTCGAACTTGAAAAAAATGAGCATCTACCTGCAATAAAACATAAAATCTTGGAAGAAGAGAGGTGCACGGTCTCTATAAAACAAATCCTTGGAAAAAAATAAAAAGTGTTTGTTACCTACGAGAGAGCAGTGATCGACCATAATAACTAGTAGTGTTTTGATCCTAAATTATTTTTTTGCATCCAATTTGAGTGATTCCAAAGCCCAATGAAATCTAATTCAAATATCTATCACCAATAGCAATATTTTTCAAAAATTTTGTGATATGATATGTCAAATTTTCTTAGAACAACTTGCATAACAAAGCCATTTTCGATTTCCCAAATTAGACCAATAGTTGATATTTAAAGAATAAATTTTTCATTTGATGACGAATTGAATTGATTTAAATTGTAGATTAAATTATTTTCATATATATATCTAAATAGAAACAGTTATTTTAGGCAAGAAGAATTGATGGGTCAAATATGCTAGTGAATATTCGGAAAAACAGAGTTTTTAGAATGTTGATTTACAATAGGTAGTTGGTATTTTTATCATAACTTTCTCATACAATATAAAAATAGAGTGATTCAAATTTCCTTGTACACTATATTCATAGGGGAATATACCATAGAATAAGGTTTGCAAGATCTAGTCATTTGGGCCTCCAAAAACTGACTGTGACAACTCTATCCCTGAGCTGCCTACTAGACACCTTGTCATTGTTTTGGTCATATTTTTTGTTTAAGATAAAAATTGAATTATTCAAATTGGGTTGTAAAATATACATCAAGATCTACTTAGGATAAACTTTTTTCTTGAAAATATGTCCATTTGGTCCCTCAAAACATGACTGTCCCAACTATTTTTCCATAAATTTCATGAAGCCTGCAAGCCATAAAATATGATATACAGACATTTTTTTCTAAAATGGTGATGAGTGTTTTTAGAGATGTGATTTTCAATATAATATGTCTACATACATAAATAAATCCAAAGATCTATCACCAATATCGATTAACACAGCATATTGCAGCAAACACACCTCTTTTTACATATAAAGAAATTTATTTATTTGTGCACTTATTTATTTTATTTTCTACACTAATCTACTTTACTTTGAAAAAGATGAAATATCTATATGTATAAAAGTACTTCCAATGGAACCATTTTCAAAACAAGGCCTCAAGTATATACATGCCTTGTTGGGAAAAATATTGAGAGGGGCAGGGGGGTGAATCAGTATTTTCAATAATCACAATCTTTTTCTTTTCTCTTACTGATTTCTATATGTGACTTTGATTAGCCCAACTAGCGTATATAAGCGGATACACTAACAGAAACTTGTGTATATTGAGATAACTTTATTATTAAATAAACTTTCATAAACATTCTTTAACCCAGATTTTCAGTTATGCATCAGATAGTTAAGAAGTAAATATGTGCAGTAATAACATAATAAATCATCACGCAAGAGAATCACATATGAACACCAATATTTAAGGTGGAAACCCAATTCGGGAGAAAACCACTGTTGATGTCGTATCTATCTTCAATATTTATTATATGGAAAACTACTTATTATTGTACTGATGCAGACTCATATCAGTACACAGGCATCTACCTGCAGAAGGTTGCAACCTTCTCTCGTTCTCCAACTGCTACTGGAAGGGAGCTCCAACCCCCTAATCTCATTTACCAACCACTACTTGAAGGGAGCTTCAAACCCCTGATCAGAACACTAACTTCTACTGGTAGGAAGATTCTACTTCCACACTGAAGGCTTCAACCCTCAGAACCACTGCAGACCACGTTTCACCAATTTTCACACTGGATCCCATAGCTTCAACACAAATCATCATAAACATCATCAATAATAAACTTAACCCAACCTTCAATCAGAACAGTGATATCATTGCAACCAAAACATAGTGCTAAACCCAGATTTCAGAATCAGTATGCAGAATCAATCTCAACCCTGATCATTCATTATCTTAAAATACATACGCTACTTCACTTTACTGATTCCACATGTATACGTGCTTTCCTTCACACCAGCCTGCATATAGATCTGAGAATACTGAATTTACATAATATGATTAGTCTAAGAACCATATCTGAGGCTTTCAGTCAGATATCTTTTCAGTATTGCAGAACCCTTATTCAGTCAAAAATCATTAAACATATTTACTCACTCGTTGATCAAATTTGTACATATTCAACTTAGCAGCATATACAGCATTCAAGAAATCCATATCTACATGAAGACTTCATTGATAGACAACAGAAATAAAACAACAATAAATAGATAACCTCTCCAGAAAGCTTCAGAAAACCTTGACTTCCATACACGCTTTTTTCTGAGACAAAGCCACGTATATACGCACTTTCACCGAGATGAACTAGTGCATATATCTAGAAATATTAATTTTGCAGAATGTTTCAGATCTATAGACTTACCCTGATTTCTTCACTTTACTTCAACAAACATGTGCCAGGTCATAGATCTAATCATCTCTTCAATATATCAAATACATAGTCATTTCAAGTCTAGGGATCCATATCCATCATTGTATCCAAGGGTGCATCATAATTTCAGATCTACCAATAAAACATAGTTCATCCCATGCAAATATACTTCAGAGAGAAGTATTCAGTAACATCCCTTACACATGCACACCTATTGCGCTATGATCTTCTTCTCCTTATATAGATTTATCCTTTACCAATACCATGAGCCAAAACCACACAACTAACGATGGTATGCTTGGATGGAATCAAATAGATGACACAAAGCTCAATACTGTGGGCTAATACCAAGGTAATGCCCCTGGTATCATGATTTTAGAGTGTGAAAGGCATACACGACTTGGATTCTTCATACCCGCATGTATACGCGACTTCTCTTCATAAATATTGTGTATATACTAATTCTGGATGTATATGCGGGTTGCATGTATACCAAGTAGTGTATGTACGTGGGTTGCCTTTACTCAAACCTGAGTATACATTGAGAAATATTTCCTATTTCATTTCTCTGGCACTTACTAGAATTCCTTTTTCTGTCACATCTGAAATGACTTGTAGAAACATCATTTTTACATCTTTAACAAATAGTTTTCCATCAAGGACAACTTCATCGAGTAGGTTGCCATCAAGGACAACATATTACATCATAATGCCAATAATCTCCCCTTTGGACTTGATGGAAACCATGTTGGTGTTTGATCACAACAATCTAAAGATACCTGATATATACATCAATCATAAACATTATTATTCAAACAAACAACAAGTTACTCTCCCCCTTTGACATCAAGGGCAAAGGGCGGATCAATACCAAACCAAGGTTTGTCTTTCCTTGTAGAAAGAAGAGCTCTGCAGATCTGATGTGCACTGTATTGACCATGCTCCCCCTAAGTTCATGCTAAATCTTCAGACATATTTTTAAATGAAGTACATGACTCTATAGCTCAATCGAGTATGACCATTCCTATCACCAAGGACACATACTTACATCAATGATCCAACCAAGTGGAATTACATATTTGACTCAACTACCCAACCAAGTAGGTTTACAAATTTGAACAAGTCCTTACATGACTGAATATAAAAAATTTACATCATAGGTCTCAACATGACCTTTTCATCAAATAACATATATGACTTTGTATAACCATGACCAAATAATCTCAAACAGGAGATCATAACACAGCAACCAATCAGAATTCCAACAATGCATCATTTTCAACAAGGCAAGTTCTCCCCCTAAACTTGTGCATATTGACCACCTTCAGAAACCAATTCATCAAAGCATCTTCATCAAGGAGATAAATATCAAAGAAAGGTACAGTGATATGAATACTAAAAAAAAAATCAGAGATTACCCAACAGCACCACAGACTGTTATGAAAATTGACCTAGGGAATTTCTGTCAACAACAACCATACGTGGTTTTATGCACAAAAACTCATGTATATACGCAATTCGCCTTTATGAAATCAACATACCGAATTAAATCTTCTAAAATTAAGCAGATTTGATAAGAGAGGAAGAGACAAGTCCCAGCTTCTATCTGAGATATTCGAATGCTTCCCTAGGAATAGGTTTAGTAAATATATCTGCAACTTGTTCTTTGAAGGGAACATACTCCACTTTAACCTTTTTTTCAAGCACTTGTTCACATAGAAATTGATACTTGATAGGAATGTGCTTGGTATTGGCATGCATAATAGGATTTTTCGAGATACTAATGGCACTTGTATTATCACATAGAATGGAGATGGGAGGTTAACATTTGATTTGAATATCTTGTAATGTCTGCATCATCCAAAGAAGTTTTGTGCAACATCATGTGGTAGCCACATATTCTGCTTCTATTGTAGATAAGGCAATAGAACTTTGTTTCTTGCTGAACCAAGATACTAATTGGGGCCCCATATAGAATGCACCACCACTAGTGCTTTTTAGATCATCAACATTTCCAACCCAATCCGCATCTATGTAAGCATGAAGAGTGAGATCAGCATTCTTTGGATACCATAGACCAAAGTCTTGAGTCCCTTGTAGATATTTGAATATTATTTTTACATCCTAAAGGTTAGACTCTTTTGGATTAGCTTGGAATCGTCCAACAATCCCAACTACATCCATAATGTCTGGTCTTGTCCCGATTAGATAAACTAGACTTCCAATCATGGATCTATACTTTGGTTGATTCACCATGGGAGAATCATCATGAGAACTGAGGTTACATCCAATTACCATTGGAGTACTCACAGGTTTTTAGTCTTCCATCCCATACTTCTTCAGAATTTTCTTAAGACATTTTTCTTCTGATAGAAATATGCCATATGTTTCTTGATGCACTTGTAATGCAACAAAATATGTTAGTTCTTCAAGTAATGACATTTCAAATTCTTGCTGCATAACAGAAGCAAATGTTTTACTCATGGACTCTTCATTACTTCTAAAAATAATGTCATAAACATACAAAACAATAATAAATAGTTTATCATTCTCAATTTTTGTGTATAAGTTACTGTCAGCAGTTCCCTTTGTGAAACCTTGTTGTTGAAGATATTTTTCAAGAAGATAGTACCATGCCCGAGAATCCTGTTTGAGACCATATAAATCCTTTTTAAGTTTGCAAACAATTTTTTCATCATTTCCCAAAATGAATCCTTCTATTTTTTCTATATAAACTTCTTCTTCTAGATCACCATTGAGAAAACATCCATTTGATAAACTTTGAATTGTTTAAAACTTGAAAAAGCAAGAAACATTCTTATGGCTTCAAGTCTAGCTACAAGAGAAAATGTTTCTTCAAATTTTATACCTTCTTATTGAGCATACCCTTTACAAACAAGTCTAGATTTGTTTCTAATAACATCTTCTTTTTCATTTAACTTGTTTTTGAATATCCATTTTGTTCCAATAACATTTGTATCATGAGGTCTTGGAACCAATTCCCAAGTATGATTCTTTTCAATCTGATCAAGTTCTTCATTCATGGCTTGAATCCAACATTCATCTTTACTAGCTTGATTTACATTCTATGGTTCACTAGTGGATAAGAATGCCAGATAGCTAGGGGATCCTACAAGAGTTCTTCTTGTTTGGACACCCGATTCCTTTTCTCCCGGAATTTGAGATTCTAGATGATTCTTTTGAACATACCTAGATGGATCCTTTTCAGATATATCTTCTTCTAGTGCTTCATTGGGTTCTCCTTCTATATTGTTTCTATTTGATGAGGGAAAATATACATCATCATCATCTTCATTTGTTGTTGTTATTTCCCTTTTAGGAGCTGCGAGAGACTCATCAATTACAACATCAATACATTCAACAATATTTTGAAGTATTTTATTGTAACATTTATATGATTTACTTCTAGAAGAGTAACCAAGAAATATTCCTTCATCTGCTCTAGGCTCAAACTTACCAAGTTTTTCATCATTGTTCTTGATAAAAAAAAATCTTCCAAAAACTCTAAAATTATTTACAGTGGGAAGATTACCATATAAGAGCTCATAATGAGTTTTATCATTGTTCACACGAACATGAGCCTTGTTAAGAATATTTACTGTGGTGTGTGTTGCTTCTCCCCAAAAGGTATTGGGAGTTCCAGATTCATCAAGCATAGCACAAGCCATCTGTTGAATTGTTCTATTCATTCTTTCAGCCACGCCATTTTGTTGTGGGGTTCCAGCTACAGAAAACTACCTTTTTATGCCATGATGTTCACAGAAATCAAATAAATCATCTGATATAGATTCTCCTCCTCGGTCAGATCTATGACATTTTATTTTTAGGTCTAATTCATTTTCAACCAAATCTTTGAAGATCTTAAAATTTTCAAATGCTTCATCTTTACATTTTATTAAACCGATCCAACACATTCTAGAGAAGTCATCAATAAATAAAATATGGTATTGTTCTCCGCGAGGTGACTTTTTCCTTACAGGACCACATAGATCAATATGTATAAGTTCAAGAGGCTTACCTGCTGATCCTTCTTTGGCATTGAATTTCACCCTGGTTTGCTTACCAAATTGGCATGATTTTCATATGGTACTTTCATGCAGAGTGATGCTGGGAAGAATATCACTAACAGCTTTGAGTCTGTTAGATTTTCTTATTTGAGAGAAGCTCAAATGTCCCAATCTTGCGTGCCATAACCAATTTTCTATAGATTTACCTAAGTAGCATTTCTCTTGGCCACCTTTCAATATATACAGATTTCTTGGTGTTCTAGTTCCTTTTATTACTGTTTTTCCTGTGTCAAGTTCACGTACTACACATTCTTTTGAACTAAAGACAACTTCATTTCCTTGATCGCACATTTGACTTACACTCAACAAGTTATGCTTTAACCCATCCGCATACATAACATTGTTAGATTTAACCTTTTCTTTTAGAAACACTGAACTTTTACCCTTAATGATAGCAGGAGAGTCATTTCCAAAAGTAACATTATTTTCTTTCTCTAATGTATTATATGAAAGAAGTTTATTTTTATCACATGTCATGTGTTTTTAGCATCCACTATCAATGTACCATTGATTTTCTTCTCCTTTTGAAAATAACGCTATGCCACATCTTTCAACATGTGAGTCCTTCTTTCTCCATACCTTGGAATTTGTGGGTATATGTTCTTTTGGCTAAAGTTTGCTCCTAAATTCATATTCTTCATGTCCAAAGTAATCGAAATAAGAACATTCAATTCTACCTTTAAGAGGAGAAAATTTGTTGTAAGTATTCTTCTTTACTCCAGTCTCATTTCTTTGCTTTCTAGCTTCTCTAGTCATGATGGTTTTGTATGAAACACATTGTATAGCTTTATGACTAAAATTATGGCATGAGAAACATTGTCCATTAAAGAAGAAATTTCTACGATCATGAAACCTTATATTTATGTTTACTAGCTAATTGATATTTCTGTTATTTTTCTTCCTTGAATTGAAGTGGTCATGCTTTACTTGGGTAGTCTCTTTCTTCTTTTGCTGAGTGAAAAAATGTTGTTGGCTGGCTTTAGCTGCATTTAGATAGATAGGTGTTGAAGACTAAGAGGATTCTCCGATATATCCAAGACCTATATTTACAAGAGGAGAGCATTGTACCTTGATAATTTCATCTAAGGTTTCAGATCCTTTAGCAAATCTAAGATTTAAAGTTTTCACTTTCTCAATTTCCTTTCTTAGACTTACTATTTCACATTCTAATTTCTCATTGTGCTTCTCCTTTTCTATAAGCTGATTCTTTAGAGTATCTATGGAAATTTTGTTTTCTTCTAAACATATTTTGAGTTGATTTATTTCTTCAATAAAATCGTTTTCTTCTAATGCATCCATAAAATTATCTTTAGCCTCACTAGAGTATTTTTCAAAAGCCATGAGCAGTCTAATATCTTGATCAGATTCTCCTTCTTCACTATTTGATAGACCATAACTATATTCATGAGTATAATAGATTTATATTGATAAACCGTTTCTTATTTCCTTTTTCCACTTCCTTTCCCTTTTCATGATTATCTTTGTGGGGACATTTAGTAGCATAATGACCAACTTTTCCACAAGAAAAACATTTAAAAGGAAGCTTACCTCTGAACCTTCCAGTGCCAAGTTGTAGCTTATTTACAAAATTTATCTCATCTTCTTCTGAAACATACCCTGAGCCTTCTTGTTCTTCTATTTCCTTTCCTTTTGCAGCAGCTCTAAAGACAGCTTCTTTGACTTCAGATGGGCCTCCTTTCCTCATTTCACATGCAGTCAAAATCCCATGAAGTTGAACAATAGTAAGAGTTTGTAGATCTTGCTTCTCTTCAATAGTAGACACTTTTGACTCGAATTTGGGAGTTAGAGATCTTAAAACCTTTTCTACTAGAGTAGGTTCAATCATGGTTTCACCTAAATTTCTCATACAATTTACAATATCATCTGGACGTAAGAAGAAACTAGCAATGATTTCCTCATTATGCATTATGAGCTTTTCATATTGAGTTCTGAGAGTCTGGAGTTTAGAGTTTAGCACTTTTAACCTTGGCATCACCTTCATAGCTTAGAATGATTTTGTCCCATATCTCCTTTGTTGTATTCAATTGCATGACTTTGACAAATTCTGATACAGTCAAACTTCCTAATAATGCATTGACCTCCTTTGCATTGGTTTCCTATTTCTTTCTTGATGTTGGAACTAAAGCTGGATATTGATAACCTCCTTCAATTATAGCCCATACATCTGCTCCAATATACTAAAGATAGTATCTTGTCCTTGTCTTCCATAAGATTAATTGTTTACGGTGAAGAGAGGAGGCCTGATAGATGTTGTCCCATCTTGATTGATCTTCTTATTTGATCTTCCTTCTAGCGATTAAGCTTCTTCAAAATGACCTTCTATGATTCCAATTGTTGGGAAAAATACTGAGGGGGGGGGGGGGTGAATCAATATTTTCAATAATCAAAATATTTTTCTTTTCTCTTACTAATTTCTATATGCGACGTTTATTAGCCCAACTAGAGTATATATGTGAATACACTAACAGAAACTTGTGTATACTGAGATAAATTTATTGTTAGATAAACTTTCAGAAACATTCTTTAACCCAACTTATCAGTTATGCATCAGATAGTTAAGCAGTAAATATGTGCAGTAATAACAAAATAAATCATTGCAAAAGAGCATCACATATGAACACCAATATTTAAGGTGGAAACCCAATTCGAGAGAAAACCACCATTGTTTTCGTCTCTGTCTTCAATATTTATTTTATGGACAACTGCTTACAATATTGTATTGATGCAGACTCATATGAGTACATAAGCATCTACCTACAAAAGGCTGAAACCTTCTCTCATTCTCTAGCTGCTATTGGAAGGGAGCTCCAACCCCCTGATCTCATTTAGTAGCCACTACTGGAAGGGAGCTTCAATCTCTTGATCGGAACACCAACTTCTACTAGCCAAGCTTCTACTTCCACACTGAAGACTTCAACCCTCAGAACCACTGTAGACTACGTTTCATCATTTTTCACACTGGATCCCACATATTCAACACAACTCATCATAAAGATCATCAATAATAAAATTAACCCAAAATTCAATAAAAATAGTGAGATCACTCTAACCAGAACACAATACTAAACCCAGATTTCAAAATAAGTATGCAGAATCAATCTCAAGACTAATCATTCATTATCTTAAAATAAATACGCTACTTCACTTTAATGATTCCTTGTGTATACGCGCTTTCCTTCACACCAACCTGCATATAGATCTGAGAATACTAAATTTACAAAATATTATCAGTCTCAGAACCAGATCTGAGGCTTTCAGTCAAATGTCTTTTCAGTATTGCAGAACCCTTATTCAGTCAGTCATCATTAAACATATTTACTCACTCATTGATCATATTTGTACATATTCAACTTAGCATCATATACAGTATTCAAGAAACCCAGATCTACATGAAGACTTCATTGACAGACAACAAAAATACAATAGTAATAAACAGATAACTTCTCCAGAAAGCTTCAGAAAACCCTAACTTCCATACGCGCTTTTTCTGAGAAAAATTTGTGTATATACGTGCTTTCACCAAGACGAATTAGTGTATAGATCTATAAATATTAATTTTGTAGAATGTTTCACATCTATAGAATTACCCATATTTCTTCACTTTACTTCAGAAAGCATGCGCCAGGTTAGAGATATAATCATCTCTTCAATAGATCAAATACATAGTCATTTCAGGTCTAGAGATCCAGATCCATCATTGTATCCAAGGGTGCATCATAGTTTCAGATTTACCAATAAAACAAAGTTCATCCCATGCAGATATACTTCAGAGAGAAGTATTCAGTAACACCCCTTACACATGCACACCTAATGCACTATGATCTTCTTCTCCTAGTATATATTTATCCTTTACCAATACCATGAACCAAAACCACACAATTGCCGATGGTATTCTTGGATGGAAAAAAATATACGACACAATGCTCAATAATGTGGGCTAATACCATGGTAATGCCCCCTGGTATCATAATTTTAGAGTGCAAAAGGTATGCGCGATTTGGATTCTTCATACCCACGTGTATACGCGACTTCTCTTCTTAAAAATTGTGTATATACTAATTATGGATGTATACGCGGGTTTCATGTATACCAAGTAGTGTATGTATGCGGGTTGCCTTCATCAAACCTGCATATACATTGAGAAATATTTCCTGTTTCATTTCTCTGGATCTTACTGCAATTCCTTTCTTTGTCACATCTGAACTGGCTTTTAGAAACATCATTTTTACATCTTTAACAAATAAGTTTCCATCAAGGACAACTTCATCGAGTAGGTTTCCATCAAGGACAACATATTATATTATAATTCCAACATACCCAAAATAGAAAAATACACATTAATAAATACCACGGTAGGAGAGACCAAGTTCCCTTTAAAAGATGGTGCCAAAAATTGCTTAACTATGGAGTGATGCTACAAAACAAATAATAGAGTGAAATCAATCTTTAATATAGCCTTGACTCTCTTGATTTCCCATGGTTTTCATATCATGAATTTATTCCATGAATTCGAAAATTTATGGATTTGAAGTCTTCCCAATCTCAATATAAGTTTTTTATAATGGTGCATGTGAGATAGAATGGGTAGGAAGGGTAGGTAAATTTTGTAATTCAACAATGTAAGCATGTTGTATTGGTTTATTATTGTGAGGGTGTGGAATGAGTTGAGCAAGAAATTTTGAGGTGCATGGATTATTTTGATGATGTAGTTGATTAGGTTGTGTGGATGTGTTTGATAGACAAGCAAGATGTTGTTGAAAATTTATTAAAGAATATGAATGATGTGTTTGTACTACAAGATGAGGGAGAGTAGTCATGTAATCATAAGATTAACCATGCCAAACTTGTGGACAAGATTGGTGGGTGTTATATTGGGATTGACATGGCTTCCCTAACACAGGAGTATTCCATAATGGATTTTGCAAGTAAGAAAATGGAAAGGAAGTGTTTTGAAACATACTTGTAGACCATGGTTTCCATGGTTGTGAAATTTTTGCAGGTTCTCCATCTCTTGGATACGTTGTTTTCATCCCAGGTAAGAAAGAGAAATTATCCATGGGATGCTCCTTTTGGCAATGAGGAAAAAACACTTCTTCAAATTATGTCTGATTTCTATTAACTTGAAAAACATACAATTGTGAATTTGGAGAGCTAATAAAATCAATTTTAAAATGTTCAAATAAATCATTTATTTCAGCTCTTATATGTCCAGTTCTTGCAGCAGATTTGGAAAGGAAAGAAGAAAATTCTCTAGAATTATTACCAGCCTTATATATTCCTCTTGAATACCTTATGCATAATGACAAAAATCATCATATGATAGCTGAAAAATATCGCCTTTTCCTATCCAATTTAAGAGTTCTAAAAATTCATCTTCGATTCCTTTGAGTATGAGTGTTTTCAAGATCTCTTTTTTCAAATGCTTATGCTTTGATTTTTGAAGGTTGTATTGAAATCACTCTACATAATCATCCAATATTTCATCTTCCCCTTGTATCATACTAAAAATATCTTCATTGTCATCGCAATAGTCTTGGTACTTCTTCAAGAATACATTCTTCATGTCCTCCCATGCTTGAATGGAGTTCCCACCAAGGCTCATGAACCATCGGAGATATGCTCCTTTTAGAGTAGGAGGAAACACTTTAAACCTTTTATCATTATTACACCAATAATATCCTCTACAAATTACTTCAAACTCAAATAAAAATGTATCTGGATATTCATTTTTCAAACCATGAAATATTGGTAGAGTGAGTGAGGGAATGATGTGCATTTGTGTCACTCCTCCTTGATCTCTGATAGGAAAATAAAAAGTAGCAGTGTGTGTCATTTATTCCCAAAATAGAAGATGTTCTTCATGTGTTTCTTTGAGGCTCCTCCTTCAAATATTCATGTCAATTGGTTAGTGAAATGGGCGGTGCTTACATCACTACTTAAGTGAAATGATATAAAAAATTCAAGTTCCTACCTTTAATATTCCTACTTTTAATCATGCATGTCATATGAACTAAGCCTGACCACTGAGAGTAGACCCATCACTAGTTCCCTAAGATGCATGCGTAGGTTCTTACCTTCCATATTCAATATCCAACCCTCATGAAATCAGTGTATTCATCTACAACCAGATATTAGTCTGGTAGTGATATTTGATTGTCTCCCGGGCAACAACGCCAAAATGTTGGGTAAAATTAATTGCTTGATAAATAAAACAACTAATAACCTAGACATTAATTATCAACCAAGGAACATATTTTTGTTTCAAGGAAATCGGAAAAATATATGAAAGCAAATACCAACAGCTAACACTAGTTCTACATGATTATGTTCTACACTATCGCATTCATTCAAAAAGAAATAAAATGTAAGACTTGAAAAACAATACTAAATCTCAAAAATAGAAAGTAAATGACAGGAAAATAATTATGTTGATCACACAACTTGAATCAATAATGAATTAAATCACACATTTTTGAATAGTAAATTTAACATATTACACCCAACATAATTCAAATGTTAATCTAGAGCAACAAATTAAATGAAATCTAGAAATTGCGAGAAATAACAAATATGGAAAATGCAGCAGCCAACAAATTACTTTTAAAGAAAGGAAATTTAATTTAAAGAAAAAAAATTTAAATTCAAATACACAATCATACAACTAAACTACTTTAGATGTTCAAGGCGGCACCTCATCCAAGGTAGTGGGACCAACTACCCAAGACCTAGTTCTGCCTTGAGAAATAATTCAAATCAAATTACAAGTAACAGATGTAGAACTCAATGGATAACTTCCTTCATTAAAATATATGAGAGAAATAATTACATCAGAATGAAGCTCTTATCTTTGTATCAAGTTCAACAATTATACATCTCCTATTCAGCAATTGTTCATTCCAATTCAGCAATTGTTCATTCCAATTCAGCGATTGTTCATTCCCCTCTCTTTGATCTATGTTTTCATTTAAATGCATAGAGAGAAAAGGGAAATTACAACTAAATTGATTAAAAAATGATTTTCCAATATAACTATATATTTTCTACAACAAATTGATCTGAAATATCTTTCCATAATGATTCAGCTGGAACAATATGAATTTGGTATTGCAATTGGAAGAATTTGGAAAATAGCCACAACTGTAAATATAGAAAATCGTCTTTATAGAACCTTCCCTTTCTCTTGATCCAGATCGAATTTTAGAAAATTGTTCATCAGAAAACTGAATTGGTTTGTTCAGCACAAAACCCATGTCTCGGATTGTCAAGATTCATCTTCATTTGTCTGAAATAGCTAACGAAAAACCGTCACATTTTATCCCAACAAATTTCTCAGTTGGAATAGTTGGAGATCAAATTTCCAATCTGGAAGAGATATTGGAGGCTAAAAGTGTGAGTGATGTTATAACAGATTAATAAACCATATTTGACAAAATCATGCATAACAATTATCAATTTATTAAAAATAAATGAGAACAAGTATTACGTATCTGTAAGAGAATAAATAATTATAAAATAGAATTAAATGATAAATTTTGATAAATAATGTGCTAAAGGATGGTATAAATGGATGAGACAGATGTTAAAAAGTGGTAATAATAATGAAAATTTAGTGGCCCAACACTTGGCCATAAATTTCTTCTACAATGTAAGCCGCATTTTTAGTTATGAGCATTAAGGGTTTGGGGAAGAGATTTGTGACATAGACTAAGTTGAAATCCTTGTTTACAAATAAATTCTCACTTAGGAATCCAATCTAAAGTCGCAACATTAGTTGACAGGATTGGTGATACAAGACATTTTTTTTGTCTAAGTAGCAATTTTTCCATCTTGGCACATGTTGCATTGTGTAGTTGTGATTTCAATGATGAATCCTGCATTTTTCAATGAATATGTGATTGTTTGGATACATTGGATAAAATTAATTAACATTGCATTAGGACTATGCCATAGAGCACAAGGATAAAATCTCTAGAGAGACTTATGTACTTCAAAACATGATCCCAGATTCTCATCATGAAACCACCAGTCATACATCCCCACACAATTTAGTTAGAGGAGATATTATATGTGATTAGCTTATCTATGATTGATTGGTGGTATGGATATGTTGATGACACCCTTGGCACCATTTGTTGCTATGTCAAAAAAATTGCGGCTTATCTAAAATATATCCTTATCACGCAGAATCCCATCTTGAAGGGATTTCTTAGGAAATTCCCTACATGACTATAACTCCTCATTCCAATATTGTTGCATGCCTTCACATATTTTCTAACATGTATCCATTTTATGTAAATATTGTGCCATATTACCATTAGAAATGTGACCATTTTGAAGACAACTCTCCAGAAAGGTATCCACCTTTGCTTTGTCATGCAACTAGTTGCTACCAATAATATTAATCAAAACATTAAAAAAATAATTTGGAAGAAGATAAACGGTTTCATATGATGATCATGATCTCAGTTATTTGATACAAAAAACATGGGTGATTAATAATATATTTAACATCTTAAAAAAATAGAACCACTAGCATAAGAGTAACAGGTTTGGGTTCAAATTTATCCATGCCAAGTCTTAGGCATATAAAACCACAGCACTGAAATTTGTTGCTAAAAGGAGGAACGATTCCTTCCTGAGAGTTTTGTAAAATATGTCAAGAGAAAAACTTGGTGGTTGAGTGAAAAGAGAAAAAATGAGCATCTACAGTATAAATAACCAAGGAGAGGGTAGGTGAAATTCCTAGTGAATAAGGAAGGTCACAGTGAGGGATTGCGCAGTGTTTTTATCACATGCACAAAGGTTAGCAAGATCAAAGATCACATTGGAATATTCCAATGAGGAACCATTCTAGACATGAAATGCGACCTATGAATTTTAGTGAGGAGGAGATAGAAAATCATAGATACAAAGAAAAATGAATGCCAATTGCAAGTTAAGAATGTTATTTTCAACCTAGAAATCATGGATTTAGATATTAATGCTAAATCAATACATCTTCGAGGTGTGACCTACAAGTGGAAGGATATATAGGCTCAAAGGAGGTTGCAGTCGTAGGTTTCATCATCCACTAACGAGTTCACATCAAAGACTCACACACTTGAGTTTTCACATGTGATAAGAATAGAGAGGTTGTAGATCAGAAGTTATAGTGCAGAGACAAGAAGTTGAAAAGTACTTATCTATAAAATCTATTGTGGTATTTGAGATGCCAATGTTAGATGATTTAGTATTCAAGTGTTCATCCAACACAATGTTTTCTCTGTTTGATGTCTTGATGTATAATGGGAGTGAAACTATTATAATATTTGTGCACCCACACTGCAAGAAATCTAATCCTTGTGCAAGTAACCTAATCCTTCTTGCCAAACTAGTAAACCCATCTATCATGATTTTATTCTCAGCATGAGATAACAGCATTATGATTTGTATATTAAAACATGAATACTTCCATGTTGTCTCATGTGATGGTCATAAAAACAATAATTTCAATTAGAGGAAATTCTAGCCTAAAATTTCCCATGAAATTTTCACGTACATAATATGTAAACCAATTAAAATCCTTTAAATTTAAAACGAGGTACACGTAAATATTTTGGAGGGAAAATTTAAAAACTAATTTTTTTAATTGTATTTTAGGCTTATATCCTTATAGGTTTACTCAAATTTTATGAGTAGACACTTGTTGGATGCGGAATTAAATTTTGAATCCAACGAGTACCCATTATGCATCATTTTGAGAAGACTCGCAATGATAAAAAAAATGAAGATACATTAAAAAACGTGTTAAAACACGTTTTTTATAATGTATCTTCATGTTTTATCAATGTGTCTCTTCTCAAAATCATGTATAATGGGTACTCATTGGATTCAAAATTTAATTTCGCATCCAACGTGTGTCTACTCATGAAATTTGAGTAATTCTACAAGGAGATAAGCCAAAAATACAAAGAAAAAAAAACAGTTTTTCCCCTCCAAAATTCACAACTATTATTTTATTATTTTTCCTTAGGAGGCCACTTTTAGGCTGAAATTTCCTCTAATTAATTCTTTTGGATATATTTAAACACTCTTATTTGGGCATCATGCTCACTGCAATGTTTTATTAACACAATTTTGACTACAAGAATTAAAGTTTCTCATGCTTTTCCACTTCTGGTCATAGTGTTCTTTAATTGAGAACCAACAGATTTTGGAGAAAAACGTCTATAAAGAACATCATCTACACTATTTTTTATTCCAAACTTATGTTCATAACTCTCATATTACAAATAATGAGCCTCCTATAATATTTTCCAAAATGTTCATATCAGCGACTGCAAACAAGTGATCAATACTTATAGCAAAAGGCCCAGTCATATTATGTGATTCTATTAGTGTTTCAAGATGTATAGTCTAAATTCCAATGCTATTTGAGGTTTCTCTAGTTGATAAACCCGATAAAACTGTTTTCCAAGTTATTGTTCCAAATGAAGCTTCCTTAAGAGTACCATCAATATGAGCAACAAAGTTGGCAGACATCCTTGACATTGTCTTAATTAGAAAATTTGGTACAAGAAACTTATACCCTTTTGGAAATGCATTCATGAAAGATAATTTTCTATGGACCATCCATATACATAGTTGTCTATTATTCGATAAATAAATGTTCATTTTCAAAATAGAATCTGCTTCCCCTAAAAATTTTCTTCCAATGGTAATAATCTTTGGGTTTTATTACAGTTTTGTCCAAAAACCTGGACACATAATAAGCAAAAATAATAATAGCTTCAACATTATATTAAAACTAATTCCATTAGCCTACATTAACACAAGGATAGGCAGGGTTGAAACATTGTTTGCTTAATGAACAAGTGTAAAATGTCATAAACCCTAATGTCAAGGATGGAACAGGGTAGGAAAGCTTAGGTCTCAAGGGAATTTGATCACTTTTGCACTCATATCCTTGATGATAACTAGGTTATAAAGAGTCTCAACTAGTTCAAGTCATGGGAGTAATTGTAAGACCTTGAAAATCACAGGGGGACCCAAAATTTAGGTATACAGGCTAAATTTTGGGTGGTGTTGTAGTGGCTACAAAAATTGGTGAAACACTGGTAGAATCCAACATCTCTTCATAAAAATGCAAGGATGTATTAAATAGATGTCATGGGTACCCCTTGGGTTCCTTGACCTTTTACAGATATGAACTTTCCCTATTTCCCAACTAGATCTTGTCAGTCTTTACCCGCTAAAAAAAGAGCTCACACATGTAAGTCCTCAATGATGATGTAGAGAGCATGGCAGAGGGATTATTATATTTAGAAATTTAAAAAGAGCTTCTAGTGTTGCTTTGTTGCTAGCAGGCATGTTCAATACCATGGTGGAGTCACTAAATAGATCACAAGCACTTCTTCGCTCCCAGGAGGCCTATTGAGTATGCTAGTGAACTTGCTTGTATCACCTCTTTGTACATGAAGCCTTTCTTAATGATTTACCCTCTATTTAATTAAATTTAGTTTATGTTCACATTGGCATCATCTATTGGGATTTTATTTCCCATTAGTGGATGAGAGATCCTGACTTATTTTATGGGAAATATAGGTTGTTCCTTGTTTGATAGAAACCAAAGGGTTTTCTGACTTGGGATTTCCCTCATACCATGTTTCCACATATAATCTAGCACTGACAGGTGTGTAGTGAAAACACGCCTTGAAATATACAGGACCGTGTCTAAAATAGGGTTCAAGTTACAACTATAGGTCATATGCATTTATTAGTGTTCTCCATAAGGACATGTTCATATTTTCCTTGTAATGAGTCAAACTCATAATTAGTTTTTTCGGGACATAGTTTTAACAACTAGATCTATGAGAAGATCACTCCTGGAGAAACTATCACAAGAACATGAAACCATGAAACAAGGGTTTCTGTATTAGGGAAAAGTTACCAGAGAAATTCTTGTAGGTATTAGCATGTGAAAAGATGCATAAGGAAATATTTGTATGACATGAAAGTATTTTAAATAACATGCAGGGAACAAGGTTTAGATGGAAATGTGGGAGCTAATGTAGTTTTGTGTAGAATAGATAACAAATGAGATGTTAGGTCAATAGAAAATGAATGCGGTGTTAAGCATAAAATGAATGCATGATTCAATGCAATGAATAAAGCTATGTGGAATACAGGGAAACAATATGATGCAATTCAAGATCAGTGAATTTTAGCTAAAAGGGGCATGCAATTCTTAGGCAGATGATTTGTAAATGCAATGTAATGAAAATCAGTGTAAGAAAATTAATGCAAGATAAATTCATAATGAGATGTAGTAAAGTAAACTACCTGCAAAAAAACATGTTTGAACCATAATAAGACTAAAACTAAAACCCTAATTAGCATACTAATAATAAAAACCTAAAATCATAACTAGTATAAACCTAAAAACAAAATTTAACCAAAGGAGATTGGATCATGTGAAATCAAACTTCCAGTTCAACCATTGCAGCAGTTCCCAACCTGCAAAAAAAAAAGGTCAATGATTAAACCTAGTATGAATTATTGTGAAAAAAACAAAAATGTTTGTTGGTAAAACATGCACAAGAGAAAGAAGTTTGTCTTTGTTGGTAGGAAAGCATGCCATAAATTACTATTCCAACCAATCCGTAATTCTATCCTGATAAACAAAATGATAAACTTGAAAACCATGAGAATTTCTCTACAACATGCATTCATTTGTTCTTAATCGTAAATCCAGAATAAGAGAGGTGAGATGTCTCCTACTTGCAGAAGAATTGCAATATCCCAAAAGGGAGAATGCATTAATACTTCACACAATATAAGAACTTACAGCAAGATAAACAATAAATCTAAGTACAAATCAGAATATACAGAAAGAGCTGAGCCATTTTATTATATTGGAGATGAATCAGTTACACAAGTACAAGTTATAGGTATATCTAGCCAAAGAGATGAGCTAGGATCACCCTGCAAACAAGTGTGAATCAGGTATAGTGTAACTGTTGAGGCTCTGCAGAAAATATTGCGCTATCTCTTCAACAGAATATAAACATGGAGTTGCAGGCCGAAAAGAGAAATGGAAATCTACTGCAAACTGGAGCTCTGATGATGCCAAGATTCAAGATCTAGCCACTGTGATGGATTCCCAAGATAACCCAGAAAGGATTTTCCAGATCTGCAACTTTGGAAAAATCACCTCCCTAGGGTTTGATCCTTGATCTACTGGGAAATACAGATCTAAAGCTAGATATGAAGAATAGATGGCTGAAATGTGTGCTCAAATCAGATCTATGCCTGAAGGGTTGATCCCTTCCTCGGATCTATGAGCTAGAAGCTCTAGATCTAGCTCCTCAATCCTCCAAAAGATGATTGCAGCTGCTGCAACACAACTGCCTCCAAAAACTATGCTGTGAGGGAAAGAGAGGCTTTTTTCCTACTGAAATATGCTGCAGTAAACTCCAGGCTAATGGTAATACTGATGGAAATGTGGAGGAATGATCCTCCACTGGATTTCTAGTTGAAGTACTAGCAACTTCCTTCCTCCTTCCAGATCTGCAATATGGACAGTGTTATTCTTGAGAAGAATATTGTTGCTAGGAGGTTAATAAATTTTGGCCTGATGCCAGATCTGCAATGTGGCTCTAGGAGTGCTAATCTATGAGCCCAAGTGATGGGAATAATCCCTTACCTTGTTCTCCAGCTGAAGTACTGAAGACAACCTCCACCCTCCAAACTGATCTTCAGAAAACTGGAGTTTTCTAAATATGAATGTTCTGCAGAAATTATAAAAAGTAAATGTCACTTAAAGCCTAATTTATAATGAAGTAAAATCGTCTCCCTTAAATATCGCTCAAAGAAAGAGGTGGGATTCCTGCCCGGGAACACCCTGTGCTAAACAGCACCTGCAATCTCTGCTAAACAGCCCAAGAATGCAGTGGAATGTCACTTGAAAATTCCAGATCTAAAAGATCATACATCAAATAATCCAAGATGTCTTTCACCTTTTCCTTCATCTCCTTTATAATGATTGAGCCATCCCAAGCCTTGGCCCTAATCTCAACTGCGCAGTCTCATGTGGACAAGATCCTCCAAGTGGGACTGCGTTGTTTGATCAAATCAACCAAACAGTCTAGGTGCAATGTACACCTCCTCCATCATGTGTGCTTCATTCCTCCACCACTTGATCATTAATGCTCAATGACCCTTTGTTTGACATCTTCAAGATCTTAGTTGACTGAATCAACCCTCCATGATCTCCCTCATTAAATGAGACATGATCTCCAATCTCATTCACATTAGTAGTTTCTCAACTACCTCTTTATGTAGATATAGTCTAGATTAATCCACATTCACACACACAAAGTGGATATTTATTCTTATTAAGGATTGTGGGTCCCTCCACCCTTTTATTTACTTAATTCATTAAGAAAATCAAGGACTCTAATATTCCAAATATGATGTGAAAATTTGGGAATATTACAGTCCCCCCCCCTCCCCCCCCCCCCCGCGGGAAAAATGTTGCTTGTCCTCAAGCAAATCCAAAAGTGGATGCAAGGCCATATATTCCCCTCCATATGTCATCCACATAAGGATTTCTTCCTCCATTTGCTGCAATAGGTTATGTATGTTTGGTTCCAAAGTTGTCTTTTAAAAACATAAAGAATGACCTCCAACTGTTTAGTTAGATTTCCTCCTTCCATCATGAAGTACCAAGTGACAACCATATGATGTCCAACATCATCATCAATACATGAGGTGCATACAATAAGGTGGTTCTCTTCACAAAGGAAAAGCTCCATCACACAATACATATCTTCATCCCATGTTTCATGAATTAGCTTGAGCATTGAGATGCTCTCATACTTAGCCCTATTGGCCCTGTTGGACCCAAACTCCATCATTCCAACGTTATGCAAAAGAATAAAGGAAGAAGTAATATGGGTAGAAAAATATGTCAAACCATATTCTCCTAACAATAACCACCAAAGTAAGGCCCTTTGATGCCATCCTCCATGTCCTCCATGTAATATGGTCAAGCCAAACTCCCCCAAAAGAAATCCAAGCAACAAGAGATCTTGATGCTTTCTCTCCTCCTCCTCATGTGCATCATGAAGCAAAATCATACTAATGGACATATGGGATGTCACATCAGCCCCATACAAAACATCATAAATGCACATCATGAGATCATTATGCCAAGTTTTACACAATACAAAACACATAGACATAGGAGATGTCATGTGGTGGCCAAACTCTCTCAAGTGAAAAAAAAATGAACATGCCTTCCATTGCTGCAATTTATCATTTAAAAACAAGGCATGATTCATAAAATGATGAGCTATTGGGTGGTATCCATACTCATCCAAGAGCAGCCAACGCAGCCATGCCTCCTTCTTCATTTCATACATGTTTTTCAAGGCATGGATCAAAAAAATAGGTGCCTTTGGAGGGTGACAGAAATCTCCCAATGGAAACCAACGTAACCAAGCATGCTAGCCCATACAAATCTGCAAGTGGATTTTCAACCCCTTTCTTATCATCCTTACCCATTCACTCCCATGGGGATGCTGAATGAGGTGTTGCATAATCATGGCATCCTCCCTTTGTAGAATGCCATCCTCCCCAAACTGTTGAAGAATTTTGCATTTCATGAAATGTTGAAATGCATCTCTAATGAGATCTCTTAATGAGATTCTCTCTCCATCAAAGGCCCTCCAAAACCAAAGAATTTTTTTATTTAATGCAAGTAGAATTTTCTCTTTGAGCAGTGAGAGGCTTATTGAGAAAGGGTCATCTAGAAGGGAGAAAAGGTTTCTCATTTCAAGATGTCTACCATTTATCATCTTTGATTCCATTGCTTCATGAGTGAATATACCTCAAGAATGCTCCAAGAATGATGAAGCCCTTTCTTTGCCACAGCTACTAAGTGACAACACTATAGATCTGCAGGGTGATACATACACTGTCTCTAAGAAAGTTACAACACTGATCTCACAATCAGTTTTTGTACATAGGATAATGCTAATCCCATTTTCTGAAACTCTACATCTCAACTCAAGGGGTTGACTGCAGCTCAATAATGATGAACAGGGATATTTTTCTGTCTCCTCCTTGATTAGATCAAGGGTCCTCTACACTATGATATGTCTTTGCTTCAAATCATCATTTGGTTCTAACCCTTGGTTATGCATTGGTCATGAAAAATTATGTGCTGAATTTTTATGCGTACCTTGGATCAACTGATATGTGGGAACCTCTTGACAGAACACAAGAGTTCCTCCAACCGGGACAATAGTATCTCCAATTTTTGGTAAGAGTGATGGCCTCTTTTCTTCAAGTGTACCAACACTGGTATCCTCCTTCTCTTCCTCATGCATCTCCTAATCCATGCATGGGACTCCATAAGTCAAGAACTCAAGACTACTTTGAAAAGATGCAAGTGTCTCTTATCCAGATACAAGTACTTCTATAGCAGGTGGTGAAAATAGTGAATTCTTGTCCAGAGTGACAAGATTGACATTCTCCTTGGTCTCCTTGGGAGATGCCCCTTTGTAGCACAACTTTGTCTTCTCCATATCAAACTTCTTCCTCAACTTGTGAAAGAAATATGAATACTTGGTCACCTTTGCATGCTCCAGGTGCCCAAACCACCAATCTTATGTTTCATCTAAGAGATGAAGCACTGCAATTTGAACAGCCTCTTTCTCAGCGACAGGATGCAACTCGAAAAATGAATCTAACTCTCTCCTCCAAGCTTTGAAATTTCTTGGGGAAGATCCATCAAATGTAGGCAAATAGAATCTATTATGCCTCTTCCTCCTATTGCTCCTATAGGATCCTCTTTCTTCTTTAATCTGGAATAATTGTTAGAGAGTTAGCTTCTCCTTGAAAGCTCTAGACTGTGCTTTGTACTTTTCAATATACAGACTGAGAATCTCATGAGTCTCAGGTTCATTCTTTTCTTCACTTCTATACCTCTCACCTTCTTCAAAGAAAGTAGGCATAGTGGATCTATGAGGAGATCTAGGATTCTCCGGTCTTCTTTGCTACTGATAGGAAGTACTTTCTTCATCACATCTTCTTCTTGGATCTTCTCTGTATTCTTCCTCCTTCATTTGATAGACCTCCTTGGAGAGATCTTGCATGGATCTAAAGAATGAGTAACAAATTTTTCATCCTCCATGATAGATCTCATCTATTTGTTATTCTTTTAATGCAAAAAGATGAAGTGTCCACAATCTAAGCCAAATATCATGCTCTGATACCACTGTAATATCCCAAAAGGGAGAATGCAGTAATACTTCACATAATATAAGAACTTACAGCAAGATAAACAATAAATATAAGTACAAATTAGAATATGCAGAAAGAGTTGAGCCATTTTATTATATTGGAGATGAATCAGTTACACAAGTACAAGTTATAGGTAGATCTAGCCAAAGATATGAGCTAGGATCACCCTGCAAACAAGTGTGAAGCAAGTACAGTGAAACTGTTGAGGCTCTGCAGCAAATATTGCGCTATCTCTTCAGTAGAATATAAACATGGAGTTGCAGGTTGAAAAGAGAAATGTAGATATACTCAAAACTAGAGCTCTGATGATGCCAAGATTCAAGATGTGGCCACTGCGATGGATTCCCAAGATAACCCAGAAAGGATTTTCTAGATCTACAACTTTGGAAAAATCACCTCTCCAGGGCTTGATCCTTGATCTACTGGGAAATACAGATCTGAAGAATAGATGGTTGAAATGTGTGCTTAGATCATACATATTCTTGAAGGGTTGATCCCTTCCTCATATCTATGAGCTAGAAGCTCTAGATCTAGCTCCTCAATCCTCCAAAAGATGATTGCAGCTGCTGCACACAACTGCCTCCAAAAACTGCGTTGTGAGGGAAAGAGAGGCCTTTTTCCTGCTGAAATATGTTGCAATAAACTCCAGGTTGATGGTAATACTGATGGTAATGTGGAGGAATGATCCTACACTGGATTTCTAGTTGATGTACTATCAACTTCCTTCCTCCTTCCAGATCTGCAATGTGGACAGCTTTATTCCTGAGAAGAATACTGCTGCTAGGAGGTTAATAACTTTTGGCCCGATGCTAGATATGAAATGTGGCTTTGGTAGTGCTGATCTATAAGCCCAAGTGATGGGAATAATCCCTCACCTTGTTCTCCAGCTGAAGTACTGAAGACAACCTCCACCTTCCAAACTGATCTTCAAAAAACTGCAGTTTTCTGAATATGAATGTTCTGCAGAAAGTAGAAAAAGGAAATGGCACTTAAAGCATGATGTATAATGCAGTACAATCCTATCCCTTAGATATCACTCAAAGAAAGAGGTGGGATTCCCACCTGGGAACACCCTGTGCTAAACAGCACCTGCAATCTTTGCTAAACAGCCCAAGAATGCAGTGGAATGTCACTTGACAATTCCAGATCTAAAAGATCATACATCAAATAATCCAAGATGTCTTTCACCTTTTCCTTCATCTCCCTTATAATTATTGAGCCATCCTAAACCTTGTCCCTAATCTCAACTGCGCAGTCTCATGTGGACAAGATCCTCCAAGTGGGACTGCGTTGTTTGATCAAATCAACCAAATAGTCTAGGTGCAATGTACACCTCCTCTGTCATGTGTTCTTCATTTCTCCACCACTTGATCATTAATGCTCAATGACCCTTTGTTTGACATATTCAAGATCTTAGTTGACTGAATCAACCCTCCATGATCTCCCTCATTAAATGAGACATGATCTCCAATCTCATTCACATTAGTAGTTTCTCAACTACCTCTTTATGTAGATCTAGTCTAGATTAATCCACATTCACACACACAAAGTGGATATTTATTCTTATTGAAGATTATGGGTCCCTCCACCTTTTATTTACTTAATTCATTAATAAAATCAAGGACTCTAATATTCCAAATATGATGTGAAAACTTGGGAATATTACAGGAATTCATCATATAAGTCTCTTCAAGCAACTCAACAATCCTATCATGGTAATCAAAATGACTAACTTGAAAACACTGAAAATTTCTCAAAAATAAGCATTCATCGGAAACCATAATTTGAGCTTGTTCATGGATTTTTTCAAGGATTTGAGTGCCTGACATAACCATTGAAGAGAGCTAAAGTTCCTCTCCATCCTAACAAACCTATGAACCTTGAATGATATATCATTGAATATTGGTGGTTTTGTAAGATAACTAGATGAATGCATGTGGTCATCATTAGTTGTGATAAAAAAATCACCATTGAGTGTATCATTGGTTTGGCCATATGCTCTAGTATTGACAGACTAGTTGCTCAATAGGTAAGATTGCTCTGATTTCCAAGATGGTGATAAATCATCTAGATGAGTCTCATGACAAAGATGACTTATGTGATTTCTTTGCTTGAATATAGTGGAATGTAATACAATATCAGCTTGTAAATTATCACAATTTGAACTAGCAAGAAGAGAGGTTGAATAAATTGACACAATTTTCGATGTACTCTCTTCAGAAGAAGAAAAAAATCAGAGTACAAGGAGTGGTGCATAACAGTTGATATAAGATGAAAATATTTCCTTGGAGAAACATCACTTGGATCAGGATATTTCAAAGATGAAATTTCATCTAGTGATATAATTGTGATAGGAGGATCTCATGAAGAAATCGCAATCTAAACTAGTTCATGGATCTCATCATGATTGTGAGAACTTTACATAACCATTAGTGGAAGCTAAAGTGCCTCAACTTCCTAACCAATCCTTGAATTTTTAGGAGGTTTATGATCAATTTTTTATGGCTTATTGAGATAAACAAGTGAAAATGCACAATCAAAGGCATCAAAGGCATTAGTTGGATGATGATCCTTAAATCCACTAATTTGTTCAGGTTGGGAATCTGACACATGAGACTCTTGATGGATTAAGAATGATGATGAATCAACCAAAGGGTTTCCTTCAGCTTTTCGAGATTAATCCTCCTCTTCACCTATTAAAGATTGTAGATTGAAAAGGTCATGAATAAGGGATTCAATATCTTCATCTTCTAATTGAGTGACAACATTGCAATATGAAGCAACGGGATGAAAATATAATGGGTTTAGAGAAATCGTTGGAGTAGCAGACTCATCACTGATAAATCAGGGTACAACAGATGAAAATACTTAGGTAAAGAGGCATAAGTACTAATTAAATTAGATTCAAAACTCGAAGTAGCAGATCATCATAAATGTGACATTTAGTATTATACGACACAAGACCTAGTTCATTACAAGCAAGTGAATGAGGGAGCATATTATGAATAATTTCAAGAGTAGATTTTGAAAGGTTTTTAACGAGCTCAAGTCAAATATCATCAACAGGAAGGGGTTTTTTATCAATTTGATTTTCAAGCCATCCAATTTCCACAGGTGTGTGAGAGATTTGAAAGAAACACAACTTGGTTCCTTTCCCTGCAAACTCTCTTCATCATCTAAATTATTAATGGTCAAAATTTCATCAAGTAATGATGTTGTAGGATGATGAGGAATTTCACAGGAAATAATTTTCTCCTCATAGGCTTCATACTTTTCCTATCTAACAGAAGTTGGTAAGAATAAATTAGTGATAAGATCTGGATGATTTATTATTTGCAAATTACCCGAATTATCACTAGAATCGAGATTCATTTCAAATTCAAATTGTTGCAAAGAAAGAAAAACCAATCGCAGAATTTTTTCACTCAAATGCATCGAATCTACGTCTCTTTTAGGAAATTGATAAAAATATGGAAAAAACTATCGGAAAAATATTCCAAATATTTGTGCCATTTACATATAATCTCATTGATATATTTAAATATACTTTGAAAAGCATACATTTAAAAAGTGTGATGAAGTTCCTTGATGAACTATCTAAAATAAGGAATGGATTCAACTCGAAATGTTTTGAACCATTCCCTGACATGGCCCCCAAGCGTAAGGGTGAAATTTCACAAGAAACATCCTCACAATGTACTTCCTTAGAGATGAAAAACTAAATAAACTGACGTGTATATTCAAACCTGAATATTTCACTCTCATCATCAAACTTATTCTGTGACAAGTAATGAACTATTTCCTCAAGGGATGAAAGGTTAAGACTTTTAGTAAAACAACCCAGAATAATTATTTGGGACAGATCCATTTGAATATATGATGTTAAAATAAATTCTCCATGGGCTCATCTTTTCATATGGCCCTCCTTATAGTGCCAAAAAAAAATTTGATGAGATAAAATGTCCTAGAAAGAGCTAGGGGGTCTCCCAGTGTGAAGTCCCAATTATACCTCACAACTTTTGAGATATAAGCCCCATTTGGTATGTGGTTTTGGTTGCCACCATGTGAATTTTACTCATTTTTGTTAAATATGGATATGTTAGGGTGATGGCAGGAAAGAAATTCCTGGAAAATAAGAATGAGGATAACCCATTATTGATAACCTGCAGAACGAGATACATGAATGTATCAGCAAACTTAACAAGACGAATAATTACACAATAATGATTAGTGAGCTAAAACCATATCAAACATACATGAACAGGAAGATGCCAGAGGTCGGATCCCTCCTACTGATCAAGTTTTCCTACCCCTCTTGATGTTCCTTCGACCTATATAAATAAGGCTTTTTCGCCCTCCATTTGTATCAAATATTATGTTGCATTCGATCTAACATATTTATGTGAGTTCTAAGGCCTTGTGCAGTCACAAGAAAATAAAGGAGAAAGCCAAGTTTTTGGAGAAATTTATACGCATTTGAAGTTTATTATTTGCTTATTGGTTCTACTTTGGGAAATTGTATTTCTTATGAGCCCATTCAGCCCTTTTGAGGAAAATATAAAACATTTTCTAAAGCATTTTTGTGGGTTACTAAAGTTACTCTAAGGCCAAATTCCTAAGCCTTTTGGTGGTTGATTCTAATCCGAGCTTGATATACAATGTTGAGGTAAGTCAACCCTTGTGGAAGGGCATGTTTGAGGGTATTTGATGACATTTTTGGTCGTGTATTTTGGTTGTGACTGAGGCAGATCCGAGGCATATTAAAAACTCATTTTAAGAGCATTTCTTTGGCACTTTTCACTAAAATTTTGGGTTTAACATTTATATATTTTGGTTGTTTGGTTGTTTTTAATTTTAAGTCTAGGTTGTTTTTAATTTTAAGTCTAGATTGTTTTTAATTTTAATTTATTTTTCCAATAATTTACACATTACATTAATCCCATATCATCATAATAAATTTTATAGAGAATACAATAAGATCAATAATGCAATGGAAAAGTGTTAGGTCCCTATAATACTAGTGTAGCCCCTTATTGTTATTGTTACTATAGCCCAATTATTTTTATTTATGTGCCCATGTAGTCCCCATATTGTTATTATTGTGCCCCATATGTGTAGACCCATTGTTGTTGTGCCCATTTGGTCCCCATATTTCTATATTTTGACCCCTTAGACTCCTATAAATAGAAGGTAGGTTTTGTCATTTGTAACATCCAAGAATTGTTCATTTATGTAATTTAAAGGAGGTTGTCCCCTCGAAGATGCTGAATTATAATTCGTTGATCTATTTTCTTCTATTTTGTGAGTTGGTTTCATAACATTTGGTATCATAACTTTGGATTCTAGGGTTTTGCAGCTACAAACGGGTCATCATGGAGTTTTCGCTATAGCATTGTTTCTACGAGGCTTCAGAAGCTGAAATTTTTACCACGTGGAGCAAAAATAATTATGAAATTCTTGTAAACAATTCAGACCTTATTTCGCAACATTTTCATAGATAGGATATGTGGAAGTTAGGGTTTTTTTAGGCTCTAGAATTTCATCTTAAATAGGTGACCAAGGGAAAATCATCATAACTTTTGTTTCAAGCATCAAATTGTAATTCTATAAAAGTAGTTGAAATTGCATGGACTATAGGTTATTTTTTATTGATTTCAGAGCCTAAGTTCTAAACAGTGACACGTGGCATGTTGTAAAAGTTCGTTCTACTGAACCATCCCATAATTAGGTCATTTTGGGAGATTGGGCCAAAAAATTTCTTGAAGAATCCAAATTAGGTCTGACATGTGGAATTGGAAATAAGAATTTGATTGCTACTATAGGACCAAAGTTCATATCTTGAAGATCCGAAATCATAGAGATAAATCAGGTTCAATACAGACCTCCAAAAAAGCACGAAAAAGGTGTGTATTTTTTTTTTAAATTGCATAACTTTTGTTTGAAAAAATATTTTTAATTGATTCCAAAGGCATATTTAAGCTTATATATAAGTATTGGATTCTAAAATGCCTCCCAAAAAGAATTCCACACCCATTAATTCCACATAAAACTATACTATGACACATGAAGAGGAAGAAGTGCAACATTGTATATCAAAATTATGGGACCAAGTGCCACAAATTTCACTCTCACAAAGAGAAACCAAAGAGGAACTAAAAGGTGTCATGAGTAGTTTAAAATTACACATGGATTGGTTGAAGAATGGCATGGAAGGTATAGAAGCAGAACTGAAAGGAAAAATGTGATAGTGTGAATTCTAATCGCAAGCATATGAAAAAATCTCACTTTAACTGTGCATAACAAACAACCCTAACATCAAAGATGGTTATCAATTTCCTTAGATCTGCAGTTAGTGATCAGAATAAATGCTACAAAATCCTGATCTATGCAGTTAAAGACATTAAACAGCAAGTAATAAGCAAGAGTTTCTCTATACATCCAATGAACAAGACAAGAGTTTTTAAATAATTTTTTGTATTATGACACTTGGGAAGGGAACATAGAAAGATGTTACCAGTCCCCCTCAATGGGATGGGATATTGAATGTCCTCAGCGCTTCAGATCTAAGATCTCTCTCCCTTGTTGTTGCAGAAAACCTAGACAAAAATGGAACTCAAGGGGAGTTCACAAGCAAAAAGTAGAAAAATATAACAATGATGGAGGATCAAAGTCAGACCAAAAGTATAGATCCAGAGCGATATTTAGGCAACAAAAGGTAGTGAATGAATGGAAAAACCCTTCTATTTATAACAAAATATTGAGTTAGTCTAGATATTGGTGCATAATTAAAATATTATTAACCAAATCTAGATCCATATTTTATGGAATATTTTATTATTTTGTTGGAGGGAAAAAGACTTTGAATTTGGTCAAATCACTTTATTTGTAAATAATAATTAAATAAATGATTTATTTATTATTTTAATGATGTGGTTGAGTAATAATTAAATAAATAGTGAATTCTTCAATTATTTATAAATGATTTAGTAAAATTTAACCAAGAATATTATTTAAATAATGTTTTAAATAATTATTCCTAGAAAATAATAAGATAAATAAATATTTATCTAATTAATTTTCCTGTTTTGGGTTAAATATGATCAGGAATAATAATTAAACATTGTTTTCATTAATTGTCCCTTGAGGAAAACCAAACAAATAAGGATTTATTTGATTATTCCTCATGGGGTTCCCTGTTTAGACTAGAAACAACTTAATAAATTATGGATTACTAAGTTATTTCTCATAGTGAAAGAAATTTTACTATGGTAAAATTGGTCTTACATGGTGTAATTTAGTCCATCTAATAGTAACAGGTTAGATGACCAAAAATTGGTGTAACAGATTTCCCCCAGCGTGCAAGCATTAGGTGCTAATCGTATGACCGAAGTACGTTGTAAGAACTCAATCACTAAACACCAAAGGGGGGGTCAGAGAGAGAGAAATATAAGGTAGACTAAAGTGCGAGAGAAAGGACCCTAAGGAGGCGAGACTTACAAGTGTGACAAGTCTCTTTTGTGAGTGAGTACCTGTTCTACATGAGGTAGGGGAGGCATACCTATGCCCGTCGAGATAACAAAGTACAAAGAATAATGATGCGTCTAGTAAAAAAGGGACTGAAATATATAGTACATGTTGGCATAAACATGGGCCAGAGAAAAACATGATAATGGATCCCACATACATATTGTGCCTGGGACAACAGCCAGGACTTATACAACAATATATGAGTACATGAGATATAAGTACAAACAAAGAGGCCTTGTAAAACAAGAAAGGGCTCTGAAAATATGAATGATACATGAAAAATAAAAGGCATTGCAAGTGGTTGAGGCCAGAACCATAAAATATATGGAGTTTCATCTAAGGTTGTAGTAGAGAGGTCATTCGAGCATGTGGGGGGCTCCTTGAAGGGTCACCCCCTCATGAGGTCTGAAACATCTCACACACACCCCAGAATCACCGGTACAATTTGATGCATCACTGAACCATCAAGTATATGGATCTTGATCATGTCATAAGGAGTTGGAACTGAGAAACAATCCAATCAAAGGGAAATAAATAGTCCCTTTGCCTGATCTGAGGCACCGAACAAGAGTGGAATATGGAACCAAGGTACAACGCCCTTTAGACCTGTCTTCTAGAATGAATAAGATGTTGTCGACATAAGGAGGTCTGCCATAGGTGATGAAATAATGGATCCTCAACTAAGGCACGAGGTATAATAGTAGAGCTACTGATAGACTGGCACCAGGGATGATGGTGGAATGGGGGGGTACTAAGTAGCGGGCTAACGACTTCCCTTGATAGAGCATAAAGGGAAAGGATGACCTGGCAGCTACTGACTCGACACCAAAGGGGATAGGGGACAGTAGGACTGAAGGCCAAAATGTGTGACACGAGAGAGGAACAAAGCAATGAAGGATGGAGGACTATGGCAGGATACATAGGAACTCGAGACAGACTCCATGGATGCGATGATGACTCAAATCGGATGCTCTAAACAAGGGTGACTCGATGATGCTGCCACATAGAACAAGCTCGGTGGGGACCATAAAAACATGAGTACAAGATGGGTACTCACGAAGAAAATCGACAAGTGTATGGACAACTATAAAGGAAAAGTGGTGGCCCAAGTACAAGTGTTGCAAGTGAAGAAACTCGATTTTAAGGAGCGGTGAAGTGACCCTTCTTGGAAAAAGGTTTCCGGGTGAAGTATCAAATAAAAAAAACAAAACCTAGCTACCCAAGAGAAATAAAACGTGCATTTCAGGAGGGAAATGCTAAGGGTAATATTTCTTAAGATAGAGAGTGTTACGAGGATTGGGAAGAGGGTGGCCTTCGAAATCCTCTAGAAGGTATGCCCCTTTACCCAAATCCTTACTGATGATGTAAGGGCCTAGCCATAATGAGTCAAACTTTCCATGACTGAGGACATCATGAGCCTGGTCATACACTAGAACAAGATCACCTTTGTGAAAAGTACAAGGGTGGACTTTTCGATCATATTGAGCTTTGATGAGTTTCTTGGGCACCTTGGTGGTTTAAAATGCAACATGATGGTCTTCAGAATCACTCTCAAGCATGATAATTCTTTGTTCTAAAGGTTGGGTGTCAAGGAGAATTTCAACAACTAGATGAATTGAAGGGATTTCACACTCGATCGATAGGACTGCCTCCTCGACGAAAACAAGGTGGAAAGAAGTAAACCCAGTGGTGGTTTTAACAGAAGTTATATAGGCCCACAAATTAGGGAAGAGCATAAGGTTCCAGTTGGTTTTGTTCTTATTCACCATCCTTGAAGCATAGTTTTAAGGATTTTATTGACCGCTTCAACTTGGTCGTTACCTTGGGGGTAATAGGAGGATGAATATTGATTCTCAAATCTAAATAGAGAGGATAGCTCATGCCATATCTCATCTTCAAAACTTCGGCCATGGTCAGAGACCAATTGTTTCGGAACTATGAATCGAGCATTAACATCACTAAAGAAAAAGAGGGTTGTGGTAGCTACCATGTTGTTGAATGTTGGCATGGCCTCAACCCATTTTGTGAAATAGTAAACCGCCACGATGATATACTTGTGGCTACCATAAGATTTAGGTCGACACTCCATAAATTCTATGGCCCACTTACAAGAGGGACCAGCTAAGATGAAAGGATGGAGAGGAGCTGGAGGGGCTTGCGCCTTTGGGGCGAAATGCTGGAAATTGGAATAGTGTTTGACTGCTACAATGCAATCACCAAAGAGAGAAGGAAAAAAATACCCAACGTGCATGATTTATGGACAACGGCGAGACCAGAGAGGTGACCACCACAAGCGCCGCCATGGAAGGCATTAATGACTTGCTCAGCTTCAGTGTGCATGAGACAACAACGAAGGATAGTATCTACACCACGACGATAGAGGTCATCACTGATGAGAAGGTAGCGGGGGGCCTGGTAACGAATACATATTTGAGCATCACGATCAAGATGGGGGGCGAAATTTTGGGTTCACAGATAAGTGAGGATGTCACAATACTAAGGATCATCTGAAGTAATGGAAAAAAAATGTTCATCGGGGAAATCATCATTAATTGGAGGATCCAGCATACCAGTAGGTAATTCAAAAATGAGTTTAGCGAGGGCTAAACCTTTCTTACTCTTTGGTGTGAAAAATTCAAGATCGAATTCCTAGAGGATAACGATCCAATGGGCATACTTCCCATGGATGATCCGACGGCTCAATAGGAGGGCCATAGGGTTGGAATTAGTCACAATCTTGGTGGAACACATGAGGATATAATGACAAATTTTTTGGACCAAGAACATGACAGCCAATGCTAATTTCTCTTTATGCGAGTAGGACACATGGGGGCCTACAAGGTTCTTACTGACATAATATATAGCATGCTTGATTTCATTGTCATCTTTCTAAATAGGGACCCCAATGACCGAATGGGTGGAGGCTGAGATGTACAGAATGAAATCCCTATCAAAGTCAGGGGGACGAATCAAGGGAGTGGAGGTGAGACCATGTTTTAGGGCATCAAAATACTCTTGAGCATAGTCATCCCAAACAAATGGAATGCTAGATTTGAGGAGTCTAAGGAACCCATGAGCGGGGGTATCGTAGTCATGTAAAAACCGATGAAGGAAATTAGCTTTGCCTTGGAGGCTTTGTAATTGGCGTAAGGCACGAGGAATAGGAAGCTCAAGGATGGCTTGAAATTTCAAGGGTTCAAGTGTTATACCATCTTTAGACACAATGAAGTCTGAAATATGTCTAGAAGGAACACAAAAAACACACTTCAATAGTTTGAGGTGGATATTATACTTGCGACATCAGAGAAATATGGTACGCAAATCATGGAGGTGTTGCGCCCGATGTTTAGAACGCACAATGAGGTCGTCTAAATAAGTAAGTATAATATGAGACAGGTCATGAAAATAGTATGACATGGACTGTTGAAAAGTGGCTCCAACATTCTTAAGGCCAAATGACATGACCCTATAAGCGAAGGTTCCCCACGGACTAATAAACGCAAACTTAAGCTGATTAGCACGACGGATAATGATTTGGTTGTATCCAGAGAAACCATCCATGAAGGATAGAACCTCGTGCCCAACACTCTCGTCAATGATTTGGTCAATTAATGGTGTGGGGAAGTTTTCTTTGGGACAATATTTGTTCAGGTCACAAAATTCAGTGCAGACACGGATGGTGCCTTATTTATTGAGAACAGGAACCAGATTAGATAGAAAAGTGGTGTATTCAATGGGATACATAAAACCAGCTTGCTTGAGCTTATTGATTTTGGCTTTGACATCCTCTTGTCTGGAAGGATTAAAGGGTCTCAAATTTTCACTGATAGGATTCGCATCTGGCCATGTATCAATATGGTGTTCGACAATGGCAAGATCAAGTTCGAGCATTTCTGAATAGAACGAGCGAAAAACATTGCGGAATTCCTTGAATAACTTGGTGTAAGCCTCAATTTCTTCTGGGGTGTATTGGACACCCATGGTAATGTTTTCTTCTACCCCTGGTTTGTTAGAAATGTTAATTTTAATGGTAGGAGAGATATTGGCCATATTTCCTTTTTCAAAAGCATCGGGTGCAGGGATGGGATTTCTAAACCAATCTACCTCATCGGGAATGAAGTCTTTTGTTTCCATAGCATATTGGTCACGAGATTATTGCAGGAGGAAGTATGCACGATGGTGCATATCATCCCATGGAAAGTCAGGGGTGGTCATTGCTTCCATAATTTTTTCATCAGAATGGAAGATGAGGTGACTATTGGAAGGGAGACCACATGACGCGGCACATCTACCTGACTCATCTTCATGAGAAGAAATTTTCACAAGTGCATCGTCATGGCAGATGAAGGAAGAACATGTAGATGAAGGATCCACCATTGTTGAGCCTAGGGTGATCGTGGAAGGGAGGTTAGGAAAAATAGAAGGGGAAGTCCTAGAGGGGTCTTCCACTATGGATCTCATAGATGTTGATAGGTAGAAAATGGTGGTCGAATGCTGCCTCATCTCGACATCAAGAAGGGAATTTCTATGAGAGGAAGTGTGACCTCTGGTTCTGCCGAATAAAAACTCACAAATAAGGGAGAGGTGGACTCGTTGCGCTTGGCCTCGAATTAGCAGACCGCTTCTAAAGAGGCGCAGTATTCTTCGAGGTGGGGACAAAGCTGAGTATAGTGGCCATGGAAATTGTTAGCCCCCTATGAATTTTTTGACAAGAAAACAGGGGGCTAAAATGTTTTTTGAGCCTTCAAGGAATGAATTTCCCCTGAAAACACATCATCCTTGAAGTCTCCATGTGCCTTTTCCTTTGATGAATCCTCACTGCTGTTTCCATTATAAAGCCTCTCTGTTTCTGTGAAGAAGAATGCCCAAAAAGGCCCTTTTCCCTCTTTTCTAATTCCGCTTAAGCCTCTGTTTTCCTCACCCTTTTCCCCTCCCTGAATTCCTCATTAGCCCTCTAAATTGTCCCAAATTCCCTTTTAAACCAAGTGAAATCCCTTCATTTGATTTTATAGTCCCTTTTTCCCTCTATCGAATTCCCCTTTCAGCCTTAAAAATCCTCCTTTTTGGCTAAAAAACCCATTTTTCATCATAATACAGGCTTAGCCCCTTTTCGGCCAGCCCCCTCAAACCAATTCCCCACATGCCCCGCACCCAGGACCAAGTGCTTAAGCCTTGGGCGCTTATCGCAATCGGAATTTTCACGAGGTGCATTTTTTTTGTTCCGCCTGTTTTCCCCGATGCGATTGGACTGTGGTCTATCGGCTCACACAACGAGCTCCGTCGTTGATTTGAAAGGATCTAACGGTTCAGCATGAATCACATCGTGCCCTTCATTCTCCCCATTCACCTCTCTGATGGAACGTGGTTCGTCGATTTGGTTTATGATCAAACGGCCGGTGCGTAAATATTGCACCATCGCAGGCCCAATCCCGTCGCAAATTGACCTCCGTCGATTGTTGTTCCTCGATCCGATATCCTCCATTGATCTCTCGGGATCCGATGGCCCAGATCTCATCGCCTCCCCTCCCATCACTCTAGACTTCCTCCTCGTCCATTCAATCTCCGTTGTCGATCTTGACCCGGATCGGACGGCTGGTGCTCAATCGCACCATCACCAATCGAAAGTTTACAATGTGTCAACCCCGCTGCCTCCCCCGATTGTGATCCGCCAATCAAATCGTGACCATCCATCCAACCCACATCCAATGGCTCATGTGTAATCGCCCTCCACTCATGCCGGGTCCCACCATCAAACTCATTTCATATGTTTTACGTGCATTTCATTTTTTTTTCGTTCCAAAGGTCTCAACCTTTTATATCATCGTGCCCAACATTAAAAATTTAATATTTTTATATTAAATTTCATTGCATTTCTCCACCAAACCTTCACCAAGTCCATTTTCCACCATTCTTTCACATTTTTTACTATTGCGCCACCATTTCTCCGGGCCTCTACAGCATTTCTTCTGCCACCTCCCTGGGTTTTATAACCAATTTATTTTATTATGCAGGGTTCACAGAGAGTGAATTCACTCAGTTTCAAATATTCACAGCCCTGAGACTGAGAGCGCAGAGAGGCCATTACAGTGGCAAAGAAATTAGCGGAGAAGGATTAAAAGGGTTAAAGCATGTTAATGAATAATTAATGCTTAACCCCACGTTCAAAGGAAGTAAGCATAGTTCGAAGACCAAAAAGCACATGAAACAAAGCCATATCTGTGTTTAATGTTAGCAGAGCACTATTTACAGAAGTCTCCATGCCTCCTCGAGCCCTTAAATGTATTGCACTGACAGAAAGCTTCTATGATTGTCAGACAGCAGTTGTGAAGTATGGAGACCCGCAGACTTTCCATCCCTATCACTTATTCTAGAAGGCAGCGCAGAGTTCCAAACAGCCAGAAAGGACTTCAAGAACACATCTGAGGTCAATCTCGACCTGACAAAGACTCCTAGGCCATACTTCAGAGTACACATAGTTGACGAAGAAACATTAAGCAGTATGGGCGTGTATGTTTCTGCCATTCTGTCTTAATGAATCAAATTAAATGAAACATCTACTCCCGCTATCACTCATTCTCCTATAAGAATCCTGAAGAACATATTGTTCGGGGTTTGTTAGTTGTAGGGATTCATTTGACTGTTAGAACAGTTTTTGGGGGAAGTAGCTGAGTAGCTTGTAATTTAGTAGGATGGGAGGAGAAAGTTTGGACTGTATTAGCCGTTGAGCTCAATGTATGTCACTGGTTTTGCACATCAATTAATCAAGCAAATTTCACAGGATCCTGGTCTATGCTTTTGGTGATGTTTCTCTTACTGCAATTGTCTTATTACATTATTCATGTTGTCCATTTATTCTCTGATAAGAATAAGTAAATCAAGCTTAGGATATACCCCTACATGGTACCCTTATGTCCACTGCTCTTCTTGTCTTTGATGTTTTCTGCTTATAGTGAATCTAAGAGAAAATTCATGTAATTTAACCAGTTAAAGGTGTTGGTCTGGCCCATGCTTTCTGATGTGTGAATTCTGGGTTTGCTTCTTAGTTGTTCTTGTTGGGTTTAGGCTAGAAGATTTGGGATACTGGGGATTTAGAGTTAGCCCTATCGACTAGGGTCCTTGTGCAAATAGCCAGCCTTTCTAAGATCCCTTTGAGTGGTGTCAAAGTAGAGAAGGTTGAAAGTCCTTCTCCGATCTATAGACTCTACTCTATGTTAAATCTGACTCTGTTTTTCCTTTGAGAGTATGTCGAAGCAGGCCTGGAGTTAAATGACCTCTGACTTGATCTTAAGCTACCCTTCGTGTCTTCATTGAGAGTTGCCTTTGAGTACGTCAAAGCAGTTCTGGATTTAAATGATATCTGACCTGATCTCCAGACTGCACTTGGGTTGCTTTCCTTCTTTCACTTTCACTCCTTGATGTTCCATTCCACCATCTATCTAAAAGATCCTTTAGTATAGATGACTTGCCCTATGGAAAACCTTGCCTATTTGTGATGCAAGTAATCTCCTTTCATGACTCCATAGCCTAATGGATGGCACATTCCTCGCCTATCCTCTTTTGCCGAAATATCCTGCTGCTTTGTTCCTTTCATTCCATAACCTTCTCAGTTAATGGTCTCTAACACAGCAACCAACCAAATCAATTTAAAACCCCCCGTGCTTCATACCTAGCCTAATACCTCATTGTGAGCTTCAAAGATATATATCGTTCTTTGCCTCTCTGGACCCAGGAGGGCCAGATCCTGAGGTCCCAAAGTGGTTTGATGTTGTCTTATCTTTTGGTATTGCCAAATCTGCCAAAACATAGGAACCCCAACATAATGGTGACTCGCTGGGGACTGAGGACCAATCAGCCTTGATTTGGTAGTAAATCACTGTGGTGGACAGTAAATCTCCTTGAACATCTTGAATAATCCACATGGCGACTCCACAGCTCGTAAATGATTAAAGGAATCCACTGATGATCAGTAGGCCGCCGATTATCTTGGTTTCACAAGACTCCACTGGGAGACCATGTCGCATTACAACATCAGCCATGCTAAAGACCAAGTCACTTCACTAATGGAAGACTCTGAGCAGTTTGAAAAAATGCATCCAAGTTTCATAGCAGAGTGTCGTGATACAATGCCAAGTGACTTGGCAGAACTAAAGGTGGAGGACCTTACAAAGGCTATTCTTCTCAGCTCAAAATTAAAACCCATGCTCAAGAAAATTTTCTTAGAATTGGTGGTTGAAGGATATGAAGCCGAGATCAAATTTCTAAACTCACAAGAAAAATCATATCAATTCAGAGACCCGAGAGCATTTTTGGAAAGTCTCCCCCCCCAAGAAAGAAGAGATTCCACTGCCTGTTGAAATACAAGAAGAATATGATCGGGTTTTCACGAACCACATTGAAGACGCAGTGGAAGATACAGTAATCAAAACTGCCTAGGATGAAGACAGCCTACCAGTCATGGCAGGCCTAAAAGAATATAGTGTACATCATGTGTTCATTGATCCTGTGGCAGAGTATATGGAGGCCCAGGTCAGCTCGAATTCTCCAACGTTGATCCTTCGCAAGGGCCAGATTCATCAGGAGTGGTCACCACTGATGGTGACCTCAGTTTTCAGAAACCACAAGCAGAGCACCCGGTGGTTATCTCTGAGAGGCAGTTATTTTTTCTGCCATTTTTTTTTTTACTACTTTACTGGCTGCACTAGCATTATTGTATCACCTAGAGCATCAGAGATTTCCAGGTTAGATTAGAGTAGGAAGGAAGTCTGAAATAAAGCTCAGCCTATGGGCATTTAGTTGGTTATGTTTTTAATTTCTGCAAAGTCCAACAAGCCAAACAGTCTAATCCTGGCTTGACTGTTTTTTTTCAATTTCTGTCTTAGAATGTAGAGAAGAAATCTGCTAGACAGTCTAATCCTAGCAGATAGTAGTGTAGGTAGAGAAAGTTATGAGGCCAACAATTTAATCAGGTCTCATGGAGTAATAAGTGTAGTAGTAGAATAGGTTTATTTTTCCTGTTTGTAAAAAATTGATGATGTAAAGGGTCTGGTAGTCCAAATGCACCCAGAAGAAAAAATGTTAGGACTATAGTATGGGTAGGTAGTTGTTTGGGAGAATATTACTGCTGATGTCTTCATGATTTGTGGCATGCTGATCCAACAAATAAAATGGATGGGTCAAGTACCAGTCATCTGGCCTACACCAAAGATCATTCTCTGAAATCTTGACTCCTTCATGAAGAATCCATCCCCATGTGGAGCCACTATTAACCCACTATGAATTTTTTGACAAGAAAACAGGGGGCTAAAATGATTTTTGATCCTTCAAGGAATGCATTTCCTCTGAAAACACATCATCCTTTAATTCTCCTTGTGCCTTTTCCTTTGATGAATCCTCACTATTGTTTCCATTATAAAGCCTCTCTGTTTATGTGAAGAAGAATGCCCAAAAAGGCCCTTTTCCCTCTTTTATCATTCCCCTTAAACCTCTGTTTTCCTCAACTTTTTCCCCTCCCTGAATTCCTCATTAGCCCTCTAAATCGTCACAAATTCCCTTTTAAACCAAGTGAAATCCCTTCATTTGATTTTATAGTCCCTTTTTCCCTCTACCGAACTCCCCTTTCAACCTTAAAAATCCTCCTTTTCGGCTAAAAGACCCACTTTTCATCATAATATAGGCTTAGCCCCTTTTCGGCCAGCCCCCTCAAACCACTTCCCCATATTCCTCGTGCCCAGGACCAAGCACTTAAGCCTTGGGCGCTTATCACAATCGGAAGTTTCGCGGGGTGCATTTTCTTTGTTCCGCCTGCTTTCCCCGATGTGATTGGACTATGGTCTATCGGCTCATGCAACAAGCTCCGCCGTTGATCTAAAAGGATCTAACAGTTCAGCACAAATCGCATCATGCCCGTCATTCTCCCCGTTCACCTCTCTGATGGAACGTGGGCCATCAATCTGGTTTATGATCGGACGGTCGACGCGTAATCGCACCATTGCAAGCCCAATCCCGTCGCAAATTGACCTCCGTCGATTGCCGATCCCCAATCTGATCTCAACCGTTGATCTCTCGGGATCTGACGGCCCAGATCTCATCGCATCCCCTCCCATCGCTCCAGTCTTCCTCCCCACTGATTCAATCTTCGTCGTTGATCTTGACCCAGATCGGATGGCTGGCGCTCATTCACACCGTCTCCAATCAAAAGTTTACAATGTGTCAACCCCGCTGCCTCCCCCGATTTCGATCCTCTGATCCAATCATTACCATCCATCCAACCCAGATCCAACGGCTCATGTGTAATCGCCCTCCGCTCATGCCGGGTCCCACCATCAAACTCATTTCATATGTTTTACATGCATTTCCTTTGTTTTTTGTTCCAAAGGTCCGAACCTTTTATATCATCGTGCCCAACATTAAAAATTTAATATTTTTATATTAAAGTTCATCGAATTTCTCCACCAAACCTTCACCAGCTCCATTTTCCGCCATTCTTTCGCAGTTTTTACTGTTGCGCCACCATTTCTCTGGGCCTCCACAGCATTTCCTCCACCACCTCCCTGGGTTTTATAACCAATTTATTTTATTATGCAGGGTTCACAGAGTGTGAATTCACTTTGTTTCAAACAGTCACAGCCCTGAGACTGAGAGCGCAGAGAGGACATTACAGCGGCAAAGTAATCAGCGGAGAAGGATTAAAAGGGCTAAAGCTTGTTATTGAATAATTAATGCTTAACCTCGCGTTCAAAGGAAGTAAGCGCAGTTCAAAGACCAAAAATTACACGAAACAAAGCCATATCTGTGTTTAATGTCAGCAGAGCACTTTTTACAGAAGTCTCCACACCTCCTCGAGCCCTTAAATGTATTCCACTGACAGAAAGCTTCTATGACTATCAAACAGCAGTTGTGAAGTATGGAGACCCGCAGACTTTCCATCCCTATCACTTATTCCAGAAGGCAGCGCAGAGTTCCAAACAGCCAGAAAGGACTTCAAGAACACATCTGAGGTCAGTCTCGACCTGACAAAGACTCCCAGGCCATACTTCAGAGTACACACAGTCGACGAAGAAACATTAAGCAGTATGGGCATGTACGCTTCCACCATTCTGTCTTAATGAATCAAATTAAATGAAACATATACTCCCGCTATCACTCATTCTCCTATAAGAATCCTGAAGAACATATTGTTCAGGGGTTGTTAGTTGTAGGGATTCATTTGACTGTTAGAACAATTTTTGGGGGAAGTAGTTGAGTAGCTTGTAATTTAGTAGGCTAGGAGGAGAAAGTTTGGACTGTATTAGCCATTGATCTCAGTGTATGTGACTGGTTTTTCACATCAATTAATCAAGAAAATTTCACAGGATCCTGGTCTATGCTTTTGGTGATGTTTCTCTTACTGCAATTGTCTTATTACATTACTCATGCTGTCCATTTATTCTCTGATAAGAATTAGTAAATCAGGCTTAGGATATACCCCTGCATGGTACCCTAATGCCAACTGCTCTTCTTGTCTTTGATGTTTTCTGCTTATAGTGAATCTAAGAGAAAATTCATTTAATTTAACCAGTTAAAGATGTTGGTCTGGCCCATGCTTTCTGATGTGTGAATTCTGGGTTTGTTGCTTAGTTTTTCTTGTTGGGTTTAGGCTGGAATATTTGGGATACTGGGGATTTAGAGTTAGCCCTATCCACTAGGGTCCTTGTGCAACCAGCCGGCCTTTCTAAGATCCCTTTGAGTGGTGTCAAAGCAGAGAAGGTTGAAAGTCCTTCTCTGATCTATAGAATCTGCTCTATGTTAAATCTGACTATGTTTTTCCTTTGAGAGTATGCCGAAGCAAGCCTGGAGTTAAATGACCTCTGACCTGATCTTAAGCTACCCTTCGTGTCTTCATTGAGAGTTGCCTTTGAGTACGTCAAAGTAGGTCTGGATTTAAATGATATCTGACCTAATCTCTAGACTGCACTTGGGTTGCTTTCCTTCTTTCACTGTCACTTCTTGATGTTCCATTCCACCATCTATCTAAAATATCCTTTAGTATAGATGACTTTCCCTATGGAAAACCTTGCCTAGTTGTGATGCAAGTAATATGCTTTCATGACTCCATAGCCCAATGGATGGCACATTCCTCACCTATCCTCTTTTTCCGAAACATCCTGTTGCTTTGTTCCTTTCATTCCATAACCTTCTCAGTTAATGGTCTCCAACATGGCAACCAACCAAATCAATTTAAAACCCCCCGTGCTTCATACATAGCCTAATACCTCACTGTGAGCTTAAAAGATATATATTGTTCTTTGTTTTTATAGAGATATCCCTCTCTGGACCCAGGAGGGCTAGATCCTGAGGTCCAAAAGTGGTTTGATGTTGTCTTATCTTTTGGTATTTCCAAATCTGCCAAAACATAGGAACCCCAACAAAAATCACACAAAGCAAAAGGATCATTTATGCGCAAATACTTGAGTTTCGAGACTGATTCGGTTAAAGTGACATAGACCTCTGGGATATCAGACTCCATAAATTCTTCATTGACCATGGGCTTGACACAAGGAAATTTAGGACATGTATGAGTGGCATGACCGGCAACATCACACAAAGCACACTGTGGGGTACGCTTTGGAGGTTGAGGAGGAGCAGGTGTTGTTTGGGCGGCCTTTTCCTTAGGTTCCTCTTGCGATCTTTGACCCCCTCACTTGAATCTGTCGCAATAGGAGTAGGTTCCTGTTAAGGTTGGTGGGGCACTGAAGAAAAGGGAGGGGTCATGAAGACCAGTTGGACCGGGGTCAAATTTGTATAAGGTTTTCGCTGACTAGGTGAGATAGTGGTTGGGGGATCAATGTACCAGACTCTGATCCCTAGGGTCATGTTAGGAAGGGACAGGGTAGCCATAATAGGTACCGAAAATACTCCAGGAGGGGGAGGAAGAAACGGCATCTGACCAGAGGGGTAATGGCCAAGTGAGATAGCTCTCAGATGGTTAAGGCCAGGGGGAACAAATCCAGGAGGGCAAATAGGATCATGTACACTAGCTCCAGATGAGGGGCCTTGAGGAGAGGGTCCTAGAGGCTAAGTCGAGGTGCTAGGAGTAGGTTGCAGAGGGCGAGGTTGTTGACTAGTCGAACCAGTCTGTTTTAGGTAGGACCGATACAATTGCATCATGCAAACATTCGAAGAGATAGAGTCAGTGATAGGAGGATAGAGACCAAGGAATGAACCAAGCAAAAAGGAATATTTATAGACTACAGGTGAGACACTGGTCGGAGGTTCGACTATTTTTTTATTGGCCACCGAAGAGATGATGGACTCAGGGGAGGTTTGAGACTTTGGTTTGTAATATGTCAACTGATCAATGGTGATGATATTTCCATTGTGAGGAAAGCACATCTTACGGTGAACCACGGGTGTGACAGCAGAAGTCGCATAAGTGTAGCTACGACCCAATAGAATGTTGTAGTCTAAGGGGGCATCAATGACTTCTACATTAACACAAACAGTCTTTCCCGCAAGAGTAATAGGACAGCTGCGGAACATGCCAAGGGGTTGGGAAGAGTGGTCATTGCACGCTCAGAGGGTGATAGTGGAAGGGGCTAACTCAAGATCTCCAATTTGTTTCCAAACCGAAGCGGACATCACACAGATGGATACCCCCTCGTCAATGATACAACGGGAGACATTGGCATTCCAGATCTTGACATGGATTTGGAAGGCAACGGAAGCAAGAAGGGGTGATGTTCTGATTAGTCAACATCGAAGACAATCAAATGATCATCTGAAGGATCCACAGCACCCATGGCAGTTAGTAGATATTTTCATTGTGAAGGGCATGACTAGAGGACTTCCAGCATTGACATGGCAACAGGGGATTGTGTCAAGTCATCTACTATGCTATAGGAGTGGGCAGCTTTACCATAAGCAGCGTTTCGGCATAATGGTCCCTTGGGGATCTTGGTATGAATCTCTACCTTAGGCTGAGGGATCGGTAAAGGACCATTGGGTGTCAAGAGAGGCTTTGTGGGACCTGAAGAAGGGGGCTCGGTAGCAGACGTAGCGGGGGGATTGTTGTACTAACGGGACCAAGTATGAACGTTGAGGTCAACGGTAGTGGGTTGGTCAAAGTTCATCATGAGGATCTGGTAATTCGAGGTACTAGATGGAGGAGGTTGAGTGGCCGCCTGAATTTCAGGGGGTTGGGCAGCCACATATCCTTGTTGGGGGGAAGGATTGGTAAACACAGTCGGTTGGATAGGGGTAGTATTTGGAGGAATCGAAGGGGAGGCTTGCTGTCCTCGGGATGCTACTTGAGCTTCCCACATCTGATGCATCTAAGGTAAAAGAGGAAAACCATGGGTGTAGTGACCATAGACACTGCAACAAGAACAAGGTTTATTCATGCGAATGGGCCTATCTTACTTGGGCTAAGTGCCATGTTGCTAGGTTGCAGTGTTAGGTGTAGTCCCTTGGGGATTGTTTCCTGGATTACCTGGGGAAGATTGGTTTTGGTTTCCTTCCTCTTATTTTTGGAAGTAGGAGGATTAGTCGTACCCTGTTGCGCATACACCTAACCCTGAGGGGGTGGTGGCTGCTGTTGCAGAGTTTGAGAAGGCAAGGGAGGTTGAGGTGCTAATGCTAGAGGAGATGGAGCACCAAGCTGCGGATACGGATAATAAGGAGGTTGGGAAACATTGGGGTAAACACGTTGGGAAAAAGGAGGAGGCATGCCTTATCTTATATACATGCTACTGGGAGGGGGGAAAGTGCTGGAGGAGCTTACCCCTCCCTGAGGGAAACCATAACCCATGGGAGGATGATTCTACAGATGTGAAAGGGCTCTAACAATACCGTCAGCGGCATGGGATGCCCTTGGTGCGTTGTCACAACCGGGTCTAGGTAGACTAGGTAAGACAGTATAAACATAACCAGATTATGCGTAGATCAGGTCATATTTCAAAGAAATCTGGATGGCAATTTCCTTGGTTTGAGGGAAGTGAGATGTGACATATTTTCCAATAGCAAGTAAAAGGGATCTGAGAAACTAGTCCATGTAGACATGGTCTTCTAATTTAGGGGCTCGACATAGGCTCTTTCTTCTCTGCAACTATTGAATATGGTCAAATAGGCGGGTCGCAAACGATTGACGAAAATAGGTCAAGAGTTAGGCACCGGTGCATAGCAGAGGGGAAGATGGAAATAAGATAGAAAATCCCTAACAAAGGCGCAAAATTAGTATGAAAGGATGAGGCCTGGCTGGCATACCAGTTGGAAGCTTCTCCAACAAACGAACGCTGGAATAACCGAAGACGGATAGAGTCATCGGTGATGGAGTTACACAAACACCACATGAGGAAACAATGAACATGGTTGGTATGATCCTCTCCATAAATTCATTCAAACTTGGGGATGTCTGAAGGGAGCTTGGTTGGCATAGTAGGCCAACCAGGATCATGGTGTATGGGGTCATTAACCAACTGGCTAAAATCAAGAAGACTGAGGTCTGCCATATAAGGGAGCAATGGAGAAGTCAGGATAGTTCATGTTGCGACACCACTAGTAGCATTCCCAACATTAGGGTCAGGGCTGCCACCAGCGTTAGGTCTTGAACAAAACATGGTGAAGGTGAAAGGTGGAGGAGAGTTGAGAATAGAACTAAAAGGGGAACCCGATGAACCGAAAGCAGAGTCAGAATGGGGACTCAGTGGAGGACGAACTCAAACCCTACACGGAGGAGTAATTCTTCCTAACGAAAATTGAGGATGAAGGCCTAGGAGTCTCCAGGATAAATGCCTTGGGGGCGCAATGATGGAAAACAGACATGGATCACAGAAGGAAGAGAGACAAACAAGGGCAGGGAGGTGCAGGATCAATTTATTACAATGTTTTAGTCTTGGCCTAGCGGTGTAAACCAGGCGCTCTTCACTTAGGGTGTGTGTGTATGTGATAAGTGTGTTAATTTAAATTAATCTCATACGTATGTAGAGAAAAAAGAAAAAAGATGTTGTATAATTGTAAATAAATATGAAAATGAAAGTGAAGGAAATTGAATATGACTGAAAATAAACAGCTAAATATGCATCAATTTAAACCCAAGGAGGAGGGATTCCCAAAAATTAGTCTATGGGTCGGATGAATCTAGTCAAAACACAAAATGGCCAATGGATATAAATTTGGGAGGGACAGGGATCTAAAGGTTGGATCTGCTGGAAATAGGTGCAGAAAACAGCAAAAAACCAGAGGAAAAATGCTGCAAAAAAACGTGGTGAAAGGCTACAACCTAAAAGGAAACGGAGGGGACTCTAAAGGAGGACCAAAAAAATTTGAAAATAGGTGTTTTCGATGGATGAATAACCAATCTGAAATGGATCTGGAAGTACAGGTTCAGATCTAAAAAATGGTTGAACACACTGAAATCTCAGAAGGCCTGCTTCAACTAAACTCCTCCTAAAAAGTTGGAAGCATATTGAAGCCCTAAGGGTCTTGGTTCCTACTTCAACAAGTAAAAATAAGCAATTATAGGTCCAAGACGAGTGGAGAGGGAGGTCAAACGACCTTGAATAGTAGCCCATAAAAACCCAGAAAAATCATAGAAAAAATCCCGCAAAAAGTACAGGTCGCAAGCTCTAACCTGTTTTCTGTAGAGGTCGCAGGTTTCAGGTTGTTTTGCACTTCCTAAAGGTTGAGGTCACAGGTTTTAGCCCAAAAAGTGTGACCTGCACTTCTGGCTATTTCGGGAGCAGATTTTAGAAAAAAAATTCGTCGCTGCTACGGTTGATACCTGTTACCTGCGCAATAGGCCCAGAAACACACGAAAGTAAGAATTTTTACTGTTTTAGGGCTTTAAAGGTTAAAAACAACATCATGAAATGAAAAATAAGAATCTGAAGAAAAACCCTAGGGGTTGAATCAACTGGTCATGCAGGAATCTGAAAAACAATAGCAGTCATAATTATAAACCCTTATGGAGTCGTCAATTGTTAGTGTGAATTCTAATCGCAAGCGTACGAAAAAATATCACTTTAGCTGTGCATAAAAAACAACCCTAACATCAAATATGGATGTCAATTTCCTTAGATTTTTAGTTAGTGATTATAATAAATGCTACATAAATCTACAACTATGCAGTTAAAGATGTTAAACAGAAAATAATAAGCAAGATTTTCTCCATGCATCCAATGAACAAGACAAGGATTTTTAAAGAATTTTTTGTATTATGACACCTGGGAAGGGAACATAGAAATATGTTAGCAGTCCCCCTCAATGGGATGGGTTCTTGTATGTCCTCATCACTTCAAATCTAAGATCTCTCTCTCTCTTGATGGTGCAAAAAACCCATAAAAAAAGGAACTCAAGGGGTCTTCACAAGAAAAAAGTAGAAAAATATGACAATGATGGAGGATCAAAGTCAGACCAAAAGTATAGATCCAGAGCATTCTTTAGGCAAAAAAAAAGTAGTGAATGAATGGAAAAACCCTTGTATTTATAAAAAAATATTGAGTTAGTCTAGATATTGCTGCATAATTAAAATATTATTAACCAAATCTAGATCCAAATTTTATGGAATATTTTGTTATTTTAGTTGGAGGGAAAAAAAAATTTGAATTTAGTCAAATCCCTTTATTTGTAAATAATAAATAAAGAAATGATTTATTTATTATTTTAAGGATTTGGTTGCGTAATAATTAAATAAATAGTGATTTATTCAATTATTTATAAATGATTTAGTCAAATTTAACCTGGAATATTATTTAAATAATGTTTTAAATAATTATTCCTAGAAAATAATAAGATAAATAAATATTTATCTAATTAATTTTCCTGTTTTGGGTCAAATATGACCAGGAATATTAATTAAACATTGGTTTAATTAATTATCCCTTGAGGAAAACCAAATAAATATATATTCATTCGATTATTCCTCATGGGGTTTCTTGTTTAGACCAGAAATAACTTAATAAATTATGGATGACTCAGTTATTTTTCATAGTGAAAGAAATTTTACTATGGTAAAATTGGTCTTACATGGTGTACTTTAGTCCATCTAATAGTAACAGGTTATATGACCAAAAAATTTTGTAATAACATGGAACATTTGAATAAAGCCATGGAAGGTTTGAAGGAAGGTTTGACAAAGTTGCTACAAGAAAAGCTTCCTGATGGCAAAAAGGTAGTAGAGGAAACTCATGATGACAAAAAATAAATTTTAATCATGATTTCATAAAATCTAACATTGGATTGAAGACCCACCATATTCCAAATATCGATATGAGGAAGTTTGATGGCAAGGATCTCGTAACATTGATTCTACAGATGGAGCAATATTTTGATCTCCATAATGTGCAAAACACACAAAAGGTACATATTGCAACTTTATATTTAGAACCCAATACATTTGTATTGTGTTGATGACTTTGCTCTCGTAAAAAAAAATCTACCTGGTCAATTTTTATGGAGGAAATGATAGCACATTATGAGGATACAAAGAGAAACACATTCTTTATCCAATTGATAAATCTCAAACAAAAGGGTTCAATGGTGGAGCACATTGAGGAATTCAAAAAATTGAATATCAAGGTAGAATATATTCCAAAGGAGCATAGGATTGATGTCTTCATTGGGACTTTAAAGGATAACATTCGACATGAGGTTTTCCTTTGGGAACCTGAGTCATTGAAAAAGGCATTCAAGGTGGAAAGAAAATTTGAAAGCAAAATTATGGAAACAAGGAAGTCTACCAATCACAACTATAAAGACGAAAGTGTTGCTTCTTCTAGCCTTCCACAACCTACAAGGTTGACGCCACAACATTTGGAAGAAAAAATAGAAAAAGGGCTATATTACAGTTGTGATACAAAATACACTAAATTTCATAAGTTTGTTGAGAATAAATTAATCTACATAGATTGTGAAGAGGAGGAATAAAAGGAACAAGAGAATTCAAAAGAAAAAGATATATACCAAGAACCAACCATAAAGAAAGAAGAAAGGAATCTTACCATAACTTGTAATGCATTGGCAGGAATTACCACTCCTCAAGATCTTAAGATACAAGGGCATATCAAGAAGAAAATGGTAATAGTGTTGATTGATTCAAGTAGTACCCATAATTTTATTCATTATAAGATAGCCAAGGAATTGAATTGCTTCATATATATAGCACCAGAGTGTCAAGTGATGGTTGTAAATGGAGGAATTATAAATTTCTCTAGAAAATGCCATAATATCAGGCTAACCATGGGGGAATATGGATTGAATATTCCAATTCTTTTTATTCCAATGTTTGGTGTTGATGTTCTACTAGGAGTCCAAAGGTTACAATCCTTGGGGAATATAGATTTCAATTTTCAAGAACTTTTCTTGAATTTTTTTTGGGAAGGAAAGGAAGTTGCATTACAGGGTATTACAGGTAAAACAGGAAAGATAATTAGCTATAATGTCATGACAAATCTTCTAAAGAAATAACAAAGAGGAATAATTTCACAATTACCCTCACTATAGGTTCAAGTAGTGGAAGATCACATCAAGCATCAACAACAAGTTCTCCAACTCTTAAAGGATAACCTCAATTTGGCACAGAATTGAATGAAACAAAAGGCATATTAACACTACAACGAAATAATTTTTGATGTAGGCGACTGGGTATTTTTACGGCTACAACCATACAAACAAATTTCCCTCAATCAAGCTAAGAAGGATAATAAATTATCACCAAAGTATTATGGTCCTTAAAAGGTGTTGCAAAATATGGGTACTATGGCATACAAATTGGAGCTTGCGACATCCTCCCGATTACACCCAGTTTTCCACATTTCAAGCTTAAAGAAGGTTATAGGTGACAAGCTCCCATATCAACGATATTTCCAAAACTTGACAAGGAATGAAAAATCATATTGGAACCTAAAGCAGTCACGGAAAGAAGAATGCGACAACTACAAAATCGATCAATTTCAGAGTATCTCATAAAGTGGAAGAACTTACCCACTGAATATTCTACATGGGAGGATGAGAATTTTATAGAGAAGCATCCAGAACTACTCAATAATTGAGGACAACACTTCTTTTAAGGAGAGGGGCATGTCAGTTCCCTATAATACTAGTGTAGCCCCTTATTGTTATTGTTAGTGTAGCACCTGATTGTTATTGTTAGTGTAGCCCCATTATTGTTATTGTTGTGCCCATGTAGTCCCCATATTTTTATTATTGTGCCCCATAGGTGTATCCCCATTATTGTTGTGCCCATGCGATCCCCATATCATTATATAGTGGCCCCTTATACTCCTATATATAGAAGATAGGTTTTGTCATTTGTATCATCCAATAATTGTTCATTTATGTAATGTAAATGAGGTTACCCCCTCAAACAGGTTGAATTATAATTCGTTGATCTATATTTTCTTCTATTTTGTGAGTTATTTTCATAAAAAAGATTAAGGAACAGCTGAAGAAAATCATATATAATAGAGACACCAAGATTTTGGCTAGAGATCAGGGGAAAACCCCACAAGTGGGAAAACCCAAAATCAAATCTTCTTCTTCTTCTATTATATATTCATCACATGTTCATCTAAGATACAAATTAAATCTATAATGAGAAATAAGTATTTCAAAAACTCTCACAATAGGACTCCTAGGGCCAACCATGGATCATACAAGATTCTCATAAGATGGCAGATCATAATTTTGTTAAGAAGTCCTCCACAATACTAAAGGTACCACATATATTTGTCATGATCACATCACATATATTATCATATCATTGTCATTAGAACATTTCCATTCATCAATGTCACATCACTTAAATATATATCATGGTCATAAGGACTACATATACCATTTTTCTAAGAGTACTACATGTACCACTTTCATAAGTATATTTCCATACATCATAGTCACAAGGTCATGTCATATATCATTTTCATAAAGAAATTGTTATATATGTTACAGTCACTAGTCACAAGGACATGACATACATTATTGTGTTAGGTCCCTATAATACTAGTGTATCCCCTTATTGTCAATTTTTTTCCCACGGTAGCCCCATATTTTTATTATTGTGCCCCATAGAAGCCCACTATTGTTATTGTTGTGCCCTTGCATTGTTATTATTATGTCGACTAGGATTATATTTTGACTCATTGGACTCCTACTTAATGAAAGGAGGTTTTATCATTTGTTTCATCCAAGAATTGTTCATTTATGTAATGTAAAGGAGGCTTCCCCCTTGAAGTGGCTTATTTCTCAGGCGTTGATCTCTCTTTTCTTCTATTTTTGGAGCTGGTTTCATAACATTTGGTATTAGAGCTTTGGATTCTAGGGTTTCACTGCTTCAAACAGGTCATCGTGGAATGTTCGCTATAACTTTTTTTCTACGAGGTTTCAGAAGCTAAAAAACACCCATTTGCGGAGAAATCCTGATGAACGTAGTGTAAAAATTTAAGATCTTGGTTCGAAATGTCTTTGGAGATATGATCTGTGGAAGTTAGGGTTTTGGCAGACTCCTGAATTTCATCTCAAAGAGGGAACCTTGGAAAATTAGTCATAACTCTCTCTCTGAGAATCAGATTGGAATTTTGTAAAAAGTAGTGGAAATCACACAGCCTTTAGTTTCCTATGTATCAATTTCAGAGCCAAAGGAGGAAAAAGTGACACATGGCACATCGTACAAGTTTTCTCTACTGAACCAGTCCATAATTAGGACATTGTGGGAGATTGGGCATAACTTTGCCTTGAAGAATCCAAATCAGGTCAGACGTATGGCATTGGAAAAAAGACTCAGAGGGCTAATGCAAGATATAAATTCAGATCTTGAAGATCTAAAATAACATAGATAAATCTGATTCAATATAGACCTCCTAAAAAGAAAGGAAAAGGTGTGTATTTTTTAAACATGTTTGGATAACATTTTTTTGAAAAATCAGTTTGAAGTGATTCCAGGGGAATATTGAAGCATAGATATCACTATTGAGTTATATAATGCCTCCCAAAAAAGAATTCCATGCCCATTAATCCCTCATAAATCTCTACTATGACGCAAAAAGAGGAAGAATTGCAGTATGATATATCAAAATTAAGGTACTAAGTGCAACAAATTTCGATCTTACAAAGAGAAGCCAAAGATGACATAGATGGTTTAAAAACAGACATGGAGGCTAAGTTGGATAGTTTGAAGGATCAAATGAAAGCTAATATGTATAATAAAGTAGTGGAACATCACATTGAGCATCAACAACAAGTTCTCCAACTCTCAAAATATAACCTAACTTTGGTGTTGTTTTCACTCCGTAATTTCTAAGATTGGCAAGAACAAACGACAGAGGACAACATCAAACCACTTTGGAGTCCAGGACCAAACCTTCCTAGAATCGGAAAGGGCTTTCTCTGTTCTTTATAATTTATGATTTAGCTTGATGATTATAATTTTTGATATTAGGATAGTTATAGGAATGAGGGTTGTTTGTTTGATTGATTGGGTGGTTGGACAGCAGGGTTGCATGGACTATTCCATTGGGCTATGGAGTCAAAAGGATAGAATGGCACATCAACATCAAGAGCATCACAGGGAAATCTAACTGTGCTAAATGGATCTTAAGATTAGTATGAATTATGGGGTGAAATAAATAGTAAGGTTTAGTAGTGACTAAAGAGCAGTTAAGAATTGTTTAACCAGACTTCAGTGGAAAACATTCAGATTGTAAATGCAGACAGAATTAAGGTGCTCTGATAGAAAATATTAATCTAAAAGTTCTGATTTACAATTAGATGAATAGATGCACAACGAAGGAAACAACGAAAACATTTAAACAAAGAAATAGCATATCAACATTTTCACACAGCTCAAGAATCCTGTAAATGGTATTTGATTATTGATGTCAATATCCAAGATTACAGTGCTCCAATATAGTAGTTCTTACAATGCAGGGGCTAACAATATCCAACATTTGATAATGAAAATTTGGGCAGTATTTAACTAAAACTTGAGTCGGTTTCCCTAATCTTCTTGGGCCAAATTTCATTTATTACAAAACGAATGAAAGTAAGCAAGCATGACCACACAAGGCTTGAGCAAAATATCTCTGAAAACATATCGCCTATAAAATTAATTTTGAGCAGCTCTTTATGGATCTAAATTCTTTTAGGGCTCTAACATATGGTCCTGCTTTTCAAAAGATCGGCATTGGGTAATTAAGTCTGGTGCAGCACTGGCTACTTTCATTTACTAATGTTGGTGCTTATGTGTTTTGCTACCTTTTCCGCTTATGCTAGTATACCATGACAGTTTTGTATGAACGCCCTTTTCCTGACTTGACCTCGGTGACTTTTTTCTACCCGAGCCTTTCTTCCACGTTCCACCTTATTTATTCATAAAATGAGTTTCAAATCTCATATGCCCAACCTGACCCTTTTTACACAAAACATCATAAAAGACCCATTTAACCGGACTTGAAAATCTATGGATTTTATCTTGGAGCCGCATCGCATCTGTGGCAGTATCGCATTTCGCAAGTTTTGCAATTTACGATATAAGGAAAGGAATCGGCAATGCGATGTGAAGTAGGAGGTGACGTGGCAGGAGGATGATGACGTGGAGTAATGGAATGGGAACGATAGTGAAGGAATGGCGTATTCGCGGCGAGCAGAGTATTATGGTGGGGCCAAGACCACATCACGAGTTAATGAAATAGATTGCGGGCACTCCAAAGGTAAGTTAAAACAAATGTGATGTGATATATCACAAATCTACAATCGCAGGTTTTAAGTTTTAGTTGCGATGTGAAAAGTTATAATATGCGATCTGCGATGGAGGGTGGGGAAGAGAGGGTGACGTGGAGGGATGGCCCCACTTTAATCGTAATCAGGGAATAAGGAAGCAGACGTAAGTAAAAATAATAATGATATAACGATGAAAGGTAAAGTGGAAAGCTAAAGTGAAAAAAGGCAGAAAAGGTAAGGTATAAGCGGAAAAATGAAATGGAAAGGGAGTGTAACAGGTGAATGGGTCCCACTTTATAGGATATAGCCTTTTGAAAGGTTTGTAGGAGACAGAAATCAAAGGTTTTTTGGGATTTGGCCTTTGGGAAAAATGGTTTTAAATGTGCGGGATTATAATGAAATGTATGGAAATATATGAAAGGGGAAGGAAAAGTAAATAAAGGTAAATGAATGAAATGAAAGTACGGGGGGATATGTGCTATGGTTTAAAACTTTATAATATAAGTTAATAATCATAATTTGAACCATATAAATAACTTTTCCATAGGAGCATTTAGACTAGTAGCCAATGAAATCCTTTAAAACAAAATGAAGCTTTATTTTTCTTTCTTGTTTTGTTTCTCTTTATCTCTGCCTTAAATTATAGTTTTGGTGTTGTTGTTTTGTGTTCCTTTTCCATCTTATCAGCAAAATTTTCCCTCTCCACTGAACTGAAAGGCCCATAGATTCTTTTGAAGCTCATGACAGTCAGGACTTCCCATTTTTCCTGAAAATAAATGATAGCCATGGAATATTATTTTCAGTAATGACAAATCTAATCAATAATCAGTCACCTAGTGATACTGGGAAATACAGGAGTCTAACAGTGGCTCCAGCTGGGGAAGGCATCTCCTGTAGGAGGTGTCAAGAACACCGTTGACTAGTAGCCTGATCCATTGGGTTGATCCCACTCTGCAACCTGATCTGTCAGAAAATTTAGTGACTGGAAACTAGCTGATTGTTCCTCCTGACTTTGATTGATAAAAATAAACCACATGCTTGGCCAACTAGCTTATTGGCATATTGAGATTTGAACTGAAACTACAATTGCACTTATCCATTGCAATCCATCAATTTGAACATACTACTGCACCTTGAAAACTTGAATGGTGAGACCAGAACTGTGCTGAAACTAAAGTCTGAAACATATTGATCTGAAAATGAAAACAATATAAAACTAAGATTTTGAAATATTATCATAGTACTGAGCTTATTTGCACACCTACTTACCTTACTCTATTGAAATGGCTACCCTTCTAAACAATACAATAATGCCAGTGCAGCCAATCAAGAAATTGTTCTAATATCTTTTTTCTTTCATTTCTCTTCGCCATGTTCAGAGACCAACCTGACAATGGTGTTTGATAGAAATTCTCGGCTTGATCCTGCTTACATGGATCTTGGTACGCTTTAAAAACAATCACATGTCGAGAATATGTGCAGGCTTTGTAAAGAACAATTCCTTCATACAGACAGTCACTGGATCAAGGTATTCTTGATTTATTTCTGGGTATTCTAACTCAGCCAACTCAGCTTCATATCCTGGTACTGCAGATGTGTTTTCTTGGTCTTCAATCAACTCAGAACATGTTTTCATGCTACCTGATGAGAGTTGTGCCACTACTTCGACTGAATCAGACAATGGGGAAGCATGTCTGATCATATCCATATCATAGAAGCTTTTGAGAGCATTATGAACACAGGGAGATTGACTTTGAAAGCAAAATCCATCCAACGTGTCTGCTATTGGGTCATGTGGTGCTTTAGATGGTAGCGTTGCTTCTTCTGAGACCTCATGTTTTCCCATATGACTATCAGCCAGAAGGTGGTCCTGATTTCCTTTTATAATCTGAAATGCATTAAAGCATAGAGGTAGAGAATCAGACTTGGTCACTTCATCATCTGCTTTAGACCCTGTGACTTCATCTGATACTTGATATTCAAAAGGATTCAAAGGCTGAACCCCTGGACCTAAAACAAATTTAGGATCATCCACCTTTTCCTCAACTTACTCATTAGAGCACTTCTCATCTATCATATTAACCACCTGCTTATAATGCTCTCTCAAGAATGAGGCAAAAAAGAGAGGAACATATTCCGTACTTACTTGAAAACTTTATGTATTTTCTTCCTTACACTCTTTCTCACCATGCAGAGTTTGGTTTCTATCTTTGCATGGTGGGGACCAGGTCTTTTATTCCCATGGAGACAATGTTGGTTGCTTTGTATCGCCAGCCTCAATCTCAACCTTATAATCTTCCTCTTGATAATCATATTCGAGATGGCTACCTCTGTATGTAAGGTCATCTATCATGTACATTGTTGTTGAGGATTTCCTTGCCTCCTTCTGATTTTGGGCATCATCTTTGGCTGTGTTGTGGATAGAGTACATGAAACCATCATTTTTTGTTTTAGGGTGTCCAGGATGGGCTACAAACTGCTTGGGTACATTGATGTTTGTGTTTTCTGGAACTAATGGAACATGAGGTATCTGAACAGCAACTTCCTCTTTCCTGCTAATCATATGCATCATTTCGTTGACTGTGTTTGCCAACATATCTATTTTTATCTCTGAAGATATCAGTTTCTCTTTTTCTATGTTGTCCTTATTCATTGCTTTTAACTTTTCCTCCCTGTTCAGCAGGTTGGCTTCCACATCAACTGCGAAATTTTTCATTTCTTCCAGGGTTGCAGGGTCCCTTTATCTTAACTAGAATTCCATCTCTGGATCAAAGGCATCTAGGTAGTGCAAGAGAGCCCATACTGGGGGTGTCTTTATCTTAGTAGGTATTGAATGGTATACCTTATTGAACCTGGTTGAAAAATTTTTTACTGTCTCCCCCGGTTGTCTTTTTAACTAGTTATACTCTTCTATGATTAGAAAAACATATATCTAAGAAGACTTGAGTGAATTGATGAAAATTTCTAATGCTTGCAACGGAAAGGTCTTTAAACCAATTTTTAACTTTTCCTTGCAATGATAGGGAAAACATTCTGATACGCACATCATCCTCTCCCACCTCAAACAGATCAAGGAAATCCTGAAGATTTTGGATGTGCTTTTCAACAATGATCTTTGCACTTTTTCCACAAATCTGGGTAGATGATTGATAAAATTTGTAGAGAGGTTATGGAGGATAGGAGGAAAAACCATGGGCTTGTATCTGTCTGGGACTTTAATAGGTATAGGCAGTGTATCAAGAGGATTACAACCATGTGGGAATCTAGCAGGGATAGGGGATAAAGCACGAGGCTTATGTTTCACTGGGTTTTCCTCAAGTGCATCCGGGATGTGCATAGGTGTATAAGTATGTACATGGTCTACAATTTGGGGCTTAGCTTTTGGAGGCTCATCAATCTGCTAATGATCAAAGTAAAACTCAGCAATGTACTCTTGATCAGAATTAAAGTAGGATAAAACATAGTTACAGATAAAAACAACAATCTCTTGAATCTAATTTGGGCTTGGATACCTTCTCTTTTTAGGCTGACTGGTCATGTTTCATGTCCTTCCTCCAATGGAGTCTTTGAATGGAACTGGTCTGAATTGGAGTCGCTAGGTGGATGATTTCAACTTTGTTGTGACTGGCTATTGTCCACCATCAACAACCAGATACCAATCTTGGAAAATACTCATATCATACAATATTTTGACTGGGGTTTCTGAGTTCTGATGAAATATTAAGTTTTCCCAATAATTTAGTTCCCCAATATGGTTGTCATTATGTTGACACTCTGTAATTTGTAAGATTGGCAAGAAAAAACGATAGAGGACAACATCAAACCACTTTGGAGTCCAGGACCTAGCCTTCCTATACTCGGAGAGGGCTCTCTCTGTTCTTTATGATATATGATTTAGCTTGATGATTATAAGTGTTGATATTAGGCTAGTTATAGGAATGAGGGTTTTTTGTTCGATTGATTGGGTGGTTAGACAACAGGGCTGCATGGACTATTCCATTGGGCTATGCAGTCAAAAGGGTGGAATGGCACATCAACATCAAGAGCATCACAGGGAAAGCTAACTGTGCTAAATGGATCTTAAGAGCAGTATGAATTATGGGGTGAAATAAATAGTAAGGTTCAATAGTGACTAAAGAGCAGTTAAGAATTCTTTAACCAGACTTCGGTAGAGAACAATCAGATTGTAAATGCAGACAGAATTAAGGTGCTCTGACAGCAAATCTTAATCTAAAATTTCTGATTTACAATTAGATGAACAAATGCACAACGAAGGAAACAACAAAAACATTTAAATAGAGAAATAGCACATCACCATTTTCACACAGCTCAAGGATCCTATAAACAGTGTTTGATTATTGATGTCCAGCTCCAAGATTACAGTGCTCCAATATAGTAGCTCTTACAATGCAAGGGCTAACAATATCCAACCTTTGATAATGAAAATTCGAGCATTATATAACTAAAACTTGAGTTGGTTGCCCTAATCTACTTGGGCCAAACTTCATTTATTACAAAACGACTGAAATTAAACAGGCATGGCCATGCAAGGCTTGAGCAAAAGATCTCTGACAACATATCGCCTGTAAAATTAATTTTGAGTAGTTATTTATGGTTCTAAACGCTTTGAGGGCTCTGACATATGGTGTTTCTTTTCAAAAGATCAGTGTTGGGTAATTAAGTCTGGTGTAGCGCTGGCTACTTTCATTTACTGATGTTGGTGATGATGTTTTTTGCTGTCTTTTCCGCTTCTGTTGGTATACCATGACAGTTTTTTATGAACACCCTTTGCCCGCTTGACCTGGGTGTCTTTTTGCTACCCGAGCCTTTATGTCCCATTCCACCTTATTTCTTCATAAAATGAGTTTCAAACCTCATATGCCCGACTTAACCCTTTTTACACAAAACATCGTAAAAGACCCATTTACCCGGACTTGAAAGCCTGTGAATTTTATCTTGGAGCCGCATCGCATCCGCAGTAGCATCGCATTTCACAAGTTTTTCAATTTACGATATAAGGAAATGAATCAGCGATGCGATGCGAAGTGAGAGGTGACGTGGCGAGAGGATGATGACATGGAGTAATGGAATGGGAACGATAGCGAAGGAATGGCGTATTCGCGATGGGCGGAGTATTATGGTGGGGCCAAGACCACATCGCGAGTTAAATAAAATAGATTGCCGGCACACCAAAGGTAAGTTAAAAAAATGCAATGAGATATATCACAAATCGGTAATCACAGGTTTTAAGTTTTAGTTGTGATGTGAAAGGTTATAATATGGGATCTGCGATGGAGGGTGGGGAAGAAAGGGTGACATGGAGGGATTTCCCCACTTTAATCGCAATCGAGGAATAAGGAAGCAGAGGTAAGTAAAAAAAAATGATATAACGATGAAAGGTAAAGTGGAAAGCTAAAGCGAAAAAAGGCATAAAAGGTAAGGTTTAAGCGTAAAAATGAAATGGAAAGGGAGTGTAACAGGTGATCGGTTCCCACTTAATAGCATATAGCCTTTCGAAAGGTTTGTAGGAGATGATAATCAAAGGTTTTTTGGGATTTGGCCTATGGGAAAAATGGTTTTGAATGTGCGTGATTATAATGAAATATATGGAAATATATGAACGGGGAAGGAAATGTAAATAAAGGGAAATGAATAAAATGAAAGTATGAGAGGATATATGCTATGGTTTGTAACTTTAGGATATAAGTTAATAATCAGAATTTGAACCATGTAAATAACTTTTCCATAGGAGCATTTAGACTAGCAACGAATCAAATCCTTTAAAAAAAATGAAGCTTTCTTTTTATTTATTTCTTTGTTTCTCTTTATCTCTGCCTTAAATGATAGTTCTGGTGCTGCTGCTTTGTGTTCCTTTTCCATATTATCAAATTTTTTCCTTTCCACTGAACTGAAATGCCCATAGATTCTTTTGAAGTTATGACACTCAGGACTTCCCATTTTTCCTGAAAAATAAATGATAGCCATGGCATATTATTTTCGGTAATGACAAATCTAATCAATAATTAGTCATCTGGTGATACTGTGAAATAAAGGAGTCTAACAGGTGCAGAATCGAATGAAAAAACAGGAATGTTAACATCAAAGCGAAAAAAAAAGTTATGAAGCAATCACAGAAACTAGAACTTGAAAACTATGAAATCGATCAATTTCAGAGTATCTCAGCGAGTGGAATAACTTACCCGTTGAACATTTCACATGGGAGGATGATAATTTTATACAGAAGCATCGAGAAATAATCAAGTGTTGACGACAACACTTGTTTGAAGGAGAGGGGCATGTTAGGTCCCTATAATACTACTATATCCCCTTATTTTTATTGTTAGTATAACCCCCTTATTGTCATTTTTTTGCCGATGTAGTCCCCATATTGTTTATTATTGTGCCCCATAGAAGCCCACTATTGTTATTGATGTGCCCTTACATTGTTATTGTTATGTCGGTTAGAATTATATTTTGACCCATTGGACTCCTATATATAGAAATGAGGTTTTGTCATTTGTATCATCCAAGAATTGTTTTTATGTAATGTAAAAGGGGTTTACCCCTTGAAGTTACTTATTTCTAAGGCGTTAATCTCTCTTTTCTTCTATTTTTGGAGTTGGTTTCATAACACATTGCCATAAGGGAAAAGTAGGAACAAATATATTTTCCATATATCAATGTCACATGAGACATACATAACTACCATACATCCATACATATTAGTCATAATTTGGTATTGGATGTGATGGAGTCTGAATGGTCTGAGAAGAAGATAAGAGACATTCCTAACTTGTGACTTTTGTGGAAGTTGGTATTGGATGTGAGCGTGGAAGTTGGTATTGGATGTGAGCTCATACAGCTCAAGGATTCCAAGGAAAAGGCTTCCCTTGGATGTGGTTGGGTGGTGAATCTGACTAATCTGTTGGAGTTGGCAAGCTAGTTGTTGCACAAAATTGAACTATTGTGTTCCAAGTATAATTTATGTTCTATTATCCTCTGCTTAAATTAATTTCGGCGTTCCAAGTATAATTTATGCTCTATTATCCTCTGCTTAAATTAATTTCTTGGATAAATATGCAGTTAAATTCTATGTCCAAATATAAATATATCCTTTAAAAATTTTAGCTACATTTATTAACTTTTATTTATTCCCTTTAGGTGTGCACATCTTGAAAATTGAGAATCTATAAGAGAATCCTTCATTTCAATATAAATGAATTTAAAATTCCTGATCAATTAATTGTTCAATTTAACCTCAATTGCATGGTAGATTATTTTATCATGGCCGTTCATCATTGTCCTTTGCATGGATTGTCATTCTAATCATTGTTTATCAAGGGAAAGAAGAAGGTCACAAATTTAACTAACTTCTTGCATGTTGTAAAATGGCTTTAATAAGATTTTGTATTATATTGTGTATGAAATTTTTTTGTATGATGATGTAAATGCACAAGGTTTTCACACCTGGGTTGTCATGTCCACATCCAAATCTTTGGTTTCTCTGAAGGTGAATTTTTTATTTTGTTATTTTCCATGGCTTCAAATTTGGAAGGTTTTAATTTTCAGGTTCTATGATTGTAAAATTTTCATGAAGTATCACAAGAGTTGAGCTTGGTAATCTTTTATACTATTTTAATATAAAATGTTAGGAAAATATGAGTACTCTGGAATAGTTTTTGAAAGAATTCAAGTGTGGTAATATTTTATAACTTTTATCATAAAATGTTAGGAAAATATGAGTTTATGATTTCTCTTTTTTTTATTATGTAGTTTAAAGTTTTCATTATTTCCAAAAGTTGTAGTCCGATCGGTTTTTGAAAGAAGTTAAGCTTGGTAATATTTTACAACGTTTACTATAAATCGTTATATACATTCTTGTCAAATATGTGTTTAAGAATTCTCCTTTTTGCATTATGTATTTTAAAATTCTCATTATTGTCAAAAGTATTAGTCTAGAACAGTTTTGGAAAAAAAAATAAGCTTTGTAATCATTGATAACATTTACTATTAAAATTTATATACACTGGTTACTGATTTTTGGTCATTTTACAGTTTTGTAGAATAATTGATTTTTCAAATAAGTTTAAATCATTTATTATTATATTAATGTTGGGTGTTACATGGCACCAATTTGTTTGGACTATGTGAAAGAAAACATTGTTTTGTTTGTTTGGACTGTTGTTGAAAATAATCCTTTTGAGCCTTTCCATAAATAGGCAAGATATACTTAACATATACTTTATTTTGTTTCATGCAACCGGCAATAGTAACAACAAGAATCTTTCGTTCAAATAGTACAAATTTTGGTAACTTTAGTCAATCACTTATGGACACCATACTCAAGTATCCTTCCTTAGCAAATATGTTACTTTAGTTGAGATTAAATTGACTTTATTTTACTAAACTTGAAGCGACCGAGTTCAGAAATAAGTTTGTTTCTTCCATCTGTTAATAAAATATGAAAATGGAATGGAATAAGTGTATTTAATACAAATAACCTTTTTTATTTTTGGCCCCGTGGCAAGCTACAACACTAGGGCCTAATGGGCCAACATGTTTTCTTGTTGTTAAAACAAATGATTTGAAATATGTTAAAGAACTTAAAGACATGTTGTGAAACTAAAATGGAATAGGTGTATTTAATACAAAGAACCTTTTTATTTTTGGCTCCATGGCAAGCTATAACACTAGGGCCTAATGGGCCAACATGTTTTCTTCTTATTAAAACATATGATTTGAAATATGCTAAAGAACTTAAAGACATGTTGTGAAACGAAGTGTTTGAGAAGTCAGGGTTAAACCCAAGCATGTGCATGGCTTGATTATAAATGGATGCGAGAGAGATGTGGAGTGCATGCATGGTTGCATATATGTTTAATGCATCATTATCAATGTGATATGGGCTTAGTAGCCATATTTACTATAATAAGCTTTCTTCTTCCATCTGCGAATAAACTATGAAATTTGAATGGTATTTGGTACAAAGACCCTTTTTATTTTTGTCTCCCTACCAACCTACAACACTAGGGCCTAATGGGCCAACATGTTTACTTGTAGCTTGATGTATGAATGTTGATTTTGCATGCATGTTGAATTGTTCTGTATGTTGGCTTGGAAGCATATTATTTTATTATTATTATATTAATTCATTTAGAAAATCATGAAAAGTTAAAAAAAAAAAATATTTTCTTATATTTCTTTATATTTTTGTTAACACAAATGATTTTAAATATGTTAAAGAACTTAAAGACATGTTGTGAAACGATGTGCTTGAGAAGTCGAGGTTAAACCCAAGCATGTGAGTGGCTTGATTATAAATGGATGAGAGAGAGATGTGGAGTGCATGCATGGTTGCATATATGGTTAATGAATCATTATCAATGTGATATGGACTTAGTAGCCATCTTTACTATAATAAGTGTGTTTCTTCCATCTGCTAATAAACTATGAAAGTGGAATGGAATGTGTGTATTTTGTACAAAGACCCATTTTATTTTTGGCTCCATGCCAAGCTACAACACTAGGGCATAATGGGCCAACATGTTTTCTTGTAGTTTGATGTATGATTGTTGACTTTGCATGCATGTTGAATTGTTGTGTATGTTGACTTGGAAGCATATTGGATACACGGGGGTTATTTTTATTATTATTATATTAATTCATTTAAAAAATCATAAAAAGAAAAAAGAAATGTTTTTCTTATATTCTTTTACATTTTTGTTAAAACAAATGATTTGAAATATGTTAAAGAACTTCATGTTGTGAAACGATGTACTTGAGAAGTCGGGGTTAAACCCAAGCACGTGAATGGCTTGATTATAAATGGATGAGAGAGAGAAATGTGGAGTGCATGCATGGTTGCATATATGGTTAATGCATCATTATCAATGCGATATGGGCTTAGTAATCGTCTTTACTATAATAAGCTTGTTTCTTCCATCCGCCAATAAACTATGAAAGTGGAATGGAATACGTGTATTTAATGTTTTCTTATATTCCTTTATATTTTTGTTAAAACAAATGATTTGAAATATATTAAAGAACTTAAAGACATGTTGTGAAAGTATGTGCTTGAGAAGTCAGGGTTAAACCCAAGCATGTGAATGGCTTGATTATAAATGGATGAGAGAGAGAGATGTGGAGTACATGCATGGTTGCATATATGGTTAATGCATCATTATCAATGTGATATGGGTTTAGTAGCCATCTTTACTAGTTGAAATTGCACCTACCAAGAAAAATATTGGCTTAATATGGACTATGGTATGATGACTTTGGTGTGTATGCTTTCAATTAACGCAATGATTGAGTTCATCGTGTTAATTTTCACTTTCTTATTATCTCCACTAACAATAACTTAACAAAAGTTACCTTAAAGAATGTCACTTTTAACTATGAATGTAGATTCATGAGTAATGCATGTGCATTAAATTGATGTGTTAGAATCTAATTCGGGAATACATTCTTAAAGAGTAAGAATGGAATTCCTGTGATTTATCCAATATGACAATTACTAGGTTGGCTTAAATGACTTGTGGGTGAATGGTTGTGGAAGCCATTTTAAGGAAAACTTGAACGTTATGATTTCCTTAAGTTATGTATGGGTGTGGACTCCATACTAACATATATCTATTAGCTAAGTAATTCTTCTGGTTAGAATGAACAAATTATTTTGATGGAACCTCATGGACATGATTGAGTATTGATTATGTGTTATTAAATTTAAATGGATTAAATATTCATAGCGTGAATTTGTTGAGATCTAAATGCATTATCTTATATTAATTATAGATGAATAAAAATGTGAAGGTATAGTGAAACATTGGGTGGTTTAAAATGTTTGGAATGGGTTGTGTTAATTGGGTAATTATACTCTAGTAATTGGAACTTCTTATGGATTAGAGAATCCAAAAAAAAAAAAATTGTCGACTAATACTCTTTGAGAATGAGGTAGGGTGTCCAAGATAAGAGTAGTCGAAGAGGACCAATATTCCTTGAGGATTCAGGTATGGAAATCCAAGGTAAGAATAGTCCTAAAATAACATACCCAATGAACATCCAAATGGGGCATGTGCCTTAGAGGCAGTGTGGCAGCTCATGTAAAGCCTCCCATGCTCTCGAATAAGGATGAGCTTATCTAGTTAAGGCCTTCAAGGACAACGTTGGTTATGACAAAGATGTATGATATTGTTCAGCGATGCAACCCTTTTATGTGGATCCCTAGCATCAATAGCTCTTCTAGTGATTATGTCCGGAGTAAATAGACAGGTTCTTTTTGGTGCGATCGACAATTATCAATCTGAATGTTCTTATAAGAATGCTTCAAGATTGAGATTTCTTGTACCATGAAATGGGATTATGAATACCTCCCTAGTTAAGAGGGAGTGTTGAAAATTGTAGCTAGGTTCGATCTTCATAATAACCTAATTATAATCATGATATTGTATATTCTTTATAGAGAAAGATAAAATAAATTATATTTCATTTATGAGTATGGGTTTTATACTTAAGTTTGAGTCAAAAGCATGTTCTTCGTGTTTTTGAGTTTTCTAGGTCTTTCTAGGTCTTTCTAGGATAAAGAAAAGTATCGGTCATGTGTCATTGTCTCATTTGGACTCATTGTAATAAAGAGAGATATTTAATTTATCAAGAAAAATTCATTTTGTATCCCAAGAGCAGATCAAATCGGCCTAAAGGATGGAAATTCGACCCTCAAGAAAGATTATAAATACAAGGAGCTCGACCTCATTTGAGACACTCATCCAAGTCAAGATCGATCTGCAATAGCGAAGGAGAAGAAGAGTTATAAGGATGAGGAAAGGAAGGAAGAATCAAAGTTTATTGGGTTAAATTCCTCTCTCTTTGTCCATGTACGAAGTTAGGGTTTTTGTGAAGTTGCAGCTACAAGAGGTCGAAATTACAGGGCCGAAATTCTGAAGGGCAGTTGCAGGGCTGAAATTCTAGGAGGAAGTTGCAGTAGGTTGAAGTTTTGAAATTTCCTTGGAGAAGATCTTGTTGGGGGCTGACTTGATGCTTGGTAGGGTTGTTGGTTTTGGTATTGGGTCTTGGAAATATGGGTATGGTTTAGTGCTTGTATGTTATTCGTTTTTTGCATTGTAAAGATATGTACTCATGTATCATTGTACTCTTCTTGTTGAACCATTCAATGAAGATCTAAGAAGAAGAATTTCCAAGGCTTTCCCCGTAGTGGGTTTTTCCCTGGTCTTGGACTGATTTTGGTGTTTCTGAGTATTCATGCTTCTCTTCCGTTGATCTTTTACTTTCTGCTATTTAGATGATGGTGGTGGCGGTATTGTTCTTTCCGCATAGTTTCATTTTCTGATGGTTAATGATATAGATCTATACAATGGAAAAATTATTTGGGGTGAATGTAACATGTTAATGTCGAAATGTAACTATCAAAGTAAAGAACAATGTTGCACTATGAAAAATTAACATGGTATCAGAGCTAGTTGAAGAAAAGCCATGGAGATCGCCCCAAGGAGACAATTCTATGGAAGCAAGAAGAGGATGATAGAGACCTAAAATAATACTAAGGTATGAAGTATACCCTAGGCAGTTAGTGGATAATGGTTTGAGAGAAATAATGGTTTGTGGTACAGTCTTGAGATTTGGTATATGAATCCCTCGCATGGCCTTTGTGAAGATGTTCAAGCACTTGGATCGGTTTGACAGAATTGACCTGGTTATTGATAAAGTTGTTGGTTGAAAGCAACATTGTTTTATGGATGGATCTTGAAGGTTGATTCGAGAGGGAGAGGATTATCTCTCTTTGAAGATAAGTATTCCTTGACTTATTTCCTTAATTTTTTTTATGCTTATGGATCTGATTTCTATGATTATTGTTTCTAGTCATTACTTCCTACATGTATATTTGAGCCCCTGGATATATCTAACCTTCGCGCTAGGTTGTGGTGAGTGGATCCCTCTTGAGGATATTTGGAAATGCAAGAAAGATGGCTAGTTCGAGAAATGCAAAAAAGTTGGTTAGATCTAGAAATGCAGCTAGAACTGGAAATGTTACTTTTTTTTTCCTCATATTGTTAGTTTATGATCTATTGAAATATGATTTATGAGTATTTCACATTATTGATCTACAGCAGAAATCTAAGCCTCATTCGCTAAGGAAGGCTCATAGATGTGACTATGTCTGAGAGACACAGAATTGAAGTTTTGTACAGTGAATTTGGTTTATAATCTGAATCCATGGATCTATGATTTGTCTTGTCATTGTAAACTAATTTCTAGAATTGCTAGTATTTCAGATGGTCACTTGGAAGATGTTAGATCTGCAGGTGTATCGCAAATTCCAGTAAGATCTATTTATTGGGAAAGTTCGCATGTTTGAACCGAACTTGTGTGTGCAAGTGACCAACATTCATATGGATATGTCATTATGTTTGAGGATTGTGCACCATGTTTTGACTGATTGATTTTGATAAACTGTGTTTGGGACTCTTGGCACAATACCTAATGATTGAGACATGTCTATATTTATAGATCTTACCATGATTTCACATTTGGATTTGACATTATTTGACCTGGTGATAGTTGATTTTCCCAAATGACTATGTTATGTGAACATAGTGACCTTCAGTGTCGTATGTGAGTATACATACGCATGGTTCTGTATTGGCCTTTTTGTTCCTAACACACTTGTTGTTGTGACTTAGTATGAACATGCATGACTTAACCATGATGTGAATGCACCTACATCTAATTACGGAAATGGCTTGTAATAACATGTTAAATGATAAACATGTAATGGTATGATTGACATGTTGACGTGAAGGTGTATGTAGTCAAGACTTGATATGTGTGTTAGCTGACTCTAGTTAAAAGAATTGATGACTTTGATAATAGTTTGACTGACTTTTAAGCTTGGATGAGTTGATTTTGTTAACACAACAGTGATTTGTGTATGGTTGGTTATGTTGGCATGGTAAAGCTTTATGTTTGTAGAGAGTGTTGCATGATGCAAACTCCTTGATTCAGATTTCTCTATATTTGACTGATATCTGGTGAATTCAGGATAACGAGTTCCAAGGTATGGCCTTGATGTTGATTATGGCTTTGATTATGCATCATTGATAAGTGATAAGCCTTTGAAAATCTAAGTAAGAGGGAGATGACCTTTGAATATAGTAATGATGTATCATGACATGATAAATTGATTTCTGGAATGTGGAAAAGAAATTCCATATAGTAAGACTGTTAAAATGTTTGTGTAATGTAAATCCTTGGATAATCTGATTTAAAGTTCAAATGTAGATTGAACATGATATTCCATCTGTTAGTTGGTTGAAGCAATGATGTTCGGTTTTGAACATTCATCCGTATATGATGTGTAGAGGAACATGATTGAGTTGCTTCACACAGAATTGCCACCAAACATATTTTATTTGGTTGATATATTTCTCCCATGATATGTAGTTGCATGAATGAACTAATAATGTTTTGGATTAGTATTGGTAAGCACATTTGGATGTTGTCTTAGTATGAGATTTTCGATGATATCTTGGATGAGAGGTCCATAGCACGACCAAGGTTAGGTACAATGCCACTAGCAAGACTAGCTATGAGGCATGATGTAGAAGCTCCTTAGTGACTTGATCGAGCATGATCTGGATAAGACATGGATACACGATGATGACAGAGAATCCCAAATATGTATAGTTGGGACTATGTGTTCTCCATTCATTTGAGACAACACAGATGTTCGAGACAAGCTGAGGTTTGTGATTGACACCTTCGCAAAAGGGAGGGTGATTATAGTATCCATGCGCATTTGACACCTCCATGAGAGGGAGGATAGTTTTGGTATCTTATTGTTATTGATATCTTGTGATTTACATGATTATGTATGTTCTAACATAACACTTGAATTGATGTCTTGTAGGTACATGAATCAGCAGATACCAGATGAGAGCAGCACTGATCGAGGACACTGAGCCAGCTCTTCCTCTGTTTGAGCTCCCAAAATGAGGAATTGAGAGAGAGGGCTCCTGGAGTTGAGGGAACTTTGGACAATAGGGTGTATTCCCTATCTGTCACTCGTGGGTTGTGTGTGATCCTTGTCCGGTTTGAAAAATCGAGTATCTCCCCCACCATTTTTCGTTGCAGAGTATACCCCAATTGGCATCATACCCACAAGAGGAGCTTGTTGGGATTGGCCCTCCCCATTTGGCCAATGGGTTGAGGCGGCTTGGAGGTGTGTGATCCTTACCTCTTAGTAAGTTGGGTATCTCAACCAAGTTGGATTATGATGCAAGAGTTCTACAACATGACTATTCAGTGTCATTGGTGGGAAAATCGGTAGGCAGTGGGATGGGTTGGGATAACCCTATGTGATTACGGGTTGAGAATGAGCTCCCCGATATGAAATAACCCTATTGTGGGTTGAGAGTGAGCTCCCTGAGGTGACACAAGGGTCGAGATGATCTCCCTTGCGTGGATGGGTATCATATTTGCTAGACATGGGATTGTAGACGTATAATTCCCCCATGAGATTCCGGGAGATGGGCTTCCTGAGATGTGCTCCCTGTTAATATGCTCTCTCATTGATGATATTATGAGTAATAGCCCGATGGCAAAGATTGCATGATGACAGCGTAATGGATGAATAGAGAGTAGTAGCCCAAGTTCCCCTCCAGTGATAAATTCTTCTTCTAGATCCGAGAATGTTCAGCTTACAAGCAGAAACAATCGAGAGATAAACAGAAATAAGCATGAAGAGTACATTGATGATTTGTAATGAGAAAGGTTCACAGCATGACGACTACATGACAAAAATGTTCAATGACACGTGATGATACATGAATATCATAATGGAATATTGATCGATGAACAAATATTAACAGATTGTATTGAGTCGTGATGACTCCATGATGCAGAGAACTACAAGCCGAGATTGCAACTAAGGTCAAATTCCACATTTGGCAGCTTAGATGGTTAAGATAATAATTTAATTAGATTCCTCTTTTCAAGAGAATCAAAATTGACCTATAGATCGCCCCAATCGGTTAAGAAAAAGTTAAGTCATGAATTGATTTAATATTTTAATGAGTTGGTTAATTGCATGTTGATTCGGTCAAAAGCCCCAAATAGTCCCTCACAAAGTTATAAATAGAAGCGACCTCAAGCTCATTTGCACACATTCGCTCATGAGATCTCCTTAATGGTATTTTGGTTTAGATTTGTATTTTTTGTTTCTGGCTAGCATAGGTATGTCGCAAGAGGCTCGCGCAGTGGATCGGGATCAGAGTCAAAGGCACATTTCAGGTCCGGGAATTTTGGATTTAGGTCGCAAACAGACAAAGGTGAGGTAGTGGGGCTCTTAGGAGAAGAACCGTTGGATGAGTGTGTTGTGCACACGGCCAAGTACCCCAGAGTCGTCGACACAACGTGGGGAGGTCGTGGCCGAGCTTTAAAGCTGATCTGAAGCAAAGTCGTAGGCACAGTGAGTGTTAGGCCTTCAATTTGTCATAATTTTGTTGATGAAACCATCCAATTTCACATCATTCCATTCACCCATTGTCGTCATTTTTAACCATATTTCTTCATAAACACACCAAATTCCCGCATACATGTTTACATGGTTTATTATTATTATTTATATAATTTTTAATGAATTAAAGAGAATTATGCATGGTTTTACTAATGATAGTTTGACAGTTCAAGTTTTTGGAGCTATCTCCATGGTTGAGGTAGTAGCACCACCCTAGAATGAAATCTGAAACATGAACGATGTTTCTAGAAGCTCCAATGTGGATTGTTGTTGGTCAAATTCCACCCAGCTCGAACATGTGGGCCTCCTGGCAAAGATCAAGGGAAAATCGCAGCAGTTTTGACCAGTAAACTTCAAACGCGTTTTTTGAGCAAATGAAAGCTAATCTCGCAAAAAGAACATGGGTTTTGTTTAGCACAGGCCCAATTAAGTTTTCCATGAGCAGTTTTCTAGAATTCATTACCATTTGGGAGATATTTCAATTTCTTTGGAGCCCCATTTTGCAGTTGTGTGAGAAAACATTGCATCCATGTGTCAATAAACGTCCAGTCAAGCAAACAAAGGTTGGAATGGATTGTGCTTCATCAAATTCGTGGAAAGTAGGTGTCCATTCAATTTTGATCTTTAGCCATATGAATATCCATGAAGTTACATTGTAACCCCTATATAAACGCTCCATTGAAACAAAAAGGAGAGGTTAATATTCTAAAGCATACAATGAATTGTTAAAACTCTATTTTACATCATTTTTAATGAAGAAGTGCCTTGAAGATTTGATGCATAGCTCATTGTTGGTGTGAAGGTTGAGACCACCTCTTTGTGGAGGGCCCCTACAAACAGTGAAGGTTATGCATTTTATGTTTTTAATGTAGTTGTTTTCATGATTTCATTTTATCATTTGATGACCACCTGTTTGTAGAGGGCCCTTACAAACAGTGAAAATTCTGCATTTTATGTTTTTAATGTAGTTGTTTCTATGCTTTCATTTTATCATTTGATGTAGTTATTTTCAGAATTCCAATTTGTCATTTGTTGTAGTTGTTTCCAAAATTACATTTTTTCATTCGAAGTTTATGTTTCCATAGTTTTATTTTATCATAGTTTCATTAATTTTCATTTTCAAATTATCAAATTGCAGAGTGATTCATAGTTTTACTTTCAAGAACAACAATGATTTATTTATTTTTTTAAATCATAAGTTCATGTGTGGTTTACTTCAAAAAGCATTGAGTGATTTCTTTTCCAGTTTTTTAATGAATTTTTTCACGAGCATGAGTGATTTCTTTACTGGCTTGATAGTGATGAGTGATTTCTTTACAAAAGCCAGTGAAGTGATTGAGTGATTTCATTTCAATATATGAGTGAGTGTTTTTTAAGTTCAAGAGTGATTTTTTTTTCCAGAGTAATCGTGATTTGTTTATTTCTTTACAAGTTTCATTTCCATAACATTTCATTTCAAAAACATTAAAAAGTATAAATTCTCTTTTCTAGAATTTGATTTTATCTCCGTACACTAGACTGTTAGGATTTTTAGAAACTAACAAATTAGTTAAGGTTTCTTCATAAGATAGAGAAGGCATGCTGATTTTTAGAACTTAGTTGTAATTTAAATTTATTTCATTAGAAACATAAGAATAAAATCATCCTTTGAAGCAATCTCTACAAATTCAATCATCACACCAATAAACTGAATTAAAAGAGGCTTCTAACACATATAGTGCACTTGCACTTCACAAGTTTACCAACTCTGGTCGATAATTTATGTGAGCAATTTAAGAACATTAAATTGACTAAACAATGAGTCTTGGTAGCAACCAAGGACCCCAGAGCTGCAAGCAGAGCTTGCTAAGGCCGCGACCAAGAGAATTTATGAGAAAAATAGATTCGGTTCATCTTCAATTGATTGTGTAGTGCCTTCAGAGATCAGTCGTTCAATCACAGTTGTGTCATAGCAGTCGATAACAGTCTCATGGATTCAGATCTACGACATTTGAGATGAGATCACTTGGTGATCTATCAGACCCAAGTTTTGGTATTATAGATCTGCTAGTTTGCAGATCATATATGTTTGTTTCAGCTGCAGAAGTATCTTCAATCCACATTCAGTATCAGTCGTGTTCATCAGTTTGCTACAGCCAGTGTCAGTGCATTTCAGTTCTCAGATTCAGTTTCCTTCATGCAAAAGTATGGGTATGGTTTTAGTGCTTGTATGTTATTCGTTTTCTGCATGGTAAAGACATGTACTCATGTATCATTGTATTCATGTTTCTTAACCATTCAATGAATATCTAAGAAGAAAAATTTCCAAGGGTTTTCCCCGTAGTGGGTTTTGCCCTGGTCTCAGAACAATCCTAGTGTCTTTATGTGCTCATGCTTCTCTTCCTTTGATCTTTTACTTTCCGTTGTTTAGATGATGGTGGTGGTGGTGGTGTTGCCCTTTCCACATAGTTTCATTTTCTGATGGTTAATGATATAGATATGTACAATGGAAAATTTATTTGGGGTGAATGTAACATGTTAATGTTGAAATGTAACTATCAAAGTAAAGAACAATGTTGCACTATGAAAAATTAACACTCTCAACCCTAGGAGCTCTCAGTCTCAATTCCTCTCCCTGCAAGCTCAAATAGTGGGGAAGAGGATAACTTAGTGTCCTCGATCACCCGTGACCCTCACCCCAGGAGGTTGCATCCATCAGTCCAAGTTGCGCTCTGAAGACTAAGAACTTCCCTTTCGACAAAGCCTTGGTGAGTATGTTTGTTATCTGCTCATCAATCGAAATATGATGGAGTCTCATGACTCCTCTCTGCACCATGTCTCGAATATAGTGATACCTGATCTCAATATGTTTGGACTTGTCATGAAATGCGAGATTCTCTGCCAATCGAATACTACTCTTATTGTCACAATATAGCACTGTCGTATCCAAGACCTGCTCAAATAGCTCTCCAAAGAGCTTCCTCAACCAAACTGCCTTGCATCTAGCCATGCTAGCAGCAATATACTTTGCCTTAGTTGTACTCGAAGCCACGGACTTCTGCTTCATGTTCACCCAAGATATCATGGCAAGCCCCAAACTAAAGTAGCACCCTGATGTGCTCTTCCTGTCAATAACATTTTCAACCCGGACAGCATCAGTGTATCCATGTAGCCTCACATCTTCGGTAGTAATATCTCAGACCTAGATTAATCGTCCCATGCAAATATCTCAGTACGTACTTGGCAGCAACTCAATGTGCATGAAGAGGCTTTGTCATGAATCGGCTCAATGTGTTAATTGCAAAACATATGTCCATACAAGTGTTCACAAGGAACATCAAAGGCCCAATCAATTGTCGATATTCAAAAGGATTCACCAAATCAAGGCCTGCAGCATCTCCACATAACTTCTCAAAATTCATCTACATTATAGTCAAGGACTTGCATTCTACCATTCCAAATCTTTCCAATAATTTCACAATATATTTTCCTTGAGAAAGGAAAAACTCTTCGGAATTTTGCCACACTTCTAATTGTTTTGTGGCGTTCACCCGAAGCTCGCACTTAATGATTTGAGATTGTGGCATTAGAGTACTCTCACTCAAGACTACACTCTCGCTTCAGGAGAATGCATATAATGTCATTCTATGGCTCTCACATGTATGGTATGTTCTATGGCCTATAGTAATGTGTTGTGGCTTGCTTTAGGGTTTTCATATATGTCATAGAATGGGCATCGTTGCATTCATTATCTTGGGCATCGTTTTATGAGCATTACTATATTTAACTCGTTCATGGAATCTCGATGATCCTCTATAGCATTTGGCATAAGCATTGATTCTATGTTGACTACGATATTATACCTTATTTCTATGTCCGCTACATCTATACTGTAAGTCGTGAATCATTCATAATGATCTTAGTATTCTACCTCACATTGTTGTTATGGTCTCATTGTAATGGATATATGGCATCCATGTATGTATGTCTCAGCTCACATCAATATATGGATGGTTGGTCTCGATACTACATTATATGGTTGATCTCAGCACTGGATTATATTGTCTTTCTCAGTGTTATATCTTGATATATTTGATTCTTCAGTGTTACATTTTGGCGTCTATGCGGTTATATTCATAGCTTCTCTGTTACAGTTAGATATGGCATCATTATGCATAGTTTCTCTACATTGTAAGAATGGTATTGACGCATAGTTTTTCAGAGCTAATTATATGGCACCCCCAGCATTATGATTATGATCATATGGTCTTGACATCGCACTAATGTGTTTGATTCCTCAGTGACAATCTTTCTTCTATAATTCGGTTGATATCGCACTGATATGGCCTTTACATTTACGTATGGTATGATCTCAAAATGTTGTATATTTGTATGGTATTGTATTCAGTACAATATGAGTATTGAGCAGTATGTGTAAAGTGTTATGTCATTGTTGGAGCACAAAACACTAGGGGCATCATATTATATACTCTTGAGTTATGTGCAAAATTCCTTGGTAATCCTAGCAGTATGACCTGGCAATGTAGCATTAGTATGTGTTCAGTGGCAGCATGTATACCAACATTATGATGAGGCTATTGATAACAACAGTTGTATTATCGACGTAGCTTGTTCACAAACGAAGTTGTGAACAAGTCTTGTATAGGCCCTAGATAGTGTGATATGTATATGATGTCTCAAGATGATGTAATTTGTATCTCAGTTGAACAATTGATGAAATCTAATAGAAGAAGAAGATTTGAAAGGTTTTCCCCTACTAGGGTTTTGCTCTTGTCTCTAACCAATCCTCATGTCTCAATTTTGCTTGTTTTTCTTATGTTGTTCCATTCATTGTTCTGTTGCATTACTGATGATGTTGTTCTTTCTACATAATTACATATGATGTAATAATGTTGTAAGGTTAATTCAATGTGTAAATGATGTAATGCAATTATCAAAGCAAAGAACAATATAGCCCTAAAAGAAAATTAACACTAATCCCATGAAGTAATGCATCAAACCAAGATCCTTCATTTCAAACTCAGAGGCCAACTCCCTCTTACACTAGAGCATCAGAGGCTCATTACTTGTTAGGAATAAATCATCAACATATAAAAGCAAAATCAAGGGCATACCTTGGACCACTTTGAAGTAGAGGTTCAGGTCAACATTGCTTCTTGTGAATCCAATCTTCACCAGGTACCTATCAATGTGGGCATATCGAGCTTTAGGATTGCTTCAAACCATATAGTGCTTTCTTCAACTTGCAAACATGAGTCTTCTTGTCTTGAACTTTCCAGCCTTGTGGTTGCTCAACATATACCTCTTCTTGTAGTATGTCATGAAGAAATGAAGTCTTCACGTCCATTTGGTGAAGTGTCCATCATTGACTAGTAGCAAGGGTAACAATCGATCTAATGCTGGTGTAGTGGGCAACAGGTGTAAATATGTCATCATAATATTCTCCCTCTTTCTAGGAGAAACCTCTAGGCATGAACCTTGCCTTATATTTCCCAATACTTCCATTAGCTCCATGCTTGATCTTGTATCGCCATTTCAAGGTCACGACAGACTTCCCTTTGAGTCTCGAAACAACATCCCACACATCATTCTTCATAATAGATTTATACTCTTCAGCCATAACATCCTTCCAAACTTGCTCTTTATTTGCTTCTTCAAAAGTGGAAGGTTCAGCCTGTATGATGGAGCTCATAGCAACAACATATCCCAGGGTACTGGCATGGCTTCTTGCTTTCTCTAAAAGTTTCTCTGGAATCTACATGTCTTTCAGCATCATGTAAAGTATCATGAAGCCAAAGGGGCCTCTTCTTGGCAAGAGGATCCAAAGGGTCCATGGGCTCATTAACAATATCCTTCTCAGATTTTGTATTCCAACACAAAAGGACCTTTTAGTAGGTCCATGTCATCATTCTTCTTCTCAACAGGAAGCGTAGGGGGAAGGTCCCTTGCTTTTCCAAGGGCACCATCTACATCGAAAGTCACATCCTTGCTCAACTCAATTTTCCTTTAACGAAATATATATTCTAAAGGCTTCAGAATTTTCACAATATCCAACAAACGTAACTTTCTCTTTGGTGGCTTCCAACTTGTTCCTCTTGTCCACGGGGCAGCGAAATATCCTTAGATGTCCAACATCAAGCTTCACACCTGTAAACACTTCTTCAGGAGTCTTGTTACCCAAGGCTTGATGAGGAACCCTATTTTGAACATAGATCGTTGTATTTGTGGTTTTTCCCCAAAGGAGCTTTAGCAGCTTTCGATCATTCAACATGGCTTGGGCAATTTCCATGATAGACATGTTCTTTCTTTCAACGACACCATTCTACTCGAGATTATATGGTACAATAGAATCTTTCTTGATTCCAAGCTCCTTGCAAAAGTCATCGAACTCATTTGAGGTATATTCTCTATCAGCGCCTTCAAGTCCTTGAACATGTCAAATGCTTCATCCTTATGTTTCAAATAGAATATCCTTGTTTTCTTGGAGAAGTCATCAATAAAGATTATATAATAGAGGTGGTCGCCAAGGAAGTGCACAAGCATCGATCCGCATAGGTCAGAGTGGATGAGTTGTAGAATATCATTAGTCATGCTTTTGCTAGAGGGGAATGGCCCCTTGTCTTCTTTCCACTAGCACATCCCGGACATACTCCATTATGACCAGCTTAAACATCAAGCATTCCAAAAACCAACCTTCTTACTTTAGGCAGGGCTTCATAATGTAGATGAGCCAACCTTCGGTGCCATAGCTCACTTTGATGATCGATATCGTTGACCATAGCTTGTAATGGTCTTCCATTGACACTATAGAGTCCTTCAATTCTAGATCCCAAGGTGAAAGCATCCCTCATGCGAGATTCCATGGGCCATGAAAGAAACTCTCATCCCTTTGTCTTCCAAGGTAGATATAGATATTGGATGCTTATTTAGTGCCAAAACATACATAACATCATAAAGAAGAATGGATTCCACAGAGTCCAAATGAAATTTGACAAAACCAAAGCCCTTATAGGATGAGTAGAGTTGTCCCCAAGGATGATTTTTAGATCGGTCTCCCTCTCAAACAGAGTTGAGAGGACTTCCTTGTACCTAGAGAAAAAATAAGTATATATTCAGATTGAGTGGCAGCAACGTTATTTTCATACCTAGAGCTCCTATACTAGAAATATAGGGACCTAACATGGCCTTCTCCTTCAAAAAAGTGTTGTCCTCAACGTTTGAGTAGCTCTGGGTGCTTCTGTATAAAATTCTCATCCTCCCATGTAGAATCTCCAGTGGGTAAGTTCTTCCACTTGATGAGATACTCTGAAATTGATCGATTTCGTAGCTGTCGAGTTCTTGTTTTCGTGACCGCTTCAAGTTCCAATATGATTTTTCCTTCCTCATCAAGTTCGAGCAATATTGTTTGAACTGGAATATTTTCACCTATAACCTTCTTTAAGCATGAAACATGGAAAATTGGATGCACTCGTGAAGAAGCAGGAAGCTTCAGTTTGTATGCCATAGTACCAATCTTTTGCAACACCTTGTAAGGACAATAGTACTTTGGCGATAATTTATTAACCTTCTTAGCTTGCTTGAGGGACATTTGTTTGTATGGTTGTAGCCGTAAAAATACCCAGTCTCCTACATCAAAACTTCTCTCGCTGCGATGTTGATCTGCTGTTGTTGCATTCGATTTTGTGCCAAATTCAGGTTATCCTTTAAGAGTTGGAGAACTTCTTGTTGATGCTCGATGTGATTTTCCACTGCTTGAACCTTCGAATTTTCTCTTAAAGATGATGTGATGGACGGTGGATGATATCCATAAAGTGCCATAAATGGAGTCATTTTTGCTGCAGTATGGAAGGAATTGTTATACCACCAATCAGCGAGAGGTAACCACTTGACCCATTGTGTTTGTTTATCATATACAAAACAACGAAGATATCATTCCAAACATTTATTTACTATCTCAGTTTGACCATCGGATTGAGGATGATAAGATGAGCTATGAGCTAATTGAGTACCCAAACAAGAAAATGACTCCGTCCAAAAATTTCAAGTAAAAATGGGATCTCTGTCGCTCACAATAACCTTTGGGTTTCCATGTAGCTTTTGAATTGTTTCCATAAATGTAGTAGCAATTGTACTAGCTTTAAATGGATGAGTTAATGCACAAAAGTGTGCATACTTGGTAAGTCTATCAACTACCACCATGATGACACTCTTTCCTTCGAACTTAGGTAAACCTGTGATAAAATTCATTGAAATCTAAGGCCTTTGATGCATTTTCATGGACTCCTGAAGCAACTAAGGCCTTTGAACATCTTAAAGAGGCAATGTGCCTAGCACCGGTCTTAGCTACGCCAGACTTCACAAAAACCTTTATTGTGGAATGTGATGCCTCAGGAAATGGAATTGGTGTTGTTTTAATACAAGAAGGCAGACCCATTGCTTTTGAAAGTCGTCCAATCAAAAGAAAGTATTTACAAAAAGCTATTTATGAGAAGGAAATGTTATCAATACTGCATGCACTAAAGAAATGACGACCTTACCTAATGGGAAGACACTTCAAAATAAAAACTAATCATGATGGTCTTAAACACTTTTGGAACAAAGACTGTCTTCAAAACAGCAGCAAAAATGGGTCACAAAGATGTTGGTTTATGACTTTAAAATAATCTACAAAAAAGGGAAGCTAAATGTTGTTGCAGAAGCACTCTCAAAAAAGAATGAAGAGGTGGAAGCATTGTTTTGATACCAAATGTTGTGAAACCAGCTCCAAAAATAGAAGAAAAGAGATATCAACGCCTTAGAAATAAGCCACTTCGAGGGGGCAACCTCCAATACATTACATGAATGAACAATTTTTTGATGATACAAATTACAAAACCTCCTTTCTATATATAGGAGTCCATGGGGCCATAATGTAATCCTAGTGGGGCCACAATGTAATCCTAGCCGACCTAACAATAATAATTTAAGGGCACAATAATAACAATATGGGGGTTACAGGGGTACAATAATAACAATAAGGGGGTTACACTAACAACAATAAGGGACTATACTAGTAATATCGAGACTTAACATTGTTGAAGTTACGATTGTTGATGTAGTTGGACCTTGGAGCATTCCTATTTTCCAGACAATCTCGAGCAGTGATCATACCTATGACAACTATAGCATTCAATCTTTGATATATCTGTATCCCTTCTCGATCTTCTATTAGAGTCCCTAGATATTGGAGCAAGCTTTTTTGACTTAGATGGTCATCTTCCTTTCCTTTTCTTGTCTCAAGCAACATATGTGGAGGGCTCTCCTTCTTCATGCTTTTGAATCCTCCCTCTGGAGATCATCCTAAATTCTTCTTGAGTACATTTGCCAACCAACTCATCAAATGTCGGAAATTTTTCATTGTTGCTTATAGTAGTAATGAAGGTTTCTCAAATAGGAGGAAGACCTTGAAAAGTGGCCAACACCAGCTCTCTATCAGAAATGGGCTCACCATCGATTTGCAATTGATCACTTAATTGGGATATTTTCATGACATAGGATTGGACAGATTCCCCTTTGTTCATTTTCATATCCTTGAGTTGATTCTTCAAGGAGAGGATGTGATTCAAATTGTTGACCTCATACATGCCAACCATCTTATCAAAGATATCCCTAGACTTCTTCAATTTTTCAACACAAGTAAGCAAATGATCTTTCAAAGGCTCAATAAGAATTTTCTTGGCTTTGAGCTCACCTTTCTTATATTTGGCCTTGGTAGCAGCGAGAGCCTTTTCTAGAGGCTCAGGTACCCCTTTCTTTTCACATATTCCAACTTGATCTTCCAAGCAGCGAAGCTTAATGAGTCACCCGGCTTCTTTGTATCCTTGATGTACGAGGTAGACATCTTGACCAAGTCAAATAGGCTCCTTCAGCTTCTTCCAAATATGATTTCTCTTGTCTCTTGTCTCCTTTGGGCTTGTCTTCACCTCAGCGCTAAATCCATGTTAATCTCCCATTGTTTTATGCTATTACAATCACTTAGCCCAATATTTTCTTCAATTAGCAATCAAATTTATTCTTCCAATGATAAATAGCAATTGTAGATAGAATAGTAAATGCAATGTATAATAAAAGACAATCAAGAGCAATAACAAGAGACACAAGATTTGGTCAAATATCAGAGAAAAACCCACAAGAGGGGAAACCATTTCAAATCCTTCTATTAGATTGTCATCAAATGTTCAGCAAAGAGATACACTGATTCAATTCATCAACAAAAAAGTCAAATTCAATTCTTTGACTATCCAAGAGATCAACCAACCAATAACCAATATATGAGGCTCAAAGTCAAATCTGGTCAACAAGTCAAAGTCTGCAATTCTGCCACAAACAGCAGTCAAAGATGCCCTAGCCAATCCAAAAGTGCCTCAAAGGAGCTGAGTAAGCAATCAAAATACTTGGCCTTCCTCGTTGGTCAAACCTCATTCAAAACAGTGCAAACAACCCGGTCAAACTCTGTCAAAAGAGAAAAAACATTGTTGTCAACTTCAGATTTCAGAGGTCAAAGTCAACGGTCAGCAACAGCGAAAAGTGCCTAGAAAATCCCGGCTCCTCCAAAAAAAACTCAACCTCCAAAGATCGAAATTATGCAAGTCAAAGCAAGTCAAAAATGGTCAACAGTCACCCAAATAGAAAATCAACGTGGAATTTCAGAATTGCCTCTTTCCCTTCGAACGTCTGAGCTCGGACCTCTCAATTTCAGACCTGAATGAACCAATCCAAAGAAGAGAGAAGAAGATGCTTGAGATGTGATGCTCCAAAGTGATGTGACATTAGGTCTATTTATATGCGTTAAGAGGAGACTCAATTTGACTTCTAGACTGAGCAGAACTTTTGTGCACATGTTGGTTTTCACATTAAAAATATATTTTTCTTTGACCAATTTAAATTCTTCCAAGGACAAAGAGGGTCTTCTCCGAATGAGGAAGATTGTCCAAAGGAGGGAATTTGTCCATGAGTTGCCAAATTAAAAATAGGGTGTGTGTGATATTTACCAAGGTCATATATGACTGCCATGGACTTGGTTGTCGATCATTCTTCTTCTATCATCGGTTGTGGATCATTCTTCTTCTATGAATCGAGACATCAATGTTCAACTAAGATGAGATGATGATGCAACTATCAGCTTTCCTTATGATGAGACATGTACATCTAAGATGAGATCTATGATATACAACTTTAGTTCATGGAGCTTGACCTGGAGACCAACAGGGTGTGTGATATTTTACTAAGGTCATATGTGACTGCCATGGACTTGGTTGTAGTAAATCAATCTCCCCTATCATCAGTTGTGAATTGAGACATCATTGTTCAACCGAGATAAGAACTATGTTGCAGCCGGAAGAATGCCTCCCTGGCTGAGAGGGAGTGTTGAAATTGGATTGTGATGTTATCTGCTTTCCTTGTGATATGACATATGAGAGAGAATCAAAATAACTCCCTGGCTAAGAAAGAGTGTTGAAAATTGTAGACATGGTCAGTATTTCCCTCAATGAAACTAAATGAAAGAAATTAAAATTTATATTTATATTATTGACTCCAAAATTGTTCAAGTCGGCCTCCCTTTCTGTTCAAGTCAGTTGGGCCCCTTAGAGGCACCCATTCGACCCCCCCTCTTGATGACTATATATAGGAGACCCTTGCTCCTCATTTGGGCATTCGACTTTTCTTATAAGATCTTTGTTCTAGCGAAGGAGGGTTTGGAGGCCGAATTTCTGAGGAACTAGTGTCATTTGTGGGAGGACACATTGCTGGTCAGATCTTTCTTGATACTCTGTTTTTGGTTTGATGTACTTGATGAACTGGATATTCTCCCATAAGGAAAGCTTTCTGGGTTTTCCCCCTTGTGGGGTTTTGCCCTGGCCTCAGGCCTAATTTCTGGTGTCTCGTCTTTTGTTTCTGCTGTGATGTGATACTGCTCTTTCATGCTTAATGAACTAATTTTCTTATACTGCTTGATGAAGTAAATGTTCAATGAAATCTAATGTTAATGATAACAAAGCAGGATGGTCCTAGTGGTGCCCATTTGAGTGTCGATAGCATGCTCCATCCCCCGCAGTTCCTGATATTGGAGAAAAGAATGATGTAATTTTCTACATCTGTGGCAAATGATCACTTGAGTAAAAGCAGCCTGAGAGAACAGGCCTCCCTAATGTCATCTGAAGAAGTTCGATAAGGACCAGTCCAAACCCTTGTAGAGACTGAAATCTCCCTCTAAGCTCATGTTAAATAGTGCACCAAAGACAGTTCAGGTTCAAATTCAGGTTTGGAAACAATTAGTTTCGATTATAACAAGATTTGGATGAGGTTCATCAATAAACATATACACTTTTCAATATGCACATATAGCATAAAATCATAAGAAATTGAATATGGCATAAAATAATAAGAAATGAACATCAAAAAACATGAATAAGAATCATGATCAGAGTAACAGGTACACAGGTATACAATGAACTCAAGGCATACTGACGTTGCTACTATAATCCTCACAAAGAAACATCATGAGGCAGTAGTAGAGGTAAATTATCTGCTTAAATAGTCTACTGAAGAATATCCATTAGCTAATAGGAATTATTTTAGACCTGCCAAAAGGAAGGAACAATGGCTCAAGATTCAAGGGTGGCAGTTGAAGTAGCAGACATGTAGGTGCTTAATTTCAGTCCAACATCAAGAATTGATGGTCAATGTGACTGCAAGCAATAAATTGCAAATAAATGGTCCTTTATGCTAGTTTCAGAACTAAAGACATCCACAGATGTAGCCAATGATGGCAAAGTTGACTTAGATGCTTGTTATTGACATAGAGTCAGATTTGGAAAAGATCGATCACTAGCTTCCCTCATTGTTAGTAAAGTGGTTAGACGTATTCTTCAGAAAACTAAAGCTAAGGATTTCAAGGCTCTTCCAATCTGGACATGGCTCTCCCAAGACAGATAATCACTCGTTAAGATACCCTGTTTGACCAACAAGCCCATGAGATAATATTGCAGATCTCAGACTGATTTTGGTATGGTAAAGATCAGATTTTGCATATAGGATGCCATGGCATTGCTCAAGTAAATTCCTTTTTCTTCTGGATTCCTATAAAATGCAAACTTGAAAAGTAAGATTTAGAACAGCAACATGCAGCCCAATAGATTAAAGTACAGATCTCAGATTGATCTGGGTACAGGGAAGATTGGATTTTACATATAGGATGCTATTACTTTGCACTCAAGTAAGTTGATTGTTTTGGATCTCAAAAAAATACAAATCAGAAGACTATAACTTGGAACAGCAACATAAGAGAGGACCCTGAAACAAGCTTATACAACCAATGCCAAGAAAATTAATGTTGATGTTTGTAGCTCGGACAGGTACTTCAACACAGGTCAGGACGTGTGGAACTCATCCAAAGTCTTTACCTTAGTAACTCACATTAATTAAAGAAATCATTAAAGTGAAATGTCTTTTATTAAAATGAATTTAATATCTAATGAAATGTAAAGTTTTTACATCAGTGAATTAGATGAATCTAGACTGTTGATCTGGAATTAATCTCAATCGTCAATCTCATTGTGAGATTAGGGTTATGGAGACTTAATCATCAATGGTTATTCGATATAGTCCATAACTAAAAAGAAGGGGTGAGCTAGGTGAAGAAGAAAGACACATTGACTGATTGAGACATAAAGAACAACGACTCAAGGAAATCTCAGCAAGGGTGATAAAGGAATTTCATCCATGTCCACAGATGACAAACAAGAGTGATTTACATTAGGAATGGTCAGCCCACAAGCAGGCCATAGAGAACAGTAGATTTGCAGGCAGTACAAGAGTCACGTGTGGGCCGTACAGCAGGTCATACAAGCACGGTATAGCAGGTCGAGGAAGGCTACCCAGGTTGTACAGCAGCGGCCAGCCTGCCATGGTTGTGGGGTGATTCAGGAAATTTCAGAGGGCCGTACAAGCCATACAGGTGCCAAGTAAAATTCTGAAATATGTTGTCGCTTGTATTGATTTTATGAGACGGCTATTTTAATGAGACGATGATTTTGAAGGGCAAAATTATTTCTATGTACATGTGTAAAAATTAGTTTCATTCACTTCCGTTACGTTCTTCCAAATTAAAATTCCAGTTGGTAAATTTTATTTAATGAACCAAATTTAATATTTATTTATAGCAAGGAAATCACTAGGGAGTAATTTTCCTACCAGCAGCAAATATTGGTGCTTGAAGGACTAAGCAGAAATCCATGGCAATTTGTTCAGATATGAAAAATGGCAGCTGCAAGTGTTAGGTTCGAAGACAGTTTGGATGTAGCATCCAACTTCTATCCTGGAAACAAGGGTAACTCTGCTTCTAAAGAAAAATCACCAATGGTAAATAGTTAACCAGGTAGTTCCTTCACCGACAGATCTGTAGCAACTAGCTACTCATGAGAAAGAGATCAGAAAGGTGATCTTGGTCAGTGTTTTAAAAACCGGCCGAATTGATTCGGGTTCAGCCGAGCCGACCAAGTCGGACCCCTGCCCAAGTTGGCTCGGTACAAAAACTGGGCCAAAGGCCTGTTTGTTACCAAACCGGCCAAGCCGGTCACCGATTCGACCGGTTCAATAACAAACCGACTGACTCGGCCGAGTCCAACTTAACTCGGCCGAGCCAATCAGACCCGGGCCGCGGCGTAAAAAAGGAGGGAAAGCAGACTTGAAAGTGGTTTCTTTTTTGTTTTAAGTTTTTTTTCCATGTCCATCTAACCTCTCCCAAGCCTATAAAAGCTACCAAACCCCCTCACATTTCCTCACAGCTACCTCATTGCATTTGTGTGATCATTTGTGAGGAATTTGTGAAGAGTTGTGGAGTTGGTTTTTGGAGTGAGGAGTTTCTTGGGCAATCCTTGGAGCAGCAATGAAGAACTTCTTGGGCAGTCAATGGAGCAGCATTGAGGAGGCTAGAGCCTAGAGGTATTTTTTTTTTTCACTTCTCAAATCTGCCTTGCTTGTTTTTTTTTTTTTGCAAATCTGGAAATTGGAAAGAGTAATTTTTGTAAAAGAAATAAACATTGAAGAGTTTTTTTTTTCATTTCAGATTTTTTTTCCTTTCATTTCCAAGTCCAAAAATCAAAAAATGGCTTCTAGAATGAAAGATGTTGCTTGGGCATATGCTGAGATGATTGATAATCAAATGCATTGCAAATTTTGTAATAGAAAAATTAAGGGAGGTGGAGGGGGCATTCATAGGCTGAAAGAACACTTGGCTGGTATTAGATGCCTAATTGCTCCATGTGCAGCACCAGCATAACAAATTGGGGATATTATGAAGGAGTTGGTAGAAATTTTGATAAGTTTGAGGAAGAAAAAGCTAGGCAAAAAAGAATTAGAGGCTGAAATTGGGAGGATGGGGAGTATAAAACACATGATGGCTGCCAACCCCAATTTTAATTATGAGGGCTCTTCATCTATCCCTTGCACTGATGCATCCAACCCCTTTCGCTATGTTCCTCCCTCTTTAGAGTCTATTCAAGAAAAGGGTAAGAGTAAAATTAAAAAGAAGGGTGACATCAAAAGTTATTTCTCGCCATCCTCTCCCACTGATAGTGCACATGGTCCTCAAGCTAATAAAGGTCAAATGCAGCTCACTTTAGATGACCATTGGAAGAAAGAATTGAGAGAAAATGCACGTGATTACATAGCCAGATGGTGGTGGTATGATGCTGATATCCCCTTCAATGTTTCTCGTTCACTATATTATGAACCTATGTTTGATGTCATATTTGTTGTTGGAAAGCGCTTCAAAGGCCCTACTATGCATGAGTTAAGTGGGTCTCTTTTTCAAAAAGAGGTTTTGTACATTGAGTGCATGGGCAAAAACAAGATGTACCATCATATCAGATGGATGGACTGATCAAAGGAACCGTACCATCATAAACTTTCTTATCTTTTTCCCACAGGGAACCATGTTTCTAAAATCAGTTGATGCATCTCATAGGGTGAAATATGCACACTCGTTGCTTCAGCTTTTGGATGAGGTTGTTGAAGAGGTGGGGGTGGCTAAAGTTGTTCAAATCATCACAGATAATGCCCCTAACTATGTTCTTGTTGGTAAAATGTTAAAGGAAAAACACAGAACCATTGTTAATTTTGGGCAACTAGGTCCAAACTCCATGTTGTGAAGCTCAGACGACGATGCCAATATTTGTATTGGATTCCTCTTTCGGAGAGGTGCAAGATCAATCCAAAAGATCATCTTGATCGGATGAGCAAAACATTTATTTTGAATTCCACTTATGTGCAAGTTCGGCCATAATTGTAATGTAGGCTTGGAGCCCCAATAGATGTGTCACACACCCTCACAGATGGATATATATTGGTCAACGTTGGAGGTCTTTTTCATCATCGCTCATCACAGACTTCTCTCTTGTATCTGATTGGTTCGATCTCACATTTGGAGGCTTCTCTTCTCTCACACGTGGGAAAACAGAAACTAGGATTTCGGATCTGTTCTAGGGTTTTCAAGTCAGCTTTGACCAACATTGACTTTGGTCAACGCTTGGTCAACTTGACCTCAAACTCTCCCAAAACTTCAATCTCTGTAGTCTGCATTTTTTGGCACAAAACCAAACCTGGATGTTGACCTTTGACCTTGTTGCGTTGAATTTATGTTGTTGTTGTTCTGCGTTGACCGTTGACTGGATAGCATTGACCTTTGTTGACTTTGGGTTGACTGTTGTAGAGTTGTCTTGACGGTTGTGTGACACTTCTGGTTGGCTGACCATGAGGAGACTTTGTTGGTTGAAGCATCATGTTGACCGTCGTAACGCACCACAACACATATATTTTGTTGATCAAGTTAAGTATATTTTTGGCTTGTCTTCTGTCAATCTATTGGTATGTTCTATCAGCGTTTTACTTTCATGTTTATGTCATTGCTATTTGATATCAGGTTTAAAGTAAAGTTGCATCAAGCATAGAACATCTACGAAAATTTACATGGTATTAGAGCTAAGGTGAAGACAAAGCCCAAGTTTGTATTGAGAGCAATCACCGAAGAAGTAGCATTTGTCAAGGACACATGGGTACCTCAAATTATAATGGCTTCAAAGTTGATGACAAGTTGACTGGCAAGTTTGACTTTCATGCTTGGAAGATGTCTTTGGATTTGATCCTGTAAGATCAAGATGTCATGGACTATGTGCAGGGTAAAATCCAAGAGCCTCCATCATCTACACCTGCTGCCACCAAGACAAAGTATAAGAAAGGGGAAATCAAAGCTAAGCTGATTATCCGAGATTCCATCCATAAAAGTCTAGTTGCCTACATCTCTAAGCTAGGCACATCTAAGGAGATGTGTATGATAAGTTGGTCAATATGTTCAGAGCTAACAATGCAAATCAAGTTCTTTTCTTTAAGAACCAATTGAAGAATCTCAAGAAAGGCAGGGATGAATCCATTCAATCCTATTTTCTGAAGTTGACTAAAATCAGGAATAATCTTCTTTCCATTGGGGAAACAATAGTTGATCGAGAAATGGTTCTCGCCGCACTTGGAGGTCTCCCCTCTGAATGGCATGTATTCATTACACCATTCTCAATAATAATGTGATTCCATATTTTGACGAAGTATTGTCGAGATGCACTCAAGAGGAAACAAGAATGATGGAATATGAAAATGAAGGTAATGCTGCCTTCACCGCTCGTGCTAAGAAGAAGAGCAATGGTGGTCGGAGAAACCATGGAACAAATGGGGTCAAAGGAAAGAAAGGAAGATGTTACACATGTAACAAGCTTGGCCACTATGCGAGAGAATGCCCTAATAGAAGGGATTCTCACAGGGATGATGACAACAACAACAAGAGGAATGGAAATCAAAGGAACAACAGGTTCAAAGGAAAGAGAAAGGTTCTCTCTGGTCGCAATGGAAATGGGCAACCTTTCAAAAGGTCAAGAAATTCCAAGTATGAGGAATCTAATGTTGTCGATGATAAGAAAAATGAATTCATTCTTGTATCTGCCCTCTTTGCTGCATCTCCACCCGACACCATGGATGTCTGGTTGATTAATAGTGGTGCTTCAAGGCACCTCACAAGGTTTAAAGAAGCGCTTTTTTATTTGACTAAGAAGGATACTAATCTGAAAATTATCCTTGGAGATAATGCCACCTATCCTGTGAAAAGGACAGGGAATGTGACCCTTCATCTATCTCAAGGTCAAGTCCTTCGCTTGCAAGATGTACTCTATGTACCTAATTTGAAGAAGAACCTTGTGTCTATTTCAGCCATGGAAGACAAAGGTTTCAAGGTGGCATTTGTCGATGGAAAGGTACGCACCTGGAAAAAGAGTCTCAAGAAAGCTCTTATGATTGGGTTTAGAGTTGATACACTCTACCAGGTTGGAGGAAGTCCACAGGAGGCTATGACATGTGATACTATTCGTCAAACCGAACTATGGCACCAAAGGTTTGGACACCTTCATTACAAAGCCCTTCCCGAAGCAAAGGAAGGTGGTGACAGGGATGCCCGAATTCAAAAATAATCATGAAGGTGTATGTTAGGGTTGTGCCGAAGGAAAGCATACAAGGGGATCTTTCCCCTCAAGTGTCACAAAGACATTTGATGTCTGGCAATTAATACATCATGATTTGTCTGGTATGATGCCCGTGACATCTTTGGGAGGATGTTCTTATACATGACGTTTATAGATGACTTCTCTCGCAAGACCTGGATATACTTCTTGAGGAAGAAGGATGAAGCATTCATGTGGTTTCGTACTTCCAAAGCCTTGGTGGAAATTTAAACAGGGAAGAAGATCAAGATTTTGAGGACTGATAATGGCACTGAATATGAGACGAACAAGTTCAATAAATTTTGCAAAGACGCTAGCATTAAGAGGGAGAACACAACCGTGTATACTCCTGAGCAAAATGGCGTTGTTGAAAGAAAGAACAAGACCATTGTGGAAGTTGCCCGTGCCATGCTATGTGACCAAGGTCTTCCGAAGTTTCTATGGGGTGACGCTGCGAACACTGCTGTGTACATACAAAACTGAAGCCCGCATTCCGCTCTGGACTCCAAAACTCCCGAAGAAGTCTTCTCTGGTAAGAAACTTGATGTTTCATATTTTAGAGTTTTTTGATGTCCTGTTTATTTTCATGTGCCGAAAGAGAAGAGAAACAAGTTGGATGCTTCTGGGAAGAAGGGAATGTTTGTGGGCTACAATGAAACTTCGAAGGCTTATAGAGTCTATGTGCCTGGTCAAAGAGAAGTGGAGATTTGCCACGATGTTACCTTTGATGAAGATGCTTCCCTCAGGAAAGTGATAAACCTTTTGAGCTCTGAGGAAGATCATGATGTAAGATCTGGGAATCAAGAAGAAACGAAGGATGAGATGATGCTCGATGTTGAAGGCCCGATGGACCCAATTGATCCACCTCCTTCAATGAAGAGAAGACCCGCATGGCTCCAGGATACTCTTGAAGATGCCAAGAGATATATGGCCACAAGGGGGACATTCCGTGAAAGCAAGAAGCCGAATAGATACCAAGGGTATCTAGCAGCCATGAGTGCAATCATAAAATCTGAGCCTGGATCATTTGAACAAGTTGTAAAGCATCAAGTTTGGAAGGATTCTATGCACGAAGAGTACTAGTCCATTATGAAGAATGATGTCTGGGATGTGGTTCTGAGACCAGAAGACAAAGCTGTTGTCACCTCGAAATGGCTCTATAAGATCAAGCATGGATCTGATGGTAGTGCTGAAAATTTCAAGACAAGATTTGTTGCCCGAGGCTTCTCTCAAAAGGAAGGCATAGACTATGATGATATAATTGCACCTTTGGCCCGATATACCACCATCTGATCTATTATTTTCCTTACTGCTACGCAAGGATGGAATCTTCATCAGATGGATGTGAAGACTGCTTTTCTGCCATAGTTTTAAAAACCGGCCGGTTAAAACCAGTCGGTTTAAACCGGAAACCGGCCAAACCGACCGGTTAGATTGCCCACCGGTCGAAACTGGCCTTGCAACCCGACTATCTAGGGCATTTCGCCATTTTTTAACAAAAACAGGACCTAACCGGCCGATTTATTGCTAACTAATCTGCGGCCCCACATTTCCAGCGGCAGTGATGTTTTAGGGCTGATTTGGAGCCAATGGGAGGGTTGTTTCCCTCCAAAAACACCCTCCCCAATCTTTTATAAGGAGGAGCAGCCTCTCCTTTGTCTCACACCAACTCATTTGCTGTTTGTGAGTTTGATTGAGAGCTTGGAGAGTGTTGAGTGTTTGCCGGAGCAGCGATCTTAGAGGCTTGGAGTTGGAGTTGGAGCTATCTTGGAGGCTTGCCGCTTGAGCTAAGTATATTGTAGTAGCCATCATGCCTCCAAAAGGCCAGGATACTGCATGGGCTCATTGTGATATGATTGATGGAAAAATGATTTGCAGATATTGCCAAAAATCTATTGCAGGGGGGGGTATTAACAGGTTCAAGCAACACTTGGTTGGGATAGGAGGCCATGTAAAGCCATGTGGAGCACCAAATGAAGTAATAGGGCATATTAGGGCAGAATACCTTCAGAAGTTTGAGACTCGAGTCACTGAACCAATAGAGACTGCAGTTGCAAAGTTTGGCAGTCGAGAGTCGGGAGACTCAAGTTCAACCAACTGAGTTTGAACTTTGATTATGATTAGAATTTAGTAGTATGATATATCATATATGTAGATTTGTACTATGTAGTAGACTGTCATTGTAGTCTGTACTATGCTCATAGCTTGTAGCATTGTTTTTGGACATTATGGGCCATTTGCAGCCTCATTTCTTATGTATTTTTCGATGATATGTATTGCACTTGGTGCCATTTTGATATATTCACCTTTGCATGGTATATAAATGAGCAAACTTTGCATATTTTGTCTCTATTGGCTTGGAATCATGGTTGCAAATCTTTAAAATAGTTTTTTTTATTAAAAAAATAATTATTTAATGTATTTTTTTTTAAACCGGTTCATTGGCATCTGACCGCTCCCGGTTAGACCGGTTCCGGTTAGAAACCCGGTTCATTAGGTCCACCGGTTCCGGTTCCGGTTCCGGTTTTTAAAACTATGTTTTCTGCATGGTTTGATAAAGGAAGAGGTGTATGCGGAGCAACCTCTGGGGTTGGAAGTCCAGGATAGAGACTCTCATGCATGTAGGTTGAAGAAAGCCCTCCATGGGTTGAAGCAAGCCCCCAGGGCTTGGTACGAGAGGATGAATAGCCACTTGATGAAGTTGGGCTTCACTCGAAGTAATGTTGATCTGAACCTTTACTTCAAGGTTGATAAAGCCTCTCATTCTAGTTCTCTATGTGGACGATCTCTTCCTGACAAGTGCTGACCCTCTCATTCATCAGTGTAAGAGGGAGCTCGCTTCTAAGTTCGAGATGAAGGACCTAGGACTGATGCATTACTTCCTAGGCCTAGAGGTCTAGCAAAGACCTGGCAAGATATACCTCTCTCGAGGAAAATACATTGTGAAGCTGCTGGAAAGACTTGGAATGGTGGACTCTAAGTCCGTGTCGACGCCGATGGAGATCAACTTTAAGAAGTTGGGTGGAAACGCTGATAGGCCCGTGCTAGCAAATCCTACCGAGTATCATCAACTCGTAGGGGCCCTGATGTCCTTAGTGAACACCCGTCCGAACGTATGTTTTGCAGTGAACACTTTGAGTCAACACATGGTTGGTCCTCATCACATTCACTGGATTGGTGCAAAGAATCTGTTGAGATATCTTCGGGGCACGATAAACCATGGGCTGAGATACACTGTCGGGAGTTTGAGACTCCATGGATATACTAATGTCGATTGGGCTGGCAGTGTGGTGGATCGCAAGAGCACATCTGGAGGTTGCACACTTGGGCATGTTTTGATATCTTGGATGAGCAAGAAGCAGAAGTCGGTGGCTTTGAGCACCGCTGAGGCTGAATACATTGCAGCGAGTATGACCTGTTGTGAACCTATTTGGTTGCGGAAGCTCTTCAGTGCGTTGTTCGGGCATGTGCTAGATACCACCGGTATCCTTTGTGATAACCAAAGTGGGATTTGTTTGTCAAAGAATCTCGTGTTCCACAAACGATCCAAGCATATTGATATTAGGTACCACTTTATCCAAGATATGGTACAGCGAGGTGTTAGGATATTCCGACACATAGGAAATAGTTAAGAATAACTTAGTCTAGTGTAGAGTTAAGTAAAGTGTGTTTTTTTACCATGTACATTTGTAACTTCTAATCCGACAGTCACGATTTGTAGTGATCCGACGGTTATCTCTCACCTTGGTATTAACGACACGATCTGTGGCTTAACACTCGATTGATCCATGATCTCTATTTAAAGAGCATGGAGGGTCATTTGTCCGATAACCGTTTATGAGAGAAACATATGTAACTTTTCTTTTTATATTAATAAATTATGCGAGTAGCGTTGGCTCGGGCGATGGGTTGTTTCCCTCTTTGAGGTTTTTAACACGATGATTATGCGGGTATGCGATTTGTGATCTGTTTGTGAGCAGTGACCCTTGGTTCTTGATCTACGGAACTTATCCTGTAAATTCCTACATGGTATCGGAGCTATTTTGAGGGCCGCATCCGTTGTTGATCAAAATATGAAGCCGATTTGACTGCATGCGAATGCCGTTTTGTATATCTACTATTTTTGAACATTTTTGGGCTTGGAGAACTGCTCTGTTGTGTCTGGAGTGTCTGTTACAGTGAGGAACACCTTTCATTTCATACGAAAAGGTTTCTGGCTGCCCAAGTTATGACAGTTTAGATTTGGAGGTATAAAGCATCTTTTTTGCAGTTATATTTGTTAATAGTTCTGCTTATTTCGGTTTATTTTGTTTATTTTTGGTTTATAGGTTTTATTTATTTGCCGGATCTGTACCCTCTTCTCTGTGTATGCTCTTTGTTGTGCACTGCGTGCGATTTCGGCAAATCAGAAACAGGAAAAGGGATTTTTTGCTACGTATGCTATTTCCCCGCATCTTTGTGCGATCTTGAGAAATCAGAAATAGCAAAAAACTAATAGTTGCTGATAAGGGTAGCCAAAAATCTAACATTCTATGATAGGCTTGCATTTGTTTTTTTTTTTGGCTTAGTTTTTGTGTTTTTATGCACGGAAAAACACGCACAAACAGAGTTAAAAAAAAAAAAAAAACCCCTTCCTCCTTTCAAACAATAACAGAATCCTTTTACTATCTCACATGGTGAGGAGTTAGTTTATGAGAATAGAGGTCTTGGGTTCAAATCTCTTTCTCAAGCTTTTTTTTGTAAAAAGTTTTTGTTAAAAGGGGCGGAATTTTATTTTTAAAAGCCGCACTTCATTCCGTTCCCGTAACTATTCGGCATCTTCAACTCGTTTTTTCAAAAAGGCATAACTTCTTCATCCGAAAGCCGTTTTTCGAGCCGTTTTTTTTTAAACGGCCTAATTTTTCGAGATCTTTCCATTGGGGCAATTAATTTCAGATTTTCTCAGCTTTAGTTTTAGAGAGAGAGAACCAAAAAAAAAAATGTAAAAAGTGTGCATGCCCAATTATTCTTAATAGCACCAATTATTTTCAATGACTACCTCACATGGTAGATATACTTAGAAGTAAAGGGCTTTACAGAATAGCCATAGGGCTAGAAACTAAACCTTCTGACGATGATAAAGTCGCTAAATGGGAAAATAAACAAGATCAAGCAAAAGGGTTGATAGGAATGTCCATTGCTCAAGATCTTCGATTTCATATCCTTGACATTGACACCCCTCATGAAGCCCTGGACAAGCTAAATACTGTCTTTGGCATTCAAAATCAAATCAGGGCCCATCAGCTTGAAAATGAGTTGCTTACTTTGGATCCCAATAATTTATCCTCTAATGAGGATTTTTTGTCCAAATTCAAGACCCTTAGAATTCTTTTAGAAGGTTTAAGGTCAAAAAGGAAGATGGTAGCCTCATTTATTGCATTCTTGCTAAGCTTGGCCCTTCATACTCTGTATTTGTTTCCGCCTTCCATTCCACTAGAAAAGCCGTCATTTCTTCAGGAACTACCTACAAGAATCCATCTTTTGATTCCTTTTGCGAATCTTTGATAAGAGAACAAGAAAAACTCTTACACCTTGGTCTTATCACTTCTGGAAACGCTTCTAAGAAAGCCTTAGCAGCCCAACATCAATCATATCAAAAGAATCCCAAGAAGCAGTATCCTAAAAAGTATGGTCTGAAACCAAACAAGGGTCCTAAGCAATTTCAGCCACAAACTAAAAAAGCAACTCACCAAAATGATAAGGCATATAAAAACAAAGGAAAGAAGACAGATAGACATTGCAACTTTTGCAATCGTGATGGCCATTTAGAGTCCAAATTTTTTAAGAATATGGAAGCCTTAGAAGCAGCAATGAAGAATCACAACATAAATTTGGAGCACTCTTCACCTTCATCTTCAGGCATGGCACTTTCTGCTTGTGGTTGTCAAGCATCAAGATCAAGTTATGCATTAAATGTATCTTATTATTCTCTTTATCATAAGTGGCTCATTGATTCTGGAGCTTCTTACCACATGGCTAAAAATAAATCCATGTTTTCTTCTTTAAATGATTATAACACTAGACATACTTATGTTGGTGATGATAGATCTCTTAGTGTTGTAGGATCTGGAACCATTCATCTAGATAATGGTCAGTTTAATGATGTAATATGTGTTCCTACCTTGTCATGCAACCTTCTATCTGTTTATCAGATAACTCATTCAGGTGAAGGGAAAATAGTAGAATTCTCACCTCATGATGTTGTAATCAAGGACCTCAAAGATCCTAAACATATTTTAGCTACTGGCATTGCTGATGATTCCAAAAGGTTGTATAAGTTTGACAACTTTGGGTCATCATCTCTTCCCTCTGTTTTTGTTGCTCATAATGATGATGTGAGCAAACTTTGGCATAAGCGATTTGGTCACTTAAACTATCGCTCTCTTCAAACTCTATGTAAGGAAAATATGGTGACGGGCCTTCCTATGGTATCTTGCCCAGATGGTGTTTGCTCCGGATGTGTACTCGGAAAACATCATCGGGACAGTTTTGACAAACGTGCCTCTTGGCATGCTTCAGCCCCTTTGCAGCTTGTGCACAGTGATTTATGTGGTCCACTTCCTGTTGTTTCTTTCTCTAGTTGCAAGTACTTCTTAACTTTCATTGATGATTTTTCCAGACGCACTTGGGTATATTTCTTAAAACTCAAGAGTGAAATTTTTAACATGTTCTTGGCCTTTAAGGCCTTTGTTGAGAAACAATCTGGACATCAAATTCTTAAGTTAAGATCAGACAATGGTGGAGAATATGTTAACAACAAATTTATCAACTTCTGCACTGAGCATGGCATTCAATTGCAACATACTGTTCCATATACTCCACAACAAAATGGTGTAGCTGAAAGGAAGAATCACACCTTAAAAGAAATGGCTAATTGTATGCTTCAATCTAAAGGACTTGGTCTCAATTTTTGGGCAGAAGCAATTAACTGTGAAAATTACATAGTAAATCACACTCCTACTAAGGTTTTAAATAATATAACTCCAAAAGAAGCTTGGAGCTCAATCAAACCAGATGTAAGTCACTTTCGTGTTTTTGGAAGTGATTCTTGGGCCCATATTCCAGATGCGAAACATAAAGCCTTAGAACCTAAGAGTGAAAACTGAATTTTTTCTGGATATTCTGAAGATGTCAAAGGATATAGACTTCTTCAACCAAAATCCAAAAATATAATCATTAGAAGAGATGTAAAGTTTGATGAAAATATATCGGCCTGCGAGCCTAGTTCGGCGGGTGTGCCACCTTTGGCCTACGAGCCTAATTCGGCATATGTGCCACCTCTCTCTCTCTCTTCTATTTTTAATAGCATTCCTTCTAGTTCAGATGATGACAGCGAGGATGACAATCCTCCTCCACCTCTTGAAATTGTTCCTTATACTCCACCGCTTCCAAGATGGGTCCGCTCTACTCGAGATGCAGTAGGTTCTCTTGCAGGTGACCCTGCCAATCGACGGCGTACACGTACTCAGTTTGAAAGAGCCTCTTCCTTATTGGCTCAAGTTCCAGAAAATCCTGATCCAGAAACCTTTGAAGAAGCCTCTGGTCATCCAGATTGGGATGAAACTATGAATGAAGAATATCGCTCCTTATTGGCGAATGATACTTGGGATCTTGTTCCTCTTCCAAAAGGAAGAAAACTTGTCAGACGCAGATGGGTTTACAAAACAAAGTTTGGACCAGATGGAAAAGTGGATAGACATAAAGCGTCTTGTCGCTAAAGGATTTTCACAAGTTGAAGGCATTGACTATACTGAAACCTTCTTCTTTCCCTTGCTGCCTCCTTTAAATGGGAAGTCCATCAGATGGATGTTAAATCCGCCTTCTTAGATGGAGATTTGCATGAAGAAATCTACATGGAACAACCTCCTGGCTTTATCCAAAAAGACTCCAGCCTTGTTTGTCGCTTTCGGAAGTATCTCTATGGTCTGAAACAAGCTCCTCGGGCTTGGTATGCCAAAATGGATAGATTTCTATTAGATAATGGCTTTTCTAGGTGTCATTCTGACAACATTCTCTACACCAAGAAAGTGGGTAAGTCTTTCACCATCCTTGTTCTTTATGTTGATGATCTTATCCTTACTGGTAGTGATCCAAACCATATAAAAAATGTGAAGTCTAGCCTCAAAAAGAAGTTTGAAATGACAGACTTAGGACACTTGCATTATTTCCTTGGTCTTCAAGTCTTGCAATCCAAGGAAGGCATTACCCTCTCTCAACCCAAGTATGCATGTGATCTTCTACACCACTTTCACATGGAAGACTGTAAGCCAGCCCCTTCTCCCTTTCAGTCTGGAGTCAAGCTTTCAGTCACTTGTACTGCCCCTAAAGTTGATGCTACCTTATATCGTCAACTTGTTGGTAAACTTCTGTATCCAACTCATACCCGTCCTGACCTTTCCTTTGTCGTTGGTCTTGTCGCTCGGTTTATGCACCAACCTCATGAAAGTCACTGGAAAGCAGCTAAAAGAATACTTCAATATATTCGAGGTACAGTTCAGTTCGGGATTCATTACAGTGCAGGAGCATCTCCATTGTTGATTGGTTTCACTAATTCTGATTGGGCTGGTGACCCTGATGATCGAAAGTGTACTGTAGGATATGTATTCACTCTTGGTTCAGGACCTATTACTTGGTCTTGTAAGAAACAAAGTGCCATCTCTTTCTTCAGTAGAAGCAGAGTATCGTGGTGCAGTTGAAGCCAGCAAGGAAGCCATGTGGCTTTGTCAGATCCTGTCTGAATTTGGTCTTCATGAGTAGCATCCAACTACACTTTGGTGTGATAATTAGAGTGCCATTTTTTATGTAAAGATCCAGTTCAGCATCAACGTATGAAACACATTGAACTCCACATACACTTCATCAGAAAGCTCATTCATGATCGTGTTCTTGAAGTGCAGTATTGTCCAACCAATGATCAAGTAGCCGATATCTTTACAAAGGCTCTCACAGAAGCGAAGTTTCCAAACTTCGATCCATGCTTGGAGTTCAGGAAAGTTGTGATTAAGGGGGGATAGGCTCTAATGCCTCCTTCCTTCCCCTATTGTGTCACCTTTGTAAACCCTTCAATCCTATCCCAATTTGTTCTTAAGGGGGGATGTTAGGATATTTCGACACATAGGAAATAGGCTCCTTTTGTGTCACCTTTGTAAATCCTTTAATCCTATCCCAAGTTGTTCTTAATGGGGGATGTTAGGATATTCCGACACATAGGAAATAGTTAAGAATAACTTAGTCTAGTGTAGAGTTAAGTAAAGTGTGTTTATTTACCATGTACATTTGTAACTTATAATCCAACAGTCACGATTTGTAGTGATCCGACGATTATCTATCACCTCGGTATTAACGACACTTGATCCATGGCTTAACACCCGATTGGTCCATGATCTCTATTTAAAGAGCATGGAGGGTCATTTGTCCTGGAACCGTTTATGAGAGAAACATATGTAACTTTTCTTTTTATATTAATAAATTGCCTAAAGTGGCCGCGTTGGCTCAAGCCGTGGACTATTTCCCTCTTTGAGGGTTTTAACCACGTGATTATATTGGTGTACTGATTTGTGATCTGTTTGTGAGCGGTGACCTTTGGTTCTTGATCTACGACTAACCCTATAAATCCCTACACGAGACGCCATAAGGCTCAATCATATAGGAACTGATGAGCAGGTAGCGGATATTCTCACAAAGCCCTTGGGAAGGTCAAGTTCCTAACCTTCCGTGAGAATCTTGGAATCGTGGAACGACCCTATGCTGAGGGTTCTGTTGGACGATGAGCTCTGGGAGCTCCAGGGGGCTTTGGAGATAGCTTCTTGGAGCTATAAGCAACCACAAGGTTGGGCTTGCTGAACCTTCTCGGTGTGCTTCTGCCCCACTGTTATGATATTGAGTTGGTTCACCTCTCTTTGATCTGTGCCCTGTATGCATCCTACCCAAGAGTCCCGGACTCATGGGAAGTACCTCTCATCTTGACCAATGAGGTGGGAAAAGATAGAGACCAGTAGCAAGACCAATGGACGCATCAGAGATTGTCGTACTCTCTATGTCTAGGATGGCACGTGTCCAACCACTTGATCTAGGATCAAGTCTAGTGAGGTTTCGGACCTCCAACTGACTTCGAGTCAATTAAACTAACTTCGGGTTAGTATGAGACTCCTTTGAGTCCTATAAAAGTTTTGGACCTCTGAGCTGATTTTGTCAGTCGGGAGTGATGTCTTTGTGACTCACCTTTTGTTTTGAAATAAAGAAGCTAGCAAAGCAAGTTAAGACGGGATGACGCATGATGTTTGGATGGCACAGGTGGATGGAGTTCTCCCTAGTTGAGAGGGAGTGTTAATTTTGGGCAACTAGGTCCCAACTCCATGTTGTGATGCTCAGATGACAATGCCAATATTTTTATTAATTTCCCCTTTCGGAGAGGTGCAAGATTGGATGAGCAGAACATTTATTTTGAATTACTTCCCCTTATGTGCAAGGTCGGCCAAAATTGTAATGTAGGCTTGAAGCCCCAACAGATGTGTCACACACCCTCACAAATGGATATATTGGTCAACGTTGGAGGTCATTTTCACCATCACTCATCACACACTTCTCTCTTGTATCTAATTAGTTTGATCTCACATTTGGAGGCTTCTCTTCTCTCACACGTGGGAAAACAGCAGCTATGGTTTCGAATTTGTTTTAGGGTTTTCAACATAACTTTGACCAACGTTGACTTTAGTCAACACTTGGTCAACTTGACCTCAAACTCTCCCAAAACTTCGATCTCTGCAATCCGCATTTTTTGGCACAAAAATCGAGGCTAGACATTGACCTTTGACCTTGCTGCGTTGACTTTATGTTGTTGTTGTTCTACGTTGACCATTGACTAGACAGTGTTGACTTTTGTTGACTGTTGTAGAGTTGTCTTGAGGGTTGCGTGACACTTTTGGTTGGTTGGCTAACCGTGAGGAGACTTTGTTGGTTGAAGCATCGTGTTGACCGCAGTAACACACCACAACACATATATTTTGTTGATCAAGTTAAGTGTATTTTGGCTTGTCTTCCGTTGATCTATTGGTATGTTCTATCAAAATTTTACTTTCATGTTTATGTGATTGCTATTTGATATCGAGTTTAAAGTAAAGTTGCATCAATCATAGAACTTCTACGAAAATTTACAACCATCTTTTGGACCCCATGTGTTGCACATTGCATAGACCTCATGCTTGAGGATATTGGTAAAATAGATTGGATCAAAAACACTGTAGAGCATGCCAAAAGCATAACAAAATATATCTACAATCACTCATGGATTTTGAACCTGATGATGAAACACACATGGGGCAAGGATATTGTTAGGTTTGTCATCACTAGATTTGCAACTTATTTTTTGACATAGCAATATAAGCTTTCCCAACATATAAACTTGCAAAGGGTGTTTCCCAGTGATGAATGGAATGAATGTCAATGGGCTCGCAAACAGGATGGCAAAGATGTGAGAAAGAAAGTTAATGAAGAAATATTTTGGAAAAAGGCAGCAGAGATTGTGAAGGTTGTTGAACCACTGGTTAAGGTGTTGCGATTGGTGGATGGAGAAATATTTGCTATGGGCTTCATTTATGAGGCTATGGATCAAGCAAAAGAGCAAATAAAGGCAGCATACAAGGATAGAGTGGCTAAGTATGGGTCCATTTGAGAAATCATTGATGAAAGATGAAAAAATCAACTCCATCGCCCTATACATGCAGTTGGGTATTTTTCTAAACCCAAGGTATCATTATAAAGCTCTAGAGGCAAAAGCTTTGACTGGGGAGGTTAGAGATGGATTGATTGAGTGCCTTGAGCGCATGGTCCCTAAGGAGAGTGAACAGCTAGAGATACACAGATAGATCACTTGTTTCAGCAGAGCCACGGGTACCTTTGGCAAGGACCTAGCAACGATAGCAAGGGAAGCAGATGAGCCAGGTAAACAAACAATTTCAATTTTCAAATTCTTATTTTGTTAAATTGTTTATAATTTGAAATTTGGATATAATTTGTTGAGCTAACTCATTACACAACTATGTTTTTTGCAGCACAATGATGGCAAGCATTTGGTAGCCATTGTCCTCAATTGCGGAAGTTTGCAATCCGTATTTTGAGTCAAACTTGCAATGCTTTTGGGTGCGAACGCAATTGGTCTGTCTTTGAGAGGATTCACACGAAGATGAGAAACCGTTTGGAACAAAAACAGTTAAATGATCTAGTCTATGTCCAATACAACCTCTGATTAAGACGCAACCAATTGATGACGAAAAGCCCTGATACAGATCCCATTGGGTTGGAAGATATTGATCCAACATCAGATTAGCAAGTGGAGAGTCATCCAGCAGAGTTTGATACTGATGAGGATATTGGTCTTGATTTGGATTTACAGATGGAGGCATTAGTTGAACATAATGTTCAGCGAAATGCAGATCCACTTGTACCACGCCCAACCTCAAGTCCTCCAGTTGCAAGCACTTCTTCCTCTATGCAGCCATGATGCAAGCACATAGCTCATCTATCTCAACGTGCAATGGTTGCCCCTGCTAGCGCTACTACTTCTACAGTTGCAGTTGGAGATCGTTATGAGGAGGAGGAGCCATGGGTTTCCATGTCTGACTCTGAGTCTGAGTCTGAGTCTGAGCCAAATAATGATGGCTTCTCTAGCAGTAGCCAGTAGTGACTAGTGACTAGTGATGTTTTGTTGTAGAGGCCATTTAGAGTCTCCTTGGTTATGTGTTTTTGTTATGATCCCTATATATTACAATTTACATGTATTAGACAGTGCATTGGGTGCCATTTTGATATAATGGATATATTAATGAGTCTATTTTGATCATATGTTGTCTTCTCTCTATATTCTAATGTTTGTGTTTGAAAACATGAATGAAAATATTTAAATTATGTTTTTTTTATATAAAAATAAATATTTAATGTATTTTTTACAAAGACCGAGTCATTGAAATCAACCCGACCGAGTCGATACCAAGTCGAAGTCAGAGTCAGAGTCGACCCTCGGCCAGTTACGAACCCGAGCGGAGTTTTAAAACAATGATCTTGGTTGCAGTGAAGGGTCATTTGATTCCTCATTTGTCGGAGAAACTGTCGGCCAGAGAAATGTTCAATGCTCTAACAAGTCTTTTCCATGGAAACAACATGAACGGAAGATGATATTGAGAAATAAGCTTAGATCCAAGCATATGTCTAGAAATGAGCTTAGATCCAAGAATATGACAATGTTACCAGCCACCTCAGGAGGATCACTCAAATATGTCATCAGCTTATAACAAAAGATGAGAAAGTGACTGATGCAAAGCTAGTTAATACAGCACTAAATGGTTTCATAGAGCCTTGGGAACCAATTGTCAAGGGTATCCATGCTCGGGAGAAACATCACACTTTTGAGAGGCTTCCGGATGGTTGCATCCAAGAAGAGCTCAAGAGGCGTCCAAAGCCAGCAAGCAAGGAGGAGACGAGAACCTGGCCCTTGTCAGTCAGGTGAAAAAGGGCAAAAGAAAGTGTTCTATTAGAAAAGATAAAAGTGAAGAATCAACCTCATAGCTGAGGAAGGACTTGAGAAACATCAAGTGCTTCATATGCCACAAGAATGGACATTATGCATCTCAGTGTCCAAAGATGAGGAAGGGTAAGGGAAAATCACATCAGGTAGCAACATCAACAGAAACTCAATTGGATGAGTTTGCTATGAAGTTTGAAAAGGACTTCTCACTAATCTCTTGCCTTCCTACAAGCAAAATCACTAGGACTGCATGGTACTTCGACAGTTGTGAATCTTGTCACATGACAGCTATTTAGCAATGGAGAAGGGCTCAATCATGTGGAGTTTGGCAATGATGCTAGGTACACAGTGAGAGGGGTCAGGTGATTTGTTGGAAGCCAAGAACATGTTATATGTACCAAGAGTTAGGAAAATATGCTCTCAGTCATAATTATGGAGGAGGGGTTTTGTTGTTATGCTTCAAAAAGGGAAAGTACTCATTTGTCGAATGGATCTAGCCCTAACACACCAAAGGTCATTGGGGTAAGAGAGGGAAAACTATACAAGTTACAAGGTAAGCTAGTTCAAGCCTTTGTCCATAACAACAACAACTAGTGTGAGTTGTTTTCGGTTCCCATAATAATAGGGATCATAATTTTGAATTGACTATTTATCAAAGCTTGTAATATGTCACATACCTTTGCTTTCTGCAAAGGTTTTTCCATGTTCAACAATGAGAAGGGGGGCCTGTCCTAAAAAGAGAAATCAAAGGACCAAAAGAAAGATAAAGATAAAGAATAAACCCCACAAAAGAGATAAGAGCAGATCGTGAAAGTGTTGCACATTTAAATGCCACTACTTTTAGTCTAGTTTACTTTTGCAAATAATATTGTGTGCAGCTTGTCCAAAATGCCACAATTCATGATGATCAAACTACTTAATCTTGATCCATTCATGTTTTAAATTTCATTTTGATAGTTAGTGAATAAAGATCTGGCCAAACTATTTAATCTTGGCAGATCAGTAGTTAGGTAGAGAATAAAAGAGCTCATCAATTTAATCTGAGCCATTGGAAGCTATAAGGTTAGCAATTAGATAGTTTGCTTTTGAGGAGAAAACAAAGGGGCCAAACAAGTCCATCTACCATTTGATTCAGTTGAAAGAGGAAAACTTTTCTGATTGAGTATGATGAAGAACCAAATCTCACTGCCTTCATTATTTTTCATTTTGTCTTTCCATTCTCTTTTATTTTACCTATTTTTCTGACAGTCCCATACTCTGAAATCTTATTTTAAACCCTAACACCCCTCAGTTTCAACCTCTTCACCCTTCTTAACCCCTTCCCCTTCACTCATTCCCCTTCTTTCATTTAAAACAATGTAAAAACCCATTTTTACATTGTTTTTTATTAAATTTTAAATCCCGAGTTCCACGTTAATAAACCTTGTTTTATTAAAATCTCAACCCCATTATACTAAAAGGCTCGACTCATCTTTATATGTTAAAGCCTCTGCTTTAATCTTTTTCCCCCGCCTTACATACTTTTTGCCCGCTCATTTTGAAATCCTGACCCCACTTAACCCCAGGCCCCACTTTCTTATTTAACCCTATCGCTTCATTCAAAACCGACCCCACCTTTCGAAACCTACCCGCGATCAACCACCCGACCACTGTCCTATCCGCTTCATCCAATCCGACGGCCCTAGATCCTTTTCGCAACCCAAAACACCCAATGGTTAAAACCTTGGAGGGGTTGCGAAATGGGGGGTTTCGCAACCCTCCCATCCGCCACGCGTCGCCACCTCGCTTCATCGCATCCCTCCATCCAAAACCGCCTAACCGCCTATGCGTCGTGCGATAAACCTGAAACCACCCCCGCGACATAATATGAAACCGCTAACCCCTTTGAAATATTTTGAACTCTATGTTGTTGCAATAAGCCCTCGAAACACTATGGTAACCCCTACAATGTTCTTAAAAGACCCAGAGGGCCATTGCTAAACGCGGAACTTAAAATCCTCCATTATTCGGACTCTGCCCGCAGATTTCTCGACAGCCTTCAAGCCATATCGCTCCCCTGCAGAGGTCCTGTGTTTTAGTTTAATAAATTGTTTTGAATTTTGCAGGTGACATACGTATCGAAAAATGCAATAATCAAATTGCGTTTCTAATTCCAAGAATTGTTTAAATCAGGGCTCTCTGGATCTCGATTTAGAAGCCTTATTCCTTAAATGATTAGGAGCAAAAGCTAAATAAAAGCAACAATACAGCAGAAAGGGAGAAAGTAATGATTATCAGTGATTATACATTCATTCCAGCAGCAGCAAGGTTTATTAAATTCAAAGGACAGTAAAGGCAAAAGAGTTAAACAGAACGGTGAGGGTAAAGATGAAGACAGGTTCTAAATGAAGAACAGAGTTAGAAAGAAAGCAGATAAAGAAGTAAAAGGAAAAATTACAGTGACAACAGAGGCAATAAAAGAAAACAGATAAAAGATACAGAAGAAGACAGATTAAAGATTAAAAGACAAATCAAAGAACACATCAACGAGGAACGCAAAGCCAAATGACAAGGCCAATCAGCGTTTACTTCTTCCCAATCACATTAGCCACCTACAGCCTAATTTTGATTTAATAAAGGCAACCACAATTAATATTGCAGTCAGAGATACTTTGGCATCAATTCAGAAGTTTTTGAAAAAAGTTAATGTTGAGAGCAATTAGTCAAAGATATCTTAAAGTTAGCTCAACAGTTAATTTGAAAGTTATTGTTACAGTAGGTATGTCAGTGATATTTTTGGCTAGGGCCTTGCATGGTCTCAATTGTCAAAACTTCATTTACTCTGTAATAAATGCAAAATTGTCACCCTAGATTAGGGCAACCTCCTCAGTTGCAATTAAATACTACATGTATTGTTCATTATCGTATTGGTTGTTGGACTGGACATCGTTTAGACTCTGAGTTGCAAAGATTATTGCATTGGAGCACTATAACTGTTTTGAGCTGAACATCAGTAATACAAGCACTTTCACAGGATCCTTGAGCTATGTTAATAGTGATGTTATCCTTCTTTTGTTAATGTTTCTCCTTTGTTTTTACATACTATACATCAATTCTCCCTGATAGCAGAACAAAGATTTTAGATTAAGATATGTTGCATGAGCACTTTAATTATGCCTGTTACTGTCATCTCAATGTTTTCCTCTGCAAATTATAACTAAAGAATTCTTAACTGCTCTTTAGTTTCACCTAGTTGTTATCTTGTGGTTTCCTTTTGAAGTTTAACTAAAGAATTCTTAACTACTCTTTAGTTTCTCTGAAACTGCAATCTTGAGGTCTTTCTTGTGAAGTCGAGTTAAAGAATTCTTAACTGCTCTTTACCTCTATTGAACTGTTATCTTGAAATGTTTTCCTCTAAAAAGACTTGAATGCAGAATTCCGAGACTATATCCTCTGCTTTTATGTTGAAGTATAGTTAAAGAATTCAGAGACTGTCTGCTCTTTAGCTTTACAGAACTCACTATCATCTCATATTCATCTTGCCACATAGATCCATTTGATATAGTTAGCTTGCCTTGTGAAAACCCTTGAAAAGTTGATGTACAATTTAACCCTTTTATAACTCCATAGTCCAATGGATTAAGCTTCCCACAATCTACCTATCCAACCTACAATCAATCAAACAAATCAAATAAACAACCCCAATCTTCATAACTAGCCTAAAATCAGAAAATATAATCATAAAGCTAAATCAGTTAGATCAGAAAAACAGAGAGAGCCCTCTCTAAGCCCAGGAAGGTGTTGTGGCTAGCAACAACCCCCCCTTCTTATTTAGTATTATCACTAATATTAAATAAATGGGGACCCTTATTCAAAAAATTTTAAAAATATTTTATTTTTAGTGCTTTTTTTTTTCCTTTTTTCAATAAAACTTACTATCATAAACTTAGGAAAATATTCCTTGAAAAATCTAAAAAACTTAAGTTTTATGATAGCATAGAATAAAATCATTCTTTAAAGTATATCGCATCGCAAAAAGGTAATGAATGCCTCTTTATAAGCGGAACATTAAAAATTGCGAGATCGCGATGCGAAACTATGCACTAAAAGAACATTCATCGCATCGCATGCTTCGTATGTCATATCTTACGCTGAAAAACCTCAAATCACCGATGTGCGATAACATATATCGCAAATCGCGTTTCGCATAAAAATACATGAACGGATATTTTTCATATGTTATGTCTTGCGATTTTCCGATATTGCGATATAGCGATTTCGTGATGTTACGATATTGCGCTATTATGATATTGCAAATCCACCAAATTGCGATCTGCGATTTTGCAATATTGCGAAGCAAATCGCAGATCACCTTATCGCAGATCTTTTAAGGCTCATTATACGAAAAAAATATTTCCATAAATCGAGACCTGGTTATGCGCTTTAATGTTAATCAATGAATTGGTTGTCACTCATTAATGAAAAATGGTTTCGTTCTGATCAAAGAGTTATTTCACGTAAGGTGGTATATTTTATACGTCTTCAGCATTTAAAACCTTCCCGTCACCTTTTTTCTATCATTATTCTCACTTAATTCGTAAATTGCAGGAGCGAAGAACTGAGAACTATACAAAGTAGTATTCAGGGTATTATAGAAAAGAAAGACAAGGCTCTAAGTTCTGAAAATAAAGAGATGACGCCCTTATATAAAGACACCGCCTATAACAAAGACGCTAGTATCACTACTTGGGAGGGCATGTATAATCTACTTGAGAAAGAGAACCCCAGAGTAATGGAGGTTACAGCTACTGCAGGCTCGCATGGGTCTTCTGATGCATCCATTACAGAGTTAGCTTGTTCATTCTTGCACCGAATAGCAGCGAGACCTAGAATTCTTCCATACACAGACATGGTTAAATGGGTACTCGACAGTACTGATATTACAAACAGACAGTTTAAGACTCAGGGTCAAGAGCTCATTGGCTCATTTACTCCACAAGATTTGAGACTCATGTATCATTTGCTGGAGCCACAAGCAACTTATAACAAACAGTTCATGGAGAAGTTTGCCAAAGAAAATGAAAATTTGGCAGAATGCACCAAGGACTGGTCAATGAGAGACGAATCACTGAAGAAAGATAAACACGGTATGTATAGTACTGGTTCTCTCACTTCTCCGTATTGCTTTGCTGCTGCTATGCTCTGTCGGCTTTTTGGAAAGCCAGACATTAATAATTTCTCATCTGAATGGCTACCATTATTGAATGTCGTTGTTAATGCTACTATTGTGGATTGGGCTAAGATATTATCTGACAACTTAGCCACGGCTATTTTGAATTATCAGTCTAAAAGAACTGTTTCTCAGAGGATTTATCCTCCTTTTTACTTATCTGCTTATATGATGGATTCAATCTGTTATGTTTCTAAGTTTCCTTTAATGGGTTGGAAATGGACAACTCAAGATCTCCTACCCATTCATGTTTATCACAAAGAATTGTGGGATTCAAAATTCATTCCCTATTTTTACAAGATTTGCCATGGAATCATGTTGCCCCTGTACATAATGTTGTATGATAAAGACGCTCCAAGGTTTTCCCCTGAAGCAGAGGTAGACATACTACCTGTTGCAAGATGATTTGGAGAAGAATTGTTCACATATGTTAGGGTTTTTGGAAGTTTTGCTTTTCCTCATGTTTTACCTTTTTATGTTCCTGATAAACTCATAGCCCGAGAAATTGCTTATCAAACCTACGGAGAAGGAAGTTTGACTAAAGATTTGAAGGACAAGAAGAAGGCTATATGGCCACAATTTCCTGTGGCCTGTGGGGCCTTTTCATTATTTGATGTTGGCCATGCATTTAAAGAAGTAAACAACATTACATGTTTACGTTTATTAGAGTTTCCAAGAAGACCATTCGACCCCTATGATATTGTTAAAATTTCACCACTGCAGTCAAGATAAGAGTGTTTTCTAAAGAAGAAGATCTTTTTGATGACATGTTCCAAAAAAAATGCGCACTTAAAGAAATTCTACATTCGGCTCAAATATGGTTTCCTCCAGCAGAATTTCAAAAATGCAAAATATACAGAGAAAGGAGGTTAACTACTATCCCTTTGGATAAATTACGCTTGGAACCCGTAAGGGAACCAACTCCTAGTATCAGTCTCAGTAGAAGTTCAGGTACAAACAGGTCTAAGTCAAAGTCCGGAAGAGAAACCTTTGAACACTCTAAAAGTGAAGGGTCAGTAAGAGATACTGCCCAGTCAAAGGAATTTTCACAGCAACAGGTTTCAACCTCCCCTCAGTTAAATCTTCCCCCTCTCATTGTACAGCAACCATCAGTCAGAACTGAATTAGATAAGGAATGGGAAACATTCAATGATTTGATTAATATTGAAAGGGAAAATACACAGACGCCTGTGAGTAATGTATAGACAACAAAAAATATAGTCACAGGAATAACTACCAATGTCTCAGAAACAAAACATATTCCCATTACCCCATCCTCTGAACTCATGCTCAAAATAGAGGAAATTCCTCCTCTTGATGTATTCTATAGTCCACAACACAAGGCAGTGGTAAGAAGACAAAAGAAGAAAAGGAAATTAGAAAATGTGCTCTCTCATGATGCATAACAATTCGACGTCTTATGGCAAGATCCTACTACTGATCCAACTGAAAATCTCACTAAATTATCTCAGATCACAGGAGCTTATGCATCTGCAGCCATTGATAAAATCTCTGAGGTACGACAATTATTAAATGAAAAAGAAGATCAAGTACAGGTTCTACAACAACAACTGCAACAAGCCAATGCCAACAATGAAGCGCAGAAACAACTTGAAAAATTACAGCAAGATTTTCAACAAATGCGGATTGGATATCAGAACAGTTTGGCCGAAAAAGAGAAACAGCTACAGGTTATGCAAGAGATGCACAAAGATGATCCCAAGCTCACAAAATTTATCACAGAGTCTATTTCCTTAAATGATCAACTACTGCAACAACAAGAAATATTATGCCAAAGAATATCACAATGGAACTCTTATTGTGAAGAAAGTGATAAAATCACTAATCATGTCGTAGACTTACGACATGATTATGATTTAACTGATAAAAGAGTTATTGACTATTTGGCTTGGCAAGAAACAGAGGAGGGAAAAAGAGCAAGTGGACCTATAATCAATGAAAATCACAAAGAAATACTTTTTAATAAATGGGATGCACAAATTAGACAAGCAGAGCAAGCGGCAGAAGAAGCAGCTACAGCAGCCAGCAATATTATTGATTGTATAATGAAAATTTACACAAGGCAAATCTGATCTCTGAAACTACTCCAGTGTACCTACCAAAAGCACAGCAACTGCAGACAGACTAGAAACAAAAAGCCCAAGAAAAGGCAGAATCGATTAAAGGACTAACAAAATTAAATTGGGATTCTTACTGGGCATGTCTGGTAAAACCACACAGCCAATGCATGACTCTCAAGTGTATCATCAATTCTGCCAAGAAGATGGCGCCAACTCTTGCCGATTCCGTTTTCACAGGACAGTTCCTAGTCTGAAGTCGGCTAGCCTATTCTTCTCAAATCAATGTTGAACGCTTGCAATTCCAAAGAACAGATTCACAAGTAGTTAGTTGTTAAGTTTTAATTTTAGATTTAGTATTAGTTTTGCTTTATTTTTTGCCTAAAAAGAGAACGGTCATTTAAACCATATCCTATAGTTTTGTAATAAATTATTTTTAGATTTAGTTAGTAGTATTTAAACCCTTCTCATGCATTTAGAGAAGGGTCCTGAAATTTGTCAAAAACTTGTCCTCAGAACATGCACTTTTGCACCCTCCGAGGAGGTTTTGATGAATGAATGGAACAAGATTTATTGATATTTGTGTTTAATATCTACTACTGATGTTGCACTTTTGTACTCTTAGTGGATGTTGGATTAAGAAGAGATAAGTCATTATTACTTGAACCTCATGAGTAGAACTAGTTATAAATGGTACTTTTATCTCTTAACTATTTCTGCCTTTGTGTTAAAGTGATATTTATGTTCAGTTGTTTATGTATTAATGCTTGAATGCTTGAGTTATCATTTGGCACTTTTTTACGGTGATAGCCATTTGTTTATGCTTAATATATGGATAGTTTATTATGCGATATGTTTTTCACAACTGTTTCGTCTAACTTTATATACGAAGTGATTTATCTTTATTGAATTCTTTTCTTATAACAGTTGAATGATCTTTATTACCAAGTGTTATTTGAAATCATTTTAGATCGCATAAAGAAAAGATTACATCCCGGGTTTAGTTTAGAATTAGATATTTTTGTTTAATTAGAATACAATTTGCATGTTATTAGATTAGAACTAGAATAAAATCATTTCACTTAGGAATTTTTAGAAAGGAAATATCAATTCTCAACACACACACACACATATTGGGAAACTGGTCCCATTATCCCCAGTCGGACCCACTATACCAAACGGAAAAAGCGCTGCTAACCAAGGTCCGGACCGGGTGGGTATCCCCCTTGTTGTAGACCCGATTTTCGGGGCTTCAACAGAATGCTAGGTCCCGGACTCCAAAGTGGTTTGATGTGGTTCTCTGCTATTTGCTCTTACCAATCTTACAAATTACCAATGTTGCGAACATCGGCATTAGCATAAAATCGGCAAGGGTCCATAAAACCAAAAAATCGTAAAAATCGAAAAAATATCGGTAAAAAATCGACAAACACCAGCGAAATTAAGATACCATAAAAATATCTTTTAAAATCGAGAGACATCGACTAGACCAAAAAATCGTGATTTTGAGATAAAATCGGGAAGTTATCGATATGTTCACAACACTGCAAATTATAGGGAGCCAACATAATGGCGACAATACTAGGGAATTATTGAGAAAACCTAAGATTATCAAAACTCAAAGAAACCCAGTCAAAATATTGTGTGAATAAAGTATTTTTCTTTCACAGATTGGTTTGTTTTTCAACCTATTATAAAACTTTCAACATTTCTGAGCCTGGGGTCTAAGTTTTGGCTTCTAGAAGACTCTGTACCAGATCCCATCCTGACCCAAACCCTCCTGCAATAGTGGACAATCCAGAGAGAATCCTAAGAAAAACCCCTAGATCTGAGAGTTCAACTGTTAGCAGGCCTATTTACAAAGCAAGTTCCCTGCCTGAAAACCTTAAAAACTTGCAGGATATCCAATTTGACTCATACTTTTGACAAAGCTTGTTCAGGGCTAGATCCCAGAGTTGGATAACCTAGATAGTTTTAGACCCATCTATCTTACAGCAGAGTCCTGTTGTACAAACCTCTACCACCACTCATACACCCACTGTCCACCTTCCTCCATTTAACCCTCCAACTCCTTTTGTCAACCCTCCACTTGTTAACCCCCCTGGGTTTCCCCATCCGCCAACCATGGCAACCTGGTATGCCCCATTAGTCCTACCATTGCCTTTAGTGCCTCTACCACAGGACTATCAGTCAAAAATCCCCCTATTTGATGCAAGTAGTTCTATAACTGCTCAACAACATGTGGATAGATTGGATGATTATTTTGATCGACAAGAGATAGATGATGAAACTATTAAGATAAGAATGTTTGCCCAAAGCTTAGGGGGAGAAGCAAAAAAGTGGTTTAAAGGCCTAATCCCTAATAATATGCATGACCTTCATGCTTTTCATTAATTGTTCCTGAATAAATTGCAAATCAAGAAAAATCCTCACCAAATCTTATCTGAATATGAAAACATCAAGAGAAACGTTGGAGAGAGTGTCCAAGGTTACTGCACTAGGTTCAATAGTGCGTATAATGCCCTCCCCCCTCATATGAAACCTCCACAAGGTCTAGCCCTAATGAAGTTTCCAGATGGTTTTGACCCAGAGATGGCTTATCAACTAAGAGAAAGAGACCTTCCTACATAAGAAGACATGCAGAGGGGTGCAGTAAGTGTATAAGCAAATCTAATTACCAAGAGGGCTAGAATGAAAGATGAAAAGAGAGTCACATACAAGGAAGAGGCTATAGCCTCCACATCTAATACTAAGGTTGATAACCTCCTTAGAACGATGGAGAGGATGATAGAGAGAATCAACATAAATGAGAGAGCTTTCCCTAGAGAAAACCAAGCAGCTCCTCAGAATAGAAATCAAAACCAGAACCAAAACCAAAACTTTAGGAGAAACCCCCCCGCAAATAAGACAGAGGGAACAAAGAGGACCTAACCAGCAAATTAGACCTCCTTTCCAAGAAAACTATGTTGATGAGGATGAGGGGGTGATTGAAGAGCCAGACGAGAGCCAAATTAATCTAATGGGAGTCAATGATGAGGAGACCGTTTTCCTCACTAAGGAAGGACAAGGCATATTTGCTCCAGCACAACTTGAAGAAGAATGCACAGAATCCGAGGACTATAAACAAGGATTCGAAAATGCTATCATGGAAGTGCATAGACAGTATGACCTCAGAAGCAAGAAAGCCCAAGACATTCCCAAGAGAAAGAATCCTGAAATTTCTGCTAGAAAGACCCCTGAAACTGATCCTAAAAAGATAACAGAAAGTTCAAATAAAATGGTTAAAAGTTCTGATAAAAATAAAAACCAAAACAGTCTAGAAAACAGCACTAGTAAGTCAACTATCAGCCCTAACAAAACTGATTCAACTGAAATCTCTAGTGCAAATCAGCAATCTGAAATTGCTGCAAAAATAATGTCTGATAAAACTGATTCAAGTCTGCCAAAAACACAGACACCATTTAGCGTTGAGAATGAAATTGCCAAGATAAAAATTTCCATACCTCTCACTAAATTGGTAGGCCAAGATGTATATAGATCCCAAGTTTTGAAAGCACTAAACATAGGAGAAAATACATATACTGTAAATTTAAATGATGACAAACCTGAACTTTTGTTTGGTCCTGAAGTAGAAGGTAAATTCCAAGAGGGAGGCGTGCCCCCATTTTATGTCAGTTTGAACATGCACGATAAAATCCTCCATAATACCATGTTAGATTCAGGAGCATCTCATAACCTTATGCCAAAGGTAATTATGGAGAGACTTGGCCTTGAGATAACTAGACCATACAAAGACTTGTACTCTTTTGACTCCAGTAGAGTTAAACGTCTAGGCCTGATCAAAGATCTTTGTGTTACTTTAGCAAAAATACTAGCCAAAAGCCTAGTAATGGATATTGTGGTGGCTGACATTCCCCCTAAATATGGCATGCTTCTATCACGCTCATGGGGAGCCAAGCCTCAAAGCTCTCTCCAAATGGATATGACCTATGCTACAATACCAGTCTTTAGCCAACCAAGAAGATTATATAGGAAAACTCATATGAAATACATGGTCAACAGTCAAAAAAAGTTTGATAACTCCCCTCTCTACTCTGTTCACTCAGACCTTGATTAATTTATCATTTACAATGATGAAAACGTTAATGAACAAGTAGCAGTCAATAAACAAACAGCTGAAAAAGAAGGAGAGAAGGAAGAACAGTCAGACCAAATAGAAAATGAAAAACACAAGTTTGAACCTGAACCTCTTTGAGCATGAGTTTTGATGGCTCTTGTGGCAAAACTGGATCAGGAGCAAGTGTTTGGGTACAGAACACTAAGAACAACCACGCAGAGGGTCAACTCTTTTAAGCTGAACTTTCAATGTACAAATAATATCGCAAAATATGAGGTCCTCCTTTTAGGATTACAATTACTGAACAAATTAGAGGCCAAAAGGATCTCTATCCATGGGGATTTTGAGCTAGTCATTAGACAAATTAAAGGAGAATATTCAGCTAAGCATCCTAGATTAAGAGCATACAGGAATGTTGCCCTTGACCTCCTAAAAACATTCAAAGAATATGACCTTGCTTCTATCCAAAGAAATCAAAATATCCTTGCCAATGGACTAGAATTTGCTACCAGCACTTGTCAACTACCTCATGTTAATAAACAATACACAGTAAAGGCTAAATAGAGACCAGGAGTCCCTAATGATATGAGATATTGGCAAGTTTTTGAAGATTTCCTGCAATCCAAAAATGAGTTTGAAATTCTAGATTCAAACTTAGATCATAAAGAGGACTGCTCTACTGAGGAACAAACATATAGGGAGGAGCCCCCTCATGATGCTGATATAAATCTATTAGCAAAGGAAGACCCACATAGGACATAAATGTGTGAAGATCCAGAAAAAGAAGAGTTTGAAGTGCTGCAGTTCAGACTTGAGGACTTGTCCCTCTAGAAGAACTTTTTGATTTCAATAATGTTGTTAGAAAGCCAAAGATGGAGTCCACTGAAACAAATGTAGAAGAATGCAATATAGGCAGTGAGCAAGAGCCCAAAATGGTAAAACTATCAAAGACACTGCCATCACCTATAAAGCATAAAATATATTGAGATTTTCAAAGAACTTAGTGATGTGTTTGCCTGGAGTTATGAAGACTTGAAGTCCTATGATACTGATATCATTCGGCACAAAATTCCACTCAAAGAAAGACAGAATCCATTTAAACAGAAGTTGCACAGAATAAACCTTGTCCAAATGCCACTGGTTGAGAAAGAGATAAAGAAAATGTATGATGTTGGGATAATAGTCCCACTCAAGTATTTAGAATGGGTCTCAAATATTGTATCTGTGAGAAAGAAGATAGGGGAGATTAGGCTCTGCATTGACTTCAGAAATCTAAACAAAGCATCCCTGAAGGACAACTACCCTTTACCAAAAATGGATCACATATTGCAAAGAGTAGTAGGCTCCAAAAAGATATCTCTGCTTGATGGCTTTTCAGGGTACAATCAAGTGTTGGTACATCCAGATGATCAATACAAAACAACTTTCACTACTCCTGGGGACACCTTTATGTATATAAAAATGTCTTTTGGGTTAATAAATGTTGGAGCTACTTTCCAAAGAGCAATGGATATTGTTTTCTTAGAAGAAATAGGTTTCTTCATTGTGATATATCTTGATGATACAACAGTCTATTCAAAAACTGATGAAGAACATCTAGCTCATTTGCGAAAGGTCTTTGAGAAATGCAAAAAGTATGGCATGTCTTTAAATCCCAAGAAATCCTTATTTGGCCTTCAAAAAGGAAAACTTCTAGGCCACATAATAACTAAAGAAGAGATCAAAATTGACTCAAATAGGATTGAGGGAATATTGCAAATCAGTCACCCAAGAAATATCAAAGAGCTGCAATCTTTCATTGGAAAGATAATTTTTTTAAGAAGGTTTATACCAAACCTTGCAGAACGCCTGAGGAACATCACCAACATGCTCAAGAGAGAGTCAGGAGTCAATTGGACCAAAGAAGCAAAGCAGTCTTTTGACTTAGTGAAGCAAGCACTTACACAAGCACCTGTTTTGATCAGCCCTGACTTCACCAAAGATTTCTTTATATTTTCTTTTGCATCAGAACACACAGTTGTTGTTGTATTACTACAGAAAAATACAAAGGGACAGGAGCACCCCATAGCTTTCTTCAGCTAAGCTTTAAGAGATGCACCTCTGAAATATAATATCATGGAAAAACAGGCTTTTGCCTTAGTCAGAGCACTAAAGGATTTCAAAGTCTACATTCTGCATTCACACATCATTGCATTTGTGCCTCATACAGTGGTTAGAAACATCCTAACACAAGATACCGATGAAAGAGGCAAGTGGATTGCTGTCATCTTGGAATATTATATAGAGATCAAACCCACCAAATTAATCAAAGGACAAGGGCTAGCTAAACTAATGGCTGAGACAAATTTTCAAGCACTAGACATCAATATGATTCACTCATTGGATGAACAAGAGGAGTTGGCGATTCCACCTATTAAGGAAGTATTCTTGAATTCTCCCTCGTATGCAGATATATTGTATGTGCTTTTTAATTTAAATGCTCCTCTAGGTTTGTCCAAAACAAATGCCAGATTCTTGAAACTAAAAGCTGTAAATTTCTGCATTCTAGAAAAAGTTTTATATTGGAAAAATTATGGTGGTGTATTGCTTAAATGTTTGTCTAAAGAAGATGCAAATAGGATTATGCATGAATTACATGAAGGAGAATGTGGAGGCCACCTCTATTGGAAGAACATTGTTAATAAGATCCTTAGGGCTAGTTTCTATTGGCCTACCCTCTTCCAAGACATCCACAAAATGGTAGTTGCCTATCATAAATTCCAAATCATTTAGGGAAAAAGAAAGTTGCTACCTTTGCCATTACAAGCTCCTTTTCAACAATGGGGTCTAGATTTCATTGGATAAATCCACCCTTCCTCCTCTGCCCAACATAAATGGATCCTTACTGCAACTGACTATTTTACAAAGTGGATAGAAGCCATTCCTTCCAAGACTGCCACAGACTTGGTAATTATCAGATTTCTTGAAACCAACATTCTATCTAGATTTGATTGTCCTAAGAAAATCGTCACTGATAACGTTGCTACCTTTAAATCCAAGAAAATGGCGGATTTCTGCCACAGATATCACATTACTTTGGAGCATTCTACAGCTTATTACCCTCAAAAGTAAGGGATTGGCCAAATCCTCAAATAAGAGTTTGGTGAACATCATTAAGAAATTGCTAGAGGAAAATAAGAAATCATGGCACAAAAAATTGGTACAAACACTATGGGCAGACAGGCTCACAAATAAGAAGTCAATTGATATGTCACCCTATCAACTAGTGTATGGAATGGATGTAGTCTTCCCAACAACCTTGGGAATGCCAGTAATGAAGCTCATTCAAGAGGTGCAGTCTGAAGAGAATGGTATACAAAGAAGAATAAACCAAACCATTCAGCTGCAGCAAACCAGAGAAGGAGTATACAACAAAACACAACTAGTACAAGAAAATATTTGATAAAAGGACCAAAGCCAATGATTTCAACATTGGAGACAAGTGCTAAAGTGGGATTCTAGAAGAGAGGACAAAGGCAAGCATGGAGAGTTTGATAACCTATGAAAAGGTCCATACATCATTCATTGTACAAGGGGTAATAATGCATTCTTCTTACAAGAAATGGATGGAACAGAACTGTTTGGAGGTCCTGTCAATGGCAAGATGCTAAAACATTACTTCAGTTAGAAATCTAAATAAATTTTCTTCATTGTATATATCATTGCTTAAACAAGTTTCAAACAAAAAACTGGACCAGGTTGAAGCCCAAAGCCAAGGCCATAAGCCTAGTCTGATAAAACAAAAACAAAGAAAGAAAAGAAGAAAAGAGGGCAGATTAAAAGAAAAAGGTAAGCCCCATACCAAAAAATGAATATTTCTGAAAGTGTACAAATCCAAATGCCACTACTCTTGAGAAAGTCTTGTTCAATCATACAGTCTAAACATGATTGAACAAATTTTGAATTTTTGTTGATAAGTTAGAAAGTGAAGATTTGCCAAACTGTTCAATCTTGGCTTATCAGTAGATAGGTAGAAAATGACATTGGTTCAAAATCTTAATCTAAACCAGTAGGAGAAATAAGGATAAATGGTAAGTTAAAAGTTCAAAAGGAGAAATGATGACCAGGTTTGCAATTCCAAATGCACTCAAAGGGAAGAAAAAATATTTGAATCATAGATTGAGTAGGTAGGTATGCAGAAAAACTCTTAACACTTGAGCATGTTCAGAATTTTAAAAATTAGATTGTATAATCAGGCTCAAGATCAAGTATGTTTCAGACCTCAGTTTGTTGAAAGCCTGGATTTCAGTTTTGAAGGTCACAGTCACAAAAGTTGCAGCGTAATCAAGATTACAGAGTGGAAATCAGCCAAATAAAATAGGCTACTGATCTACAAGGTTCTTGACACCTCCTAAAGGAGTTGCCCTCCCCAGTTGGAGCCATAGTTAGGTTCCTATAATAATAGGGATCATAATTTTGAATTGACTATTTATCAAAGCTTGTAATATGTCACATACCTTTGCTTTCTGCAAAGGTTTTTCCATATTAAACAATGAGAAGGGGGGTCTGTCCTAAAAAGAGAAATCAAAGGACCAAAAGAAAGATAAAGATAAAGAATAGCTGCTGAAATTTGGTACCCGTGAGGACGTGTGGTTCCCTAAGGCTTGATCTTGGCCTAGGGAAAAAGTGTCCAAAAGAATTTAATTTTTCTTCCTCTAAAGAATCTACAAATTTTTATAAAGTAACTTAATTTAAAAGGGACTTTATGATAAAAGTTACTAAAGACTTTATAAAGTTATAAAAAGTCAAAGTCTAATTTAAAAGTGACTTTAAGTGATAAAGTTACTAAAGTCTAATTTTAAAGTGACTTTGATAAAGTCAATGTAAAATTAGAAAGGAAAGTGACTTTGGAAATAAATGACTAAGTGGGTCTTTATTAAAGTGGGGTGAATTAAAAAATAGAAAGTGAGATTTAAATGAGCATTTAATCTCAACCCTAGATCTCAATCTATTTCAACCATTGGATTTAGGGATTCCCCAAAAGTCACTTAGGGTTAGGTTAAAGGAGGAAAAGGAGGAAAAGGTCATTCATTCTTTCATGAGCAGATTGAGAGAGCAAGAGAAGGAGAGCAAGGGAGATTTCTGAGCAGAGAGGAGAAAGAGAGCAACTGATAGAAACTTCAGCAAAGTCCGTACAGCAGCAAGGAGGCACGGATTCCAAGGCAGAAATCCGTACAGCAAGTGTTGGGCACATTTTTCGAGGGAGAGAGGCACAGTTTTCAAGGAGAACCGTACAGCAGCTTCAGCATTTAATTCTAGGCAGATTCTGGGCACAGAAATCGAGGAGAGAGACTGCTGCTTGGTGGTACAGATTTCTGGAAATCCGTAGAGCAGCCGTACAGTCAGTTTCGGCACAGATTTCGAGGCAAAGGAGCGCAGATTTTGAGGAGAAGCAGCAGCTGGGTTTTCCGTACAGTCTGTACAGCAGTACGGCCATACAGCTGGGCACAAAAATCGAGAAGCTCATTCAGCATTTAATGCTGTCATAAATGATGTAAAATTTCTGTTTTGGGTTTTTACTGTTTTGCACGTTTTCCAAGGCGGAGTGAATGCACGGAAATCGAGATAAGTACTGTTGTTTAGTTGCTGAAATTTTTGCTGTAATTTCTGCCTCTCTGTAAAAGTATTTTCAGAAATAAGAAGGAGCTCTCAAGACTGGTTTTCCCCAAGAGTTGTAAGGGGTTTTTCCAGGGTCAAGTTGACCAAAAATCTCAGTGTTCAAATGTGTTGAATGACTGTTTCAGCTTGCTGTGTGTTTTGTTTTATTTCTGTAGTTTCAGCATTCTGTAAAAGTTTTCCAGAATTTGTGTTTCAGCAAAGTAATTTGTGTTTCAGCAAAGTAATTTGTGTTTCAGCAAAGTAACTTGTGTTTCAGCAAAGTGATTTCTGTTTCAGCAAAGTGATTGCTGTTTCAGCAAATAAAAATTATTTTTTCCGAGTGTTGAATGTAAGGATATGGGAAAGGGCATTTAACCAAAAGGAGAAATAAGTGATACTGAAACCGGGGTTGGGAAAACAGTGATTTTCTGGCAACAACCCCACAAAAGAGATAAGAGCAAATCCTAAAAGTGTTGCACATTTAAATGCCACTACTTTTAGTCTAGTTTACTTTTGCAAATAATATTGTCTGCAGCTTGTCCAAAATGCCACGATTCATGATGATCAAACTGCTTAATCTTGATCCATTCATGTTTTAAATTTCATGTTTTAGTTAATGAATAAAGATCTGGCCAAACTGTTTAATCTTGGCAGATCGATAGTTAGGTAGAGAATAAAAGAGCTCATCAGTTTAATGTGAGCCTTTGGGAGCTATAAGGTTAGCAATTAGATAGTTTGCTTTTGAGGAGAAAACAAAGGGGCCAAACAAGTCCATCTACCATTTGATTTAGTTGAAAAAGGAAAACTTTTCTAATTGAGTATGATGAAGAACCAAATCTCACTGCCTTCATTATTCTTCATTTTTCTTTTCCATTCCCTTTCATTTTACCTATTTTTCTGACAGTCCCATACTCTGAAATCCCATTTTAAACCCTAAAACCCCTCGGTTTCAACCTCTTCCCCCTTCTTAACTCCTTCCCCTTCACTCATTCCCCTTCTTTCATTTAAAACAATGTAAAAACCCATTTTTACATTATTTTTGAGTAAATTTTAAATCCCGAGTCCCACGTCAATAAACCCTGTTTTATTAAAATCCCGACCCCATTATATTAAAAGGCCCGACTCATCTTTATATGTTAAAGCCTCTATTTAACCTTTTCCACGCCTTACATACTTTTTCCATCGCTCATTTTGAAATCTTGACCCCACTTAACCCCCGGCCCCACTTTCTTATTTAACCCCGCCGCTTCATTCAAAACCGACCCCACCTTTCGAAACCTACCCACGATCAATCCACCCAACCACTGTCCGATCCGCTTCATCCAATCCGACGACCCTTGATCCTTTTCGCAACCCAAAACGCTCGATGGTTAAAACCTTGGAGGGGTTGCGAAATGGGCAGTTTTGCAACCTCCCATCCGCCACGCGTTGCCACCTCGCTTCATCGCATCCCTTTATCCAAAACCGCCTAGCCACCTATCCATCGTGTGATAAACCTGAAACCGCCCTCGCGCCATAATATGAAACTACTAACCCCTTTGAAATATTTTGAACTTTGTGTTGTTGCGATAAGCCCTCGAAACACTGTGGTAATCCCTGCAACGTTCCTAAAATACCCAGAGGGCCATTGATAAATGCGGAAATTGAAAACCTCCATTATCCGAACTCTGTCCGCAGATTTCCCGACTGCCTTCAAGCCATATCACTCCCCTGCGGAGGTCCTGTGTTTTAAATTAATAAATTGTTTTGAATTTTGCAGGTGATATACATATCGGAAAATGCAATAATCAAATTGTGTTTCTAATTCCAAGAATTGTTTAAATCAAGGCTCTCTGGATCTCGATTTAGAAGCCTTATTCATTAAAGGATTAGGAGCAGAAGATAAATAAAAGCAGCAATAGAGCAGAAAGGGAGGCAGTAATGATTATCAGTGACTATACATTCATTCCAATAGCATCAAGGTTTATTAAATTCAAAGGACAGTAAAGGCAAAAGAGTTAAATAGAACGGTCGAGGTAAAGATGAAGACAGGTTCTAAATGAAGGACAGAGTTAGGAAGAAAGCAGATAAAGAAGTAAAAGGAGAAATTACAGTGACAACATTGGCAGTAAAAGAAAACAAATAAATGATGCAGAAGAAGACAGATTAAAGATTAAAAGACAAATCAAAGAACGCATCAACGAGGAAGGCAGAGCCAAATGACAAGGCCACTCAACATTTACTTCTTCCCAATCACATTAGCCACCTACAGCATAATTTTGATTTAATAAAGACAGCCACAGTTAATATTACAGTCAGAGATATTTTAGCATCAATTCAGAAGTTATTATAAAAAGTTAATGTTGAGAGCAATTAGTCAAAGATATCTTAAAGTTAGCTCAACAGTTAATTTCAAAAGTTATTGTTACAGTAGGTCTGTCTGTGATATTTTTGGCTTGGGCCTTGCATGGTCTCAATTGTCAAAACTTCATTTACTCTGTAGTAAATGCAAAACAGTCACCCTAGATTAGGGCAACCTCCTCAGTCACAGTTAAATACTGCATATATTATTCATTATCATATTGGTTGTTGGGTTGGACATCATTTAGACTCTGAGCTACAAAGATTATTGCATTGGAGCACTATAAATATTTTGAGTTGGACATCAGTAATACAAGCACTTTCACAAGATCCTTGAGCTATGTTAATAGTGATGTTATCCTTCTTTTGTTAATGTTTCTCCTTTGTTTTAACATACTGTACATCAATTCTCCTTGATAGCAGAACAGAGATTTTAGATTAGCATAAGCTACATGAGCACCTTAATTCTGTCTGTTACTATCATCTCAATGTTTTCCTCTGCAAAGTATAACTAAAGAATTCTTAACTGCTCTTTAGTTTCACCTAGTTGTTATCATGAGGTTTCATTTTAAAGTTTAACTAAAGAATTCTTAATTGCCCTTTAGTTTCTCTGAAACTATTATCTTGAGGTCTTTCTTGTGAAGTCGAGTTAAAGAATTCTTAACTACTCTTTACCTTGAAGTTGAGTTATCTTGAGGTCTTTCTTGTGAAGTTGAGTTAAAGAATTCATTGATAAATGCAGAATTCAGAGACTGTTTGCTCTGCTTTTATTTTGAAGTATATTTAAAGAATTTAAAGACTGTCTACTCTTTAGCTTTACAGAACTCACTATCATCCCATATTCATCTTGCCACAGAGATTCATTTGATATAGTTAGCTTGCCCTGTGAAAACCCTTGAAAAGTTGGCGTACAATTTAACCCTTTTATGACTCCATAGCACAATGGATTAAGCTTCCCACAATTTACCTATCCAACCTACAATCAATCAAACAAATCAAATAAACAACCCCAATCTTCATAACTAGCCTAAAATCAAAAAATATAATCATAAAGCAAAATCAGTTAGATCACAAAAACAGAGAGAGCCCTCTCTGAGCCCAGGAAGGCTAGGTCCTGGACTCCAAAGTGGTTTGATGTGGTTCTCTGCTATTTGTTCTTGCCAATCTTACAATTACAGGGAGCCAACAAGTCACGACGCAAGAGGATGGATCATGGGACACCTGCAATACAAGGCATTGTCAATTTTGAGGTAGATTATGAATGGTCTTCCAGGATTCAACATCAAGCAACAAGAATTCTGAAGAAGGTGTGCACTTGGAAAGAATGCCAAGGATGATTTTCCAAGTAGCAAGCACAGTCCAAAGGGAACTTGGATATAATTCATTAAGATGTTTGTGGATCGATGTCAATAACATATATACAATGAGCCTTGTCCTATGCGACATTCATTAATGACTTCTCTATGAAAACCTGGATCTACTTTATGATGACCAAGGATGAAGTCCTCAATCAGATTCAAGAGTTTACGGCTCTTGTAAAAAACAAAATAGAAAGGAGGATCAAGTTTTTCAGGTTCAATGACTTCAAGAATATATGCAAGGCAAGGATCAAAAGGGAGTTGACAGTCTTATACAACCCACAACAAAATGGGGTTGTAGAGGGAAAGAACAGATCCATCATCGGAGTTGCCAAGGCTATGATTCATGACCAAGATTTGCCTAAGTTTCTTTGGACAGAGGCATGTAATAAGGTTGTATATTTAAAATAAGAGTCCTCACAGGATCTTGGAGGACAACACTCCAAAGGAAGCATTCACTAGGGTGAAGTCAGAAATAGCGCATTTATGCATCTTTGGTTGTCCAATATACATCCATGTGCCAATGGATGAAGAGGACAAAGTTGGGATCTCGGCCGAAAAGGGCATACTTGTGGGGTACAACAAGACTTCAAAAGCATAAAGGATCTTCATTCCAGTGCAAAGGAAGACAATTGTGTGTTGAGTTGTGAAATTCAAGGAGAACTTGGCATCCAGGAAGTTGCATGAGCCCCTACTAGTGACAAAGGATGAGAAGCAGGAGGCTCTGAATGTTGAACAACATTTAGAGGCTTCCAATTCAAGGATTCAACCTTCAAGTGGAGAGGAGTGAATAGCTCCTTCCAGTCGTGTATATTCAAAATAAGATCCTCACAGGATCTTGGAGGACAACACTCCAAAGGAAGCATTCACTGAGGTGAAGTCGGAAATAGTGCATGTATGCATCTTTGGTTGTCCAATATACATCCATGTGCCAATGGAGAAGAGGACAAAGTTGGGATCTCGATCGAAAAGGGCATACTTGTGGGGTACAACAAGACTTCAAAAGCATAGAGGATCTTCATTCCAGTGCAAAGGAAAACAATTGTGAGTTGAGTTGTGAAATTCAAGGAGAACTTGGCATATAGGAAGTTGCATGAGCCCCTTCTAGTGACAAAGGATGAGAAGTAGGAGGCTCCGAATGTTGAACAACATTTAGAGGCTTCCAATTCAAGGATTCAATCTTCAAGTGGAGAGTAGGAGTCAATAGATCCTTCCAGTTATGTTAGGAGACCTAGTGGTCCACACAACATTGAAGGATGCTCAAGAGCATGTTCAGGCTCCAAGGAACACATTCAAAGAGAGCAAGCCTCCATGGAAGTTTTCTATCTATATGGCGTTGATCAATAGCATCATTGATTTTCAGACTTCCAATTTTGAGGAGGTAGCAGATCAACAAGTTTGGAGGGATTCCATGGTGGAGGAAATATAACTCCATCATGAAGATTAATGTCTGCGAAAAAGTGTCGAGACCGAAGGGGGAGTCAAAAGGTGATTTCCAAGTGGCTCTTCAAAATCAAGCATGTTGCAGATGGTAGCATCAAAAAGTTCAAGGCAAGGTTTGTAGCAAGGTTTCTCCAAGAAAGAGGGAGTGCACTATGAGGAGACATTTGTTGCAGTCACCAGATATACTTCCATTCGAGTTGTCATATCCATTTCCTCAATCATGGGGCAGAGGATACATCAGTGGATGTGAAGACAGTGTTTCTCAACAAAGTCATCAAGGAGGTGTACATAGAACAACCTCAAGATTTTGACGTACATGTGGGGGATTATCATGTTTGCAGGAATAAGAATTCCTTGTACTGACTCAATCAATCACTAAGGGCATGGAATTCCAGAATTGATGGTTACTTACAAAGGATGGGCTTCACCACGTTTGAAGCAGATCTAGCTTGTACTTCATACTTGTTGGGACTGATCTAGTTACCTTGATGTGTACGTGGATGAATTATTTCTCACTAGTACTAAGAAGCTCATTGTAAGGTGCAAACTTAATTTTGCTATAAAGTTCCAGATGGAGGACATTGGCTTGATGCATTACTTTTTGGGATTATAGGTGTAGCAAAGGTCGAGAGAAATCTTCCTTGGTCAAGGGAAGTATGGCAATGCATATCCTAAGGAGATTCAAGATGGAGATTATTGGCCTTTGCCTAGACCTATTATCACCAATCTGAGAAAGATTGTGATTTCAAAATCAAGATTGGTGCATCCCACATTGTACATACAATTGATAGGCTACTTGATGTATCTTGTCAACACCAAGCCAAAAATATGTTTTGTTGTGAACAAAGAAACCAATTCATGGTGGAGTCGAGGCAGGTGCATTGGGTAGCAATGAAGTATGTCCTTGGGTACTTCAGAGGTATAGTGGAGTATGGTCTGAGGTATCTTGGAGGAGATGGAAGGAAGCTGTAGGCATATACAGACTGAGATTGTAGGTAGTGCGACAGACACAAAAAGCACCTCAGGGTGTTGCTTCAACCTTGGAATAGCAATGATATAATAGTTTTTCAGAATTTCCTGAACTTAGCACCCATTATATGGTTCCCAACAATTATTAACCGAACAAATACATGGCTAAATTCCTAACCAAAAATATTTAGCGGAAGCAAATTTACTCAATCTGAATCACATACACATAACAAGTTGTTGCTCGTCCTAGGATAATGGCCCAACTGAGAAAATACAAAATTGATCGTCAACCTCACTGCACTCTCTCAAACCCATCACATGCTCAATGAGAAGCCACTCTCAATCTTGTGTTGTTGTTGTGTCTTAGCCTCAACACTTGAGCTCAATTTATAACTTTCCTAATCTGGGATTGACGACCAGAATTAGCTCGTCAAGTTAACTAAAGATAAGTGATTTTACTTTAGTTAATTATCCTATCTTTAGCTTTCTCTACTTTAACTCAAGTAAAAGTCATAAATTTAGCTTGCTTTACATGCACAGCTCATGCATGTCACATGTAGCACATTCACATGCATGCAACTCACTTGCACACTTTGCATGTCACATGCAAGCTCCTAAAGAGGCAAATCAAGGTCCTTCTAGTCAAGACACAAGACTACCTTCCGAGCTACAAAACTCAACAAGTTTAGCAAGACATAGATTTCAGTAGCACCCAATTCAATAGAGGCAAAGTACATTTAGTGTTGTTTGTGGATGGCTTCTTTCTCACTAGTACAATGAAGCTCATGACAAGGTGCAAAATTAAGTTGCCTATAGAGTTCAAGAGGAAGGACATTGACTTGATGCATTAATCCTTGGGATTCGAGTTCTGGCAAAGGCAGAAAGAAATCTTCCTTGGTCAAGGGAAGTATGCAGTGGAGATCCTGAAGAGATTCGAGATGGACTAGGTTGATTGGAGTAGAGAAGTAAGCATTCTGCTTGTTTGAGTGCTAAGACTAGCAAAAGAACCCAAAAGACTGCCACTTTAGCATACTATTAATTTATTTAACTATTTCCTAAAGTTAGACTTATGAAAAAATAAAAACACCCAAGTGAACTTATGATTTAATCTCAGCCACTGATCACGATTTAACCTCACCCATTAGAACAATCAGTGTATTTGTGATTTGTGTATAGACAGTTGTCAGGCTCCTTGATATATTTGCTCAACACCAAACCAGATATCTGTTTTTCTATGAACACCTAAGGTAATTCATGATGGACCCGAGGCAAGTGCATTGAGTAGCAACAAAGCATGTGCTCAAATACTTGACAGACACAGTGTAGAATGGTTTAACATATCTTGGAGGAGATGGAATGAAGTTGCAAGGATATACAGACTCAAATTGGGTAGGAAGTGTGACAAACAGGAAAAGCGCCTCAAGGTGTTGCTTCAGCCTTGGATCAATGATGATATCATGGTTCAGCAAGAAACAGACTTTAGTAGGACTCATTTCAGCTGATACAGAGTATATGGCAACAAGTATGGCAAGTTGTAAAGCCATTTGCTTGCAGGGTTATTTGCTTCGAAGCTGGATCTAACAGTGTTCTACCGTGATAATCAGAGTTGTATCAAACTCTTTGAAAATCCAGTGCTCCGTGACAGTTCCAGACATATTGATAGCAGGTATAATTTCATCAGAGTGAAGGGAGCAATTAAGCTTCAATATCTCTCCAAAGTTGAGCAGGTTGCTGACATTTAGCCCAAACCCTCAGTCAAAGGGAAATTTGTATTTTACAGGGACAAGCTTGAAGTTGTGTAGAGTACCTTCCTTGCTAAGAGGTAGTGTTGATGTTTGTAGCTCGAACAAATACTTTCACACAAGTCTAAGTGTCAAATATGTGGAAGTCTTCCAAAGTCTTTACCTTAGTAGTTCACTTTAATTAAAGGAATTATTAAAGTGAAATGCCTATTATTAAAATGAGTTTAATATCTATTGAAATTTAAAGTTTTTACATTAGTTATTTATATGAATCTCGACCACTAATCTGGACTTAATCTCAACCGTCAATCTCATTGAGAGACTAGGATTATGGGGACTTAGTCATCAATGGTTATTCAATTCAATCAAAACTCAAAATTATAAAGGCAAGGCTACGTGAAGAAGAAAGACACATTGAGTTATCGAGACACGAAGGGCAGTGACTCAAGGAAATCTCAGAAATTATGACAAAGGAATTACATCCACTGTATAGACAAAAGAGGGCAGTAGGACTGATTTACAGCAGGAAGAATCCGCCCACAAGCAGGCCGGCCGCTGTATGGCAAAAGAGATTTGCAGGTTGTACAGCAGTCGTGCCTGGGCCATACAGCAGTTGCATGCAGAATGTACAGCAGCCACAAGCAGGCCAAACTGCAGCCATATGTGCGGGTTGTACATCAGGCCGTACATGTGGCTGTACAGCAGGACGAGGGAGGCCACACAGGTCATACAGCAGCCAGCAAGGGTCATGGGGTGCTTCAAGAAATTTCAGAAGCATCCAGACCATACAGGTCCATTAAAACTTTGAAATTCGCAGTAGCTTGTATTGCTTTTCTGAGGGCCAATTTCCCAGTAAGGAAAACCTTGTAAGCTTTGAAGTTATTTTAATGAGAAGCTGATTTGCAAGGTAAAAATATTTCTGTGTGCATGTGTGAAAATTGGTTTCGTTTGCTTCCGGTATATTTTTACAGTTAAAAATTCCAGTTGGTGCATTTTATTCAATCAGCTAAATTTAACATTTATTTTTAGCAAGGAAATCTCTAGGAAATAATTTGACTATGGACTGGCGTCAGAAATTTAACAATTAATATTTTATAAATCCCACAAAATCAAGTATAAGACTTTGACCAGCTGCATACAGCTATAGAAGACCCTGAAGCAAGCTTGTACAACCAATGCAAAGAAATCTGAAACATAGATGTCCAGAAAGGCAGCAAACAGCACACAAAATTAATCAAGAAAAAATTTAAGTTCGAATATGAACAAACAAACACAGGAATTTGATGTATGAACTACTGAAATAGACAGAAACTCGGAGTTGATAACTGTACGGATGTGCAGAATTACATCCGTTGCACCAAAGGTACTACAGCCTACTAGGAAACAGAGTTAAGACAATATATTGTACTCTTCAAATTAATTGCCCAAGGAAGGACGTAGTAGCCTATTTAACCCTGTAGGCTATAGTCATTTAAAAAGGGGAAAATCATTATTTAATGCTACTTAGGTAACATTAGAATATAATAATTAAATTTGGGGCAAATGGAAGGAAACTAGCTAGTCACTCAAAAAATTAAAATTAGGAGACAAATGCCCAAAAGAGAATCTATAAAAGGGAGGGAGGAGATTCATTATGATCATCATGGTTGATTATTATTCTTGAATTCGGGCTCAGGCTCTTGGAGGGTTTTAAGACCCTTTTTTTCTGATTGGTTTTGGTAGAGAAAGATTCCACGCTAGCCAATCCTTCTATCTTTCTGGCTACAGGACCAAATTCTGATTGATGAATCATTCTTCTGAGGCAAAGCCAAGGCTGGAATCTTGGTTTCCAAGGCAGCAAGGCTGGACTAATCATTCTGAGGCAGCAAGTCATCTTCTGATGCAAACGAGGGCTTGAATCTCAGTTGTCTGTAGTAACAATGGTCACATTTCTACCTTCCTGTGGCAGTGGACTAACTTCCTGAGGTAGCTGAGGGTTAAGAGACTATTTTCTGGGGCTGCAGGTGACCCAAGGGGCCACAAACAGGAAGATGCAGGTGATTATTAAGGGCGCAAGTTAGCATTAAGGACTGCTGATAGGATTTTCTGGCAGCAAGGGGGCAGGTACAGTCTGTAGCCTAGAAACCATTGTTTGATTTGGTATCCCTGTTGGGAGATTGTTGACCTTGTAAGTCTGTTAATTATGTGTTGAATCAGCCCTATTTTATAATGGTTGCTAGTGGAATCTACTGTTGCTTGGGTTCGTTCCTAAACTATTTGTGTATTCAATAAAGAGAGTGACTGTTTCATAGATTGATCAATATTGCATTATTGTTATGAAGTACAATTCTTTTATGATTCATTGAAAACCCTAGCTCAGAACTGCACCCTATGGATAATCTCCGCAAGAGGGATATTACAGACAACAGCACCACAAAATTGATCAAAATAAAAAACTAAGTCTCAACATGGACAAAAAAACACAGGAATTTGATATATAAACTATTGAAATAGACAAACTCAGAGTTGATAACTATATGGAAATGCTAAATCACATCCCATGCACCTATTGTACTACATGCTACTAACAAACAAAGTGAAGACAAAGGGGTTGATACTTGCTGTGTTACAGCGGTAGTAAAATAGCATTGCCAGGGCATGATAATCACTCCAGTAAAAATAATCACAAGTGACATGTTAAAAGAATCAATTTCCATATATGTATGTGCCAAAAATATTGTCCAGACTCCAGTATCTGGACACATGAAGAACTTACAATTAGAATCAATGTGTTCTCTTTCAAAGCAAAGAATTACAGGCCTGTTGCTTGAATTTTTTCATAAGGCAAAAATGCACAAGGCATGCAAATGTCATTAACCACTGTCACATGGCTCTATGAAAAGATACATAGCTCGGTACTTACATGTTTCAGGGGCGAAGCTTTCTTGCATGTACACAAAAAGTGTTTCCAGCTTATGCGAGCATTTAAACCATTACAAAGACAGCTACCATAGAGGCTGCTTGATGGTTGACAACTTTTGTATAAGCGAACAAAAACAAACATGTTCTGTTTGACAATGAATATGAAGGTCCTCAGCCCGGTCCACAGATTTCAAGTTGGAGTTACATACATGATCAACAATAACAAATTCAAGATTTGCTTCTAGCCAAGAAGTATCCTGTCCATGTCTCAACCTTGCATTCCTTTTCCTTGGACTTGCATGGCATTTACATCCTCTTATAGTGATTTCTTCTTTCTTGATATTTGCATCTCCTCTAGAAAAAGTCTGTGTCGGATGAAAATCACATGTATCCTCACAAGAACAAGAGTTTTGACCAAGAAGCACAGACCCTTTCATACTGCCTGATTCATTTGTGCTCTTTGAGACACCAAATTGGGCTACAACTGCAAGCACACGTGCTGTGCATGAAGCAACTAGATCATGAACACTTTCGAATCTGTCACAGCATCCATCAGCTTTCCAACAATTCATGACGAATTGCTTCACCAATATATGGACTCTGTGTATGCACTCAGAACAGCACCGGTACACACACTGCACCTGAGAACTGGGCAAATTACTATCTTCTGTTTTATTTGTTGCATCTACATTACCACCATTTGTGTCTGCTGAAGAACCATTGGATTGTAGAATGCCTGTCTCAGAATCATGAAAATGATGGTTGGTTGATAATGTCTCTGAGCATTTGATATCTGACTGGACTTCATAACCATCAGATGGATCAGCCTTAGATACTGTTCCATTGATCGTCCTGCATAAACTAGTCGGCCTTGCTGCTGTTGCTTCCTGAGCAGATTTTTCAATAGCATCACCTGAGTCCACATTATTCTGGGCTACAGAGGCTCCGCGCAACGGAAATTTGTTGGGGTCACAAACTGGGGGGAAGATCGGCTGACAACCTCCCTGCAAAACAGCATTGTTTGCTAACAGAGATCTTGGACTTGATATCTCTCTCCCAATAATGCATGTAGCAGGACCATAAATACCGGGTTTGAAAACATTTGGACTTAAAGTGTTGCCGGAAATAACCTTTTTGTTATTTAAATAAGAAACTGGAAAAGCATCGGAGGTTGCTTGAACATTCACTTCCCCATTACCAACCATGTTAATATCAGCAAGTGCTTGAGAGCTTAACTCTGACCTTTCCTCGGCACATGATGAAGGATCCAGTACAGGAATGCAGGAATTGGTTTCCAAGCTACAAACATTCAGAAACAGCCAAGCATCATGAGACAGTCCTGAGGAGCATGCTACAAAATAACAAGACAACGTCTCAGTTAATACAGAAGAAAGAATAGATGAAAGAAAAGCATAAGTACCTCTGTGTGGCATATGCCCAACTGTTAACCATGTCCTCCAGAGAAGCTGCTTGTGCTAATAAAGGGAAAAATTGGTATTTATCTTTTCCATTTTGAATCTTCGTTTTGATTTTTTTAACTAAAAGCTCCAAAACTTTTCTTATATCACGTGAAACTTCCTTCCCTGTACTGTATAAACCCTTGAAGGCAAGCAAGCCCACAGCAACCAAACCTCTCACTACAGAAGAGGCTGACATACCTTTATGTTCAGCACTGCTGTCTCCTGATGCAACTTGTGTTGAGCTGTTTGTATCAAGAACACAAGAATTAAATGGCCAACGCTTCCAAGGCCCATCTGTGGTTGCACAGGGACCTTCATTCAACTTTGATGTCACCCAACAAAGTTCAGCAAACTGTGGATGGTGAAGAAGTTGGTAACCACAGGCCGCAATTGCTAGCTGCATGGCTGTTCTTCCTTTTCCAGATCCCCGGTGAGAAGGCTTTTGCAGCACATGACTTGGCCATTGTTGCTTCCAATCATTTCTATCTTTCAGATTTAAATGTTTTGACTCAATGTTTGATAGAACAGGGTAATCCTTAGCACCTATTGAATGACATTGATTTCCTTTATGAAAACCACCAACATCATCCTCGGAACAGATATTCTTTGGTTCATCCAGTGAGGCATCTTCCCTCTCAATACATGTCTCGGAAGGACAGTTTATTATATTTTTCCCAGCTATTTCATCCAGCTTTCCAAAAGACGAAGCAGTTTTAGATTTCCTCGGCGATATAGCATCACCATGAGATATGCCATGAATAAATTGAATGTATCTTCTCATTAAATCCTTTGTTATATTCTTCACAGATTGGTCAAATAACCACTTACAATCTGAGGTAGAAGGTAGTTGCACAGAAAAGCAAGGTACATTCTTTTTCAGTGCAAGTGAAGATACATCAGCGTCTTGGTTCATGAAGAAATTTCGTATCTGAAGGGGAAGACCAGTCCCTGGTAGCTCACAGGTAGCCTGGAAAATAGCACAATAATATTCATAATGTCGTGAGTTTGTATTCCTCTTGGCTTTCTACATGTAACAGCAAACCATCCTTAACCTTCATATAGCTTACCTTGCAAGCAATAAATAAATGTTTTTACTTAAATATTTAATATAAATTACCAAATAAATTCAATAAAATAAATTAAAAGATAGAAAACTAAAAAAGAATATAATTGAAACGCCATGGAAGTTATTGATGTCAGATATATACACAACATACATGACTGCAATGCTAACTTAATAAATCCTGTCAAAATATGTTCAACAGCGACAACGAGCATAAATCTCCCAGAGGTAGATAACTTGAAAGACAAATAGCATGTCACCCATAAATACAACAATCCATTCTGGAAAATATGGGTTAAAAAGTATGGCGTTGTCTATCGATGCCACAAATTCGCCCGGAAGGTATTTTTCTTGCCGGAATCTAGTAAAATAAATTTCAAAAAATCAGAATGCTGGAGTGTTTGAATGGTTTTTTTGATGGTGGAAATGGATTCAGCACCATAAAGAACCCCTGAGGCATCCAAAATTCTGAAGTTTGACAGCTGTAACCCAGATTTTCAAAAATTTCTGCCGGATTTGGTCATAATCTTTCCGGAATTTCCATTATTTTCCGCACTAATTTGTGGGTTTTTTAGACTAAGCTAAAAAGTATAACCAGTGTAAAAAAATGGCTGTCTCAATTATCAGAATAAGCACAGTAATATTTAACTTTTGGGATCAAGGTTATAATGTAGAATTGATGACTGCTCAATCAAAATTGACTTGGTTGCACCAACTCTTGACTTGCAATCTTCTCCTTTGTATTGAGCTTTCCAAATACATTTCAAAGCACTAAACGACATTCAATTCTTAGTTCTAATGAGGAAGATATGGCCATTTTACTGCAACAAGTCAATTTTTCCTTTGACATAGCTTAATCAATCAATCAACTTTCGGGTGGAAATACACCAAAAAAATTTGAACTATAGCCTACAACCACTCCAACTAGATGCATTTGGAATTTTGTGTCGTGAGAAAAGAATGCAAGAGAATTCAATGACAATACCATCTGATAAAGTTATGTTAATTTCACCGCAAAGGGGTGAATTACCTCCAGTAATGTCTTCAAGCATTTTTGCAAATCACAACTCACAAATGAGGCCTTTACACCTGCAAATGGTACTTGCAAGTCCTTTCTAGGTCCTGCAACCAAGAGTTTTGGCGCCTTTGGAGGTTGCTAATACTTTTGGTCTTGTGAACAAGGGCTGCAAGGCCCTTGATAATCCAGCAGATGAATGGTGTCCACGCCTGAAAACTTGTGGGTCACTTCAGTCCTGCAAATGTGGACTGTGTGGCCTTAGTGGGTCCCACAAATGGAAGGAAGATCTTTCTGAGCCCCCCAGATAAAGTCGTTGTTCCTTTAGAAGTAACAGATCATTTCATCAAAGTAAATGGGGCTCATAGGTTTTTTCAGCCCCACAAATATTTTTCTTTGTAAATTGCAACAGATGTCAGCATTTATAAAACATGCAAGAGCAGCTTCAACAGGCCATACCCTTGAAACTCATCAAAGAAATTGCATTTTCAAACTCTCAAAATAATCAAAGGAATCTGTACTTGCCGATGGAACATGTTTCAGATCTAAATTTGAAGCCATTTAGGCACAACAATCAAAAGTGATAACAGGATCACTTTTCATCTCTAAAATTTTGGCATCTTCTGCCATCTTCATTCCACCAGCCATCAATTTCTCAATTCTCACAAAAATTAGGCATATCATACCTCATCAGAGATATTTTGACATGTGGCTTGAGAAAGCACGACCCAAGAGCATCTAAGTCATCAAAATCACCCGGGGGTCGCACCTGGCCTGGGCCACACCAGCCCTTAACACGACTGGATTTTTGCCCACGGAGTGTCAAACCGGTGGCCTTCACATCACGGAGTGACTTAACAATACACCCCATCACCATCTATTCTACGCCCCATGGAAATGTTGCACAGAGGTCTGTTTCAGCCCGAAAACGAAATGGAAACGTGTTTCACCATATCGTACGGCCTAGAAACACGTTTCCGTCCATACTAGGCTGTTTCACGTTGGTGAAACGTTCCCAGTACAAACGAAAACGCGTTTCCAGGCTGTACATGCGCATTTCCGGCATTTAAACTTCTTCTTTTTTAGCTTTTTTCACTGTGTTTTAATATATTTTTTAATCGTTTTTATATTTTTGTTTTAGGGCAGCCTAATGTTCAATCCTATGGCCCTGGTGTTGATATGCAGTTTATGGTAATATTAAATTCATTTTCATCTTTTTACTTAAACTTTTAACATTACCATGAAATGACTAAGGATGTTTGAGAGTGGTTTCGCCTCATTGGATTTCATATAGAGAAAGTAGAATTTTATATCTCACTCAAAATCCAGCAGACTTATCATTTTTTCAGGATTTCAAGATTGGGGGGATTGCAATGTTTCCATTGGATTTTGTCATGTACTAGGGTATGGAACTTGTATTTAATCAAGAGAACCAAGCCCTCTATGCAAGGGAGACTCCCAATAATCAAGAGCACCTAGGGTACTAGGGTATGGAACTTATATTTAATCAAGAGCACTAAAGTCGTTCGACTATGCATGAGGAGACTCCCAATCAAGCACGAGACAAGAAATTAGAAATTTCTCGTGGCTGATTTTGGATATTGCTATTTGCATTATGTGATCATTCATGAGTAAATGTGATGTAAATTTAAAGACATACAGTTTATGCATTGACATTGGACATTTAATCATAATGTAATAAATTATAATGTATCATGTATGCTTTACGATTGCACATATTTCTTAAATGTACAAATATATATATATATATATATATAATATATATATATATATATATATATATATATATTGTGTTTCTCGTCCCCGTTTCGTGCAACTCAGATAAGTACTAATTAAAGATATTTTGCATGATAGATTAAATTTCTGTTGAAATTAGCGAGAAATGTGGTTCCTTGATTTGTGCCTTTATTCAAGGAGACAAAATCGAGTTACTTTTCGTGCATGGTTGAGTTCCAAAAACTTAGGAGTGTCCCTAAAAATTAGGAGTGCATGAGGCAATTAACTAATGTGTTGAAATTGAAAGTTGAGTTCTTGATTTTCTAGTGTGAGTTAGTTTGAAAACTGAAGTGGAGTTACCCTCCTAAATTTCAGAAGGAACTAGTTAACAAGTTGTGTTAACTGTTGTTAACTAGAAAAGCACCAGTTCGACTTTCCAAACATAGAACTCACTAATTTTAATCATTCAAATTGTCTTTGAAACAGGGAACGTATGCACAAGTTTAAACATTGTTTTGGTGAGCACGAGTTAATGAGACCAAGCAATAGGAAGCACAAGTTTGTGTGTGGAGCTTGTGAGACGAATAGTGTGCAAGAGAAGCTTGCGCACAAATTGGTAGAGGGCAGCAGAAATCAGCAGTCTTGCAAGGGTTTCAAGCTTGCTTCAAGGCAAGAAAACTAGGTTGTTTTCAAATTGAAGCAGTTGTATTTGTCAGAGATCAATTGCTCAGTTCTTCTATCAATAAAATTCCCATCAAGCAAGATGGTTTTCCCAGTTGGGTTCCCTAGTTTAAAAAAAAATTGTCTTGAATTGTGTGACTATGTTTTTGTTAATTTTGGGCAACTAGGTCCAAACTCCATGTTGCACTACTCATGTGATGATTATATTTTTGTTTGATTCCTCTTTCGAAGAGGTGCAAGATTGATCTAAAGATCATCTTGTTTGGATGAGCAAAACTTATATTTTGATTTTAATTTCCACACGTGCAAATTGACAAAGTCGGCCAAATTTGTAATGTAGGCTCACAAGCCCCAACAGATGTGTCACACACCCTCATTGATGGATCTAAATAGGAGAGAGATGATGCTCATTTCATCATCATCTCATCACACATTCTTCTTGTGATATGATTGGTTCGTACAGCCTAAGAGACGCTTCTATCCCTCACACGTGTGAATATGAAGCTAGAGAAATTGCGGACTGTTTTAGGGCTTTCTGGACAGCGTTGACCAGCGTTGACTTTGGGTCAACCCTTGAGCTTTGACCTCAGTTTCAGCACAGAAATTCTGATTTCTTGAGGCGGCACATAAATCAACATTGGACATTGACTTTGATTGTTGATCGTTGACCACAACGTTGACTTTTGCATTGACCATTTTTCTGTTGACTTGCATTGACCTTTTTGGAGTTGTCTTTGAGGAGTGTGTGTGACACTTGGAGAAAGGCTGATTTGGTATGTTGGAGAAGATGGTTTTAACTTTGGCCAACTAAAGTCTTTGTTGGCTAGGGCATCCTGTTGACTGTTGTAACCAACATTTCTCTCTATATCTGTTGGACAAGAAGAATTACAAATTCTGATATATTATTTCGCTTGTTTTCTATTGATCTATTATTATGTTCTACTTTCATGTTTGTGTGACTACTAAATTTGAATTGGGCCTTAAAGAAGATTGAAGTAAATTGCATTCAAACATAGAACATACATGGTTATCTAAATTTAACATGGTATCAGAGCTAAGGTGAAGACAAAGCCCAAGCTAGTGTGAAAAGAAATCACCAAAAAAGTTGTCTTATCAAAGACAAATGGCCTCCTCAACCTACAAGGGTTTCAAGACTGATGATAAGTTGACTGATAAGTCTGATTATCATGCCTGGAAAATGTTTTTGGATTTGGTATTGGAAGATCAAGATGTCATGGATTATGTGCAGGGGAAGATAAATGAGCCTCCATCAAATGCATCAGCTGCCACAAAGACGAAATATAGAAGAGGGGAAGTCAAGGCGAAGATGATTATTAGGGATTCTATACATAAGCATTTGGTTTCTTATATCTCCGAGTTGGGCACATCTAAAGAGATGTATGATAAGTTGGTTAGCATGTTCAGGGCTAGCAATGCTAATCAAGTTCTTTTCTTCAAGAACAAGTTGAAAATATCAAGAAGGGCAAAGAAGAATCCATTCAATCCTATTTTATGAGGCTCACTGAAATCAAGAAAGATCTCCTAGCTATTGGAGAAGAAGTAGCTGATCGAGAGCTCATTCTCATTGCTCTTGGAGGACTCCCCCGGGAATGGTATGTATTCAACCCTACTATTCTTAATAATAATATGATTCTTGATTTTGATGAATTGTTGACGAGATGCACTCAAGAGGACACAAGGATGATGGAGAGAGACCATCCATCGAATGGGAATGGAGGAGACCCTACTATCTTTACCGCTCATGCAAAGAAGAGGAACAATGGTGGTCCGAGAAATCAAAACCATGGAAGAGCGGGGCCCAAAGGAAGAAAAGGAAGATGTTACACTTTAACAAGTTTGGTTACTATGCAAGAGAGTGCCCTAATAGAAGGGACTCTCCTAGAGATGATGACAACAACAACTTCAGGGGGAATGGCAATCAAAGGAACAACAAGTTCAAAGGAAAGAGGAAGGCTCCCTCTAATCGAAGTGGAAATGGCCAACCTTTCAAGAGGTCAAGGAATTCCAGATATGATGAATCCAATTTTGTTGATAATAAGAAAAATGAATATATTCTTGTAATTGTCCTCTCTGTTGCATCTCCTCCCGACACCCTAGATGTCTAGTTGATTGATAGTGGTGCTTCAAGGCACCTCACTGGATATAAAGAAGCTCTCTCTGATTTGATTGAGAAGGATACTAATTTGGACATTATTCTTGGAGACAATGCCACCTATCTCGTGAAAGGGACAGGGACTATGACCCTTCATCTATCTCAAGGCCAAGTACTCCGCTTACAAGATGTGTTGTATGTACCTGATTTGAAAAAGAATCTTGTGTCCATTTCGACAATGGAAGACGAAAGATTCAAGGTGGCGTTCTTCGATGGAAAGGTATGCATTTGGTAGAAGAAATTCAAAGAAGCTATTACTATTGGCTTTAGAGTTGATACTCTATCAAGTTGGAGGAAGTCCACTGGGGGCCCTGTCATGTGATACAACTCTTCAAACCAAGCTATGGCACCGAAGGTTTGCACACCTTCATTACAAAGCCCTTCCCGAAACAAGGAAGGTGGTGACAGAGATGCCCGAATTCAAAGATGATCATGAAGGTGTATGTCAGGGTTGTGCCGAAGGGAAACATACAAGGGGACCATTACCCTCTAGTGTCACAAAGACAACTGATATTTTACAATTGATTCATTCTGATCTATCTAGTGTGTTGCCCATAACATCCTTGGGAGGACGCTTATATTATATCACTTTTATAGATGACTTCTCCCGCAAAACTTGGATATACTTTTTGAAGAAAAAGGACGAAGCATTCAAGTGGTTCTGCACGTTCAAGGCCTTCGCTGAAAATCAAACTGGGAAGAAGATCAAAATTTTGAGGACCGATAATGGGACCGAGTATGAGTCAAATGAATTCAATGACTTTTGCAAGGAAGTTGGCATTAAGAGGGAGACCACTACTGTGTGTACTGCTGAGCAAAATGGTGTTGTCGAAAGGAAGAATAGAACCATAGTGGAAGATGCTCGTGCCAAGCTATATGACCAAGGTCTTTCGAAGTTTCTATGGGGAGAAGTTGCGAACATTGTTGTGTATGTTCAAAATAGATGTCCGCATTCCGCGTTGGACTCCAAAACTCCCGAAGAAGTCTTCTTTGGTAAGAAGTCTGATGTCTCCCATTTTAGAGTTTTTGGAAGTCTTGTTTATTTTCATGTGCCGAAGGAAAAGAGAAGCAAGTTGGATGTTTCTGGGAAGAAAGTAATGTTTGTGGGCTATAGTGAAACTTCAAAGGCATATAGAATCTATGTGTCTGGTCAAAGAGAAGTAGAGATATGCCACGATGTCACCTTCGATGAAGATGTTGCCCTCAAGAAAGTTAGGAATCTTCCTAGCTCAAAGGAAGACAAAGAAGACGAAGAAGAAGCAGGGAAGCAGGAAGAGCCGAAGGATGAACTAATGCCCGATGTTGTAGGACCGATGGATCCTATTGATCCACCTCCTTCTAATAAAAGGAGACCCTCATGGCTTAGGGACATTCTCGAAGATGCCGAGAGACATATTGCTCCAAGGAGGACATTCCGTGAAAGTAAAAAGTTGAATAGGTACCAAGGGTACCTAGCAGCCATGAGTTCTATTGTACAATCTGAGCCTGGATCATTTGAAGAAGTAGTAAAGCATCAAGTTTGGAAGGATGCTATGCACGAAGAATATGAGTCTATTATGAAGAATGATGTCTAGGAAGTGGTCCCGAGACCGGAGGACAAATCTGTTGCCACCTCGAAATGGCTCTACAAGATCAAGCATGGATCCGATGGAAGTGTTGAAAAATACGAGGCAAGATTTGTTGCTCGAAACTTCTATCAAAAGGAAGGCATAGATTATGATGATATATTTGCACCTGTTGCCTGCTATACCACCATCTGATCAATCATTGCCCTAGTTGCAACGCAAGGATGGAGTCTCCATCAGATGGATGTGAAGATTGTCTTTTTACATGGTTCAATCAAGGAAGAGGTTTATGTCAAGCAACCTCTGGAATTCGAAATCCAAGATAGAGACACATATGTATGCAAGTTGAAGAAAGCCCTATGTGGGTTGAAGCAAGCCCCCAGGTCTTGGCATGAGAGGATCGATTGCTACTTGATGAAGTTGGGCTTCACTCAAAGTAATGTTGATCCAAACCTTTATTTTAAGGTTGATAAAGAAAAGCCTCTCATTCTGGTTCTCTATGTGGACGATCTCTTCTTGATAGGTGTTGACCCTCTTATTCATCAATGTAAGAGAGAGCTAGCTTCTGAGTTCGAGATGAAGGACCTAGGACTGATGCACTATTTCCTAGACTTGGAGGTCTAGCAAAAGCTGGGTGAGATTTTTCTTTCTCAAGGAAAATATGTTGTGAAGTTGCTGGAGAGATTTGGAATGGTGGACTGTAAGTTCGTGTCGACACTAATGGAACTCAACTTTAAGAAGTTGTGTGGAAGCACTGATGGGCCCAAGCTGGGAAATCCCACCGAGTATCGACAACTCGTAGGGACCCTAATGTTCTTAGTGAACTCCCATCCGGACGTATGTTTTGCAATGAACACTTTGAGTCAACATATGGTTGAGCCTCATCACATTCACTGGATTGGTGCCAAGAATCTATTGAGATATCTTCGAAGCACAATCAACCATGGGCTAAGATACACTGCTAGGAGTTTGAGACTACATGGATATACTGATGTTGATTGGGCAGGCAGTGTGGTGGATCGTAAGAGCACATCTGGATGTTGCTTCACCTTGGGTTCTGCTTCGATATCTTGGATGAGCAGGAAGCAGAAATCGGTTAATTTAAGCACCGCTGAGGTCAAATTCATGGCCGCGAGTATGGTATGTTGTAAAGTTGTTTGGTTGAGAAAACCCTTCAGTGAGTTGTTTGGGCATGTGCTAGACACCACCGTTATCCTTTGTGATAACCAGAGTGGGATTCGTCTTTCTGAGGAACTCGTGTTCCACGATCGATCCAAGCATATTGATATTAGGTACCACTTTATCTGGGATATGGTATAGCAAGGCGTCGTAAGGCTTGATCACATTAGGACTAATGAGCAGGTCGTGGATATTCTCATGAAGCCCCTAGGAAGGTCAAATTCTTAACCTTCCGTGAGAAGCTTGGAATCGTGGACAGACACTATTGTGAGGGTCCTGCTTGAGTTGGACAATGAGCTCTAGGAGCTCTAGGGGGCTTGGGGATAGCTTTTTGGAGCTATAAGCAACCACGAGGCTAGGTTCACTGAATCTTGTTGGTGTGCTTCTTCCCCACCATTATGATATTGATCCGAGTCACCCTCTCTTTGATCTATGCCTCGCATGCATCCTACCCATGGAGTTTCGGACTCATGGAAAGTACCTCTCATTTGGCCAATGAGGTGGGAAATGTGGATAGAGATCAATAGCAAGACTGATGGACCCATCGGAGATTATCGTACTCTCTATGTCTAGGATGGGGATGTGTCCAACACCTTGATCTGGGATCAAGTTTGATGAGCTTCTTACCTCTAAACTGACTTTGGGTTAGTATGTGACTCTCTTGAGTCTGATTGAGGTTTTAACCTCTAAGCTGACTTCAAGTCAGCGGAGTGTGATGTCTTTGTGACTCACTCTCGTTTGTTTGCCCCCAGAGCCAGCAAAGCATGTTACAGGAGGATGACACAGGGTTGTAGGATGATGATGATAGTACATGATGGTACTAGATGACATGATGGCACGGGTGGACAAATGGAGTTCTCCCTATTTGAGAGGGAGTGTTAATTTTGGGCAACTAGGTCCAAACTCCATGTTGCACTGCTCATATGATCATGATTATATTTTTGTTGGATTCCTCTTTCAGAGAGGTACAAGATTGATCTAAAGATCATCTTGTTTGGATGAGCAGAACTTATATTTTGATTTTATTTTCCGCACATGTGCAAATTGACAAGGTCGGCTAGATTTGTAATGTAGGCTCACAAGTCCCAACAGATGTGTCACACACCCTCATATGGATATAAATAGGAGAGAGATGATGCTCATTTCATCATCATCTCATCACGCATTCTTTTTGTGGTCTGATTGGTTCGTACATCCTAGGAGAGGCTTTTATCCCTCACACATGTGAATCTGAAGCAAGAGAAATTGCGGACTGTTTTCGGGCTTTCTGGGCAGCGTTGACCAGCGTTGACTTTGGGTCAACCCTTGAGCTTTGACCTTGATTTCAGCACAGAAATTCCGATTTATTGAAGCCACATTGGAGGGCACAAAACTCAAGGCTTGACGTTGACTTTGACTGCTGACCGTTGACCACAGCTTTGATTGCTGTGTTGACTTCTGCGTTGACCATTTTCAGTTGACTTGCATTGACCTTTATGGAGCTGTCTTTGAGGGGTGTGTGTGACACTTGGAGAAAGGCTGATTTGGTATGTTGGAAAAGTTGGTTTGGCCAACTAAAGTCTTTGTTGGCTAGGGCATCCTGCTGACTACTGTAACAAACATTTCTCTCTATATTTTCCGGACAAAAAGAATTACAAATTCGGATACATTATTTGGCTTGTCTTCTGGTTGATCTATTATTGTGTTCTATCAGCATTTTACTTTCATGTTTGTGTGATTGCTAAATCTGAATTGGGCCTTAAAGAAGATACCATGGTTATCTAAATTTAACAGTATTATTTCTGTTCCTAATTCCGCTGCAAATTGAGTAGAGAAATTTTGTGTTTGTAAGAAAAGAAGGTGTTTTTTCAGATTGTTCTTATCAGCATATCAGAATTTCGTGGAAATTCTACGTGGTATCAGATCTCTTGGAGCAGATTTAAGATCATCACAAGTGCATCACACAAAAAAAGGAGGTCTGTGGCAGCCAAGTCCCTTAGGTGCTGGTCTGAATTGAAAGGAGGTCGAGATAGTGTTTATTCTTGTGTTTCAGGGCAGCCAAGATTGGGTAGGTGGTGGCTGTGTGACAAGGTTGAAGTCTGGAAGGTTTTCTGTGCAGGATTAGTGGACATATTCTCTTCCGAACAGGCTGCAATAGTTCTGTGTATCTTGGAGATAGACCGAACTCCTGTAACAGAGACTTAGGAGGGTCGTAAGGCCTCAAAAGAAGCTGCTACAGGGTCCAAGTAGAACCCAGGCACAGCGTAGGTGGAAAGGGCACTAGAAGAAGGCTCAACGCAGGTGTTGAAGGCAATAGAAGGCCGAGAGGAGGGCTGTAGCATCTGCTACAGAAGCCCTAACCAGGGCCAAAGTTTGCTGACACTTGTACAAGCACATGTCCAGAAGAATTCCTCCTTGACACTTATATGATATTCCTCCTTTCAAGTATCATGTTGATTCTAGGTTGGTAGTTGTCCTGTTTGGACAGAAGTGGGCAGTTCGTGTACATGTTCGAAGACTGTTAAGAGGGCTGCCAGAAGAAGCCCTAAGTTCAGTCCTTGTGAAGGACTACAAGACTGATATGAGAGGCAGAATTATTTGAGCCCTAAGTACAGATTCTTGTGAAGGATTACAAGGCTGTAAATGGGCAGGTTTTAGAGAGCTCTTGGGGGAAGCGGTATGGCTTACCAAGGGTTGAGAGCAGATCACTGTCTAGAGGGTGCATTGAACTTCATAGCTTGGAAAAGGAAGATCATGATAGTGCTGGAATATAATGGGGTGGGAGAGTACATCAAGCAGGGGATAGCACCACCTCAAGACCACCAGCAGTTGGCCCAGCATAATAAGAATGATATAAAGCAAAGAGGATCATTCTAGAAGGGGTCAGAGATCATATAGTGCCTCACAACGAGGAGAAGAAGACAGCGATTGAGATGTATGATACAATCCTGAAGTTGTATGAGAGTACCAGTGATACCAAGAAGCTTGCCCTTAAGGAGAAGTTGAGGAGTATCTGGATGAGCAAGGATGAGCCCATCATCCCATATTTGACAAGGTTCACTCAGGTACTTCGGCTGGGCATGGTTGTATCTGATCATGATCTTGTGAGTTTTGCCTTACTTGGGCTGCACAAGTCGTGGAAAGGGTTCCAGGATGTTGTTAGTGGGAGAGAACTTTCCAAATTGGGAAAGGTTTTGGATTGACTGCATACAGGAAAAGATCTGCAGAAGAACCATAAAAAGGAGATCAATTATGATAGAGGACAAGGAGAATTGTGCCCTGGCAGGCAAGAGTAGCAAGGCCAAGGGCAAGAAGAGCCAAGGAGAGGTTGAGTCCAATAAGAAGGGCAAGAAGAAGGATCTAAGTAAGATCAAGTGCTTCCATTGCCATGAGTTTGGACACTACGCTTCTAACTGTCCTGGTAAGAAGGGGGCCGGGAAGGATCATGTTGTTGCATCAGCGGAGGTAGATGACTTTTCTACGCAGTTCGAGAAGGATTTCTCATAGATAGCTTGCATGGAAATCTCAGCAGATAGCAGTATGTGGTATATTGATTCAGTGGCTTCCTTCCACGTGACCAGGAACAAGAAGAGTTTCAGCCACTTGAAGGAGAAGGCCATACAGGTTCAGATTGATCTAGGAGAAGATGGTCAGTGTGCAGCTAGAGGAGTTGGTATTGTCAACTTTTAGAGGGAGTCGGGTAATTCCCGACATCTTAGAGATGTTCTTTATGTTCGAGGGTTGAGGCAGAAGCCACCCTTGAGGACAAGGGACATCATATCATCTTCAGAAGAGGTAAGGCGTACCCCCAGCACTTAGCTTTTGGATGTAAGAAGCAAATAGGTGTGAGGGTCAAGAATCTCTACTAGTTGCAAATAGGGGCAGGTACAACCTTAAGTAGCAAGGCAGGTAGTGCACAATCTTGATTTGGACATTAATATAATTATCTTATCTTATCTTCTATAACCCTGTTTAAGGTAAGTAAGAAGAAGGGGGCCGAGAAGGATCATGTTGTTGCATCAGCAAAGGTAAGCTCAAAAAAATTCCTTGTATTTTAATAGACTTAGAGGTTTTGTGTTTTCAAGGGAATTGGTTTCTTATATAATGTTTTGAGTGATTTTAATGAGAATTAATTAAATATTGTGAGGAATTTTGTAAATGTTCTCGAATGTTGGAGAACATGAGAGAATTAAGCTAGTTGAGAACTCATAGGGATTGAGAGATTTAGGAATTAATTATAAATCCTAAATTACAATTGGTTTCATGATTTTGTGATGAAAGAGGATCCTTAGGGGTTAGTTGAGGCAAACGATGAGTTAGAGGATATTCAGGGTTTTGTTGAGAGGATGAAGGATCTGAAACCAAAAATAGTTTCAGAACCTTTTGTATAAAAATGATAAGCCTCAAGACATAAACAAGAGGGAGATAGAAACAGAGATAGAGAGGTAGAGTTTGAATTGTAAGCCTACGGGCAGAATAAGGAAAAGGCCACTGATACAGAAGATCAGGCCAGAGGAAGGAATTTCCTATGTAATTATTGTGTGTTAATACAAAGAACTCACTTTTTTGAGTTCGTATTTCATTTCTGAGATATATGGTGTGCAGGTGAAATTGATAGAATCAAAGGAAGTCCGTCAATTTTATATTGAGCTATAGGATTGATTAAATGTATGAGACTGTGTGTTTAATTGTGATTGTGTAATTGTGTGAATCAATCATAGAATGGATCGATGTCACAATATGATCCTTCATATTGATGTCAAATTTGTACAGCGTAGAGGCAAGAAGGCTGGAGTATTGAATTATGACGAATTAAATTGAGAATTCGAATGTATGGCATGATTACAATTGAGCCTGAAGTCGAAGATACTGGGAATCAGGTTTTAGATCTACTAAACTGTTCCACAAATAAAGAGGAATTGGCATCATATGTTCCAGATGTATATATTGACGAGATGATTTAAGTTTTAGAACTTAAAGAGGGGCAATAACAAATCTGGTAGATTTAAGGAAAGAATGTTGTTAGAGTTCGTTGGGGTTTTGCGACAATTGCAAACGATGGAGATAGAACCACTGCCAAGTGACATATGAGACAGAAATGAACGTTAATTCTGATATTATTTACTGAGAAAGGAGGTTGAATTCAATCAAATTCAGTTGTAGGGTTTCTATGCGGAAGAACCAATGGAATGGAATCCATTCTCTGTAAATATCGGTGGTCTAAGCCTGTGCAAGGAATCATGGACAGAAGACAAAAAACACAATAGGAGTGGAACTTCAAAGGCGCGGAGGATGCGTGACGAAACTATGCGATTGGAACTGTGACGCAGTTTTGAAAAACAACAAATGGTTTTCGCATAGGTTTGGAATGGTAAACGGTATTAAAGAAATCTACGTGATAGACCTCCGGAAGTGACACGTAGCATTGACGAAATTTCAATACCGCCGAATTCGCGTTGCTTTGGAGAAATAAAGTGTTGGAGTTAATTGAATGCGATAGTCGTCTGATCATAGACATCGGAGATCCGACAGTGTTCGCACCCGAAGTTGCGCAGAGGTTAACGAAGGTGTGGACCGACGGTGGAAACAGGTAAGTTGTAAATGTTGTGGGACCCGAATATTATTATTATGATGGTGCATTGGGTTTTACCCAAAGTCGAATTTTTGAATCAATGAAATGTTCGCATGGGCTCGAATATATGATGGTTGGTTAATGTGGGCCGAAAATTTTATATTGTTATTATTGGCATCTTTGGTAATTTTAACCAAAGTCGATATATTGATTTGAATTTCATGAGATGGGTTTTAGTATATGATTTATAACCATAGGGTAATAAAAAGGGAAACAACTTCCGCTTATGAAGGTTACCCCTGTCTGAGATTTATTTGGGGTTTTAATTTGAAAACACATTTTATATGTGTAGATGTGGGTGTGGCAGCCTTTGGCTACATCATTTTGGTATTAGAGCAAGAAAAGCTCTTTTTAAAGTTAAAGATATTTTTAATTAAATCAAAATGCATGTGTGATGTGGGAAGAAAGAAGATATTAAATTTGATAAGTAGCAGATACACAGAATTGAAGTGAACAGGCATTTGCAGAAATAAATGAAGACAGTCCAATCAAAGTACAAGTGAATGAAAAGAACAAGGACATGCAGAGATCTTCAAGGTGAGATAATTTTAATCCGGTTTGAAAATTGTGATTGCAGAATTTTGGTTGCAGACAAGATGAAGACAAAGATTTTGATGATGATGGCAGTGAACCTAATATTCCAGCTAAAGGTTGGATAGGGAGAACAGCTGAAGTGTTCTCAAGAAAAGGTGAGTTGAGGATATAAGCCTAGAGAGAGCAGAAGAGAGTGCTCAAGAGGTTCTAGAGATAGAGAACCAGTGCTTGCCAAAAGACCAAGTCCAGAGAAGGGATTGGTGAGGTAAGTGGCAGCATGGAGGACTTGTTGTTGCAGAGGCTTAGTGCAACTCATAGTGAGTGAGGAGCTCATGAAGAAGATGATTATGGAGGATCAGAGAAGAGGTTCTAAAGAATGCCACAGAGAAAAGATGAATGATGAGGATAGAGAAAGAGATATTGCAGTGATGAAGGTACAACTGGAGGTACTACAAGGATGGTTGCAAGAGACAAGGAATGAATGTCGAAGACATGGATGGAAAATGAGAAAATGGGTTAGATGGAACCTATTGCAAAAGAAATGGAATGCTAAGTTGATGAACAAGTTCAGAGAACTTGAACATATACATATTTCTTTGTTGGAAAAGGAAAGACTCAAATGAGTTGAGTCACAGAAAATAGGATTTGCCAGAAACCAGAAAGTACATTATGGAAGATTGATGCTTGAGTTAGCAAACGAGACTGAAAAGTATTGTTGTTTTAAAACTAATGAATTGTGTATGATTGCAGGTACATCACAGGATGATGAACAAGCTTTAAAGTTTGTTAAGGAGAAGAAGTTGAATCTGAATTCTGTTTAGAATGATGCTGAGATAGCAAGATCTCAGAAACAAAAGGAGACAGGGGTCTCATGGGAATAAACAGCAGAGTATTGAAGCAGAGGAAGAAGGACCATCTGATGATTGGTCAATAACAAGTGAAGGTATGGAAAGTTGTGAGAAGTTTCCAAATTCTACTCCAATTGAAATTGTTGAGTTATATAGAAAGTTAGATCTTCAAAGAAGAGAGTTGGAAAAGCAAAGGATCTATACTCAGGATAAATTGTTGAATGCGAAAGACAAAGAAATTGTCATGAATGACAATCAGGAAACAGAGGATAGATGTAAGAATGATTCAGCAAATTGAAGAAGTTCATTATTCTGAACCAAAGCAGAGAGACATTCATGAAACAGATGATAAGAAAGAGAGACTAGCTGACAGTCTCATGGAGAATTTAAATCAGCATACTGATGTGCTGACAAAGGAGTTAAATGAAAACTCTGGTATGATGGACTGTAAGTCCATGAAACTCAACTTTAAGAAGTTGAGTAGCAACGTTGCTGGGCTCGTCCTACTGAGTATCGTCAACTCATAGGGACCCTGATGTTCTTAGTGAACACCTGTTCGGACGTATGTTGTACAGTGAACACTTTGAGTCAACACATGGTTGATCATAACATTCACTGGGTTGGTGCCAAGAAACTCTTGAGATATCTCTAAGGCACGATAGACCATAAATTTGAGACCCTGCTTGCCCGAAGTATGACCTCCATGGATATACTCATGCCGATTGAAGTACATGAGTGTGGTGGATCGCAAGAGCACATGGATGCTACTTCATGTAGATCTCTTCGGGCGGGAATCTAAAGTCGGGGCAGGCCTTATGAGGCCGAATACATTGTAACATGGCTGTTGTGGGGGAGTCACTTGGTTGCGAAAGCTCTTTGTGAGTTGTTCGAGCATGTGCTAGATGCCACCGTTATCCTTTGTGATAACCGGAGGAGGATTCATTTGTCATAGAATCCCGGGTTCCACGATTGATCCAAGCATGTTGATGGCTGGTACCACTTTATCTGGGATATGGTACAGCGAGGCGCCGTAAGGCTCGATCATATAGGAACTGATGAGCAGGTCGCGAATATTCTCACAATGCCCTTGGGGAAGGTCATGTTCCTAACCTTCCGTGAGAATCTTGGAATCGTGGAAAGACCCTATGATGTGGGTCCTGTTGGACGATGAGCTCTGGGAGCTCTGGGGGGCTTTGGGGAGAGCTTCTTGAAGCTATGGGCAGCCACAAGGCTAGGCTTGCCAACCTTGGTGGTGTGCTTGGACCCCACCGTTGTGATTTTGAGTTGGTTCACCTCTCATTTTCTGTGCCCCGTATGCATCCTACCCATTGAGTTCGGGGCTCATGGGAAGTACCTCTCATTTGGCCAATGAGGTGGGAAAGGCTAGAGACTAGTAGCAAATATTGATGGACGCATCAGAGATTGCCGTACTCTCTATCTAGGATGGCACGGTCCAACCACTTGATCTGGGATCAAGTTTAGTGAGGTCTGGGACCTCTGCCTGACTTCGGGTCAGATGAACCAACTTTGGGTTGGTTGGAGACTCTTTGTGAGTCTGATAGAGGTTTCGGACCTCTGGGCTGAATTTGTCAGCCGGGGGATGATGTCTTTGTGACTGACCCACTTCTGTTCTGAAATAAAGAGGCCAGCAAAGCAAGTTACGACGAGATGACGCACGATGTTTGATTGCACTGGTGGATGGAGTTCTCCCTAGTTGAGAGGGAGTGTTAAATTTGGACAACTAGATCCAAACTCCATCTTGTGATGCTCAGATGAATATTCCAATATTTGTATTGGATTCCTCTTTCGGAGAGGTGTAAAATCGATATAAAATTGATTTTAATCTGATGAGCAGAACATTTATTTTGAATTTATTCCACTTTTTTGCTGGGTATTTTGGGCAAATATAGACAAACAACTCTCAAGGACGTGTCACACACCCCCCAAAGATTCCTATATATTGGAGAGACTTAGAGTTCATTTGACACACATTGGCGTGGAGGAATTCTCTCTCTCTTGATGGCGTTGGAGCTGCATATTCTTTGTTTGGGTTGTTCTGGGGTTATGTGTGACACGCTTGGCTGAATAGCCTATTGGAGACTTTGCTGGTAGAAGCATCCTGCTGATCGCCGTAACGCCACCATTTCTTACTTCTGTTTTGGCTTGTCTTCTATCGATCGATTAGTATGTTCTATCTTCTTCAGTATTGTGCCCTAATCTGAAATGGCATAGAACATTAGCTGAAATTAACAACCTGGGTAGTTCACCCCAGCACTATATACACTTTGTTTATGAGATTTACTAAGACCCTGATGAACTAACTCGGCACAGATTTCTGTGTCTAATGTATTCAACTTTCAGCCTTATGGCTTCCAAAAATCCGTATGTGAAATTCATGCCTGCAGCTTCATATTTTTGCTCGTCTTGAATCCAAGTGATCAATAATGGATGATCTGAGAAAGGATATTGATGGCAGTCGCCCTTCTTATTATATACACTGGTCTTTTTCCAATCTTATGAAATGACAATTTTTTTGTTTGAAGTTACTTAGAGGGCAAGTTCTACCAGGTGATGACACATAATTACCACAATAACAGTCATTTCTCCAAAAATGCATTGACCCAATTTTCTCAACCTAAGCTCCCGAACACATGCTATTAGTCATTGCATCCTGGTTACATGCAGTAAAGCATCTTCTGTGCTAGAGGTCAGATAGCTAGGCCTTATGGAGTAGTCCCAAAAGTAGATAACAGTATTTTTGCCTATTTTGCTGCTACAGTGAAAGAATATAATCAGCTTCTTTCCACTCTCTCTGTTTTCTTTGATCCTATTGGGACTGAACTTCGCTTAGATGCACCAAGCACCCATATCACAACCTATATGTTTAATGACTTTCAGTCCCATTGACCTTTTCCAGTTTACTCATGCATGTTAATAAAATTTCAGTACCATATGTTAAGCAACATTTATGGTTCTTCTTCAAAAAAATACTCAGTTAATATTTATTTCTCAGTACAATATAGATCTTTTTCCAACAACAAATTGAAGATAAAATAAAACCCCAATTATATTTCACCAAAATGTAAAATGAAATTTCTATAATTATATTATATTATTAATCAATTTCTAACTGTTTTCAAAGTCAGATTTGTAGATAAATTATAAAAAAAACTTACCAGAAATACCAACGGCACATCTGCAGGTATTGAATCCACTTGCTGAAGCAGTATATTCCATGTCCTAGATGCAGCACTCTGGCCAGCACCTCCCTGACTCTCAGAAAAGTCATCAACCTTTTCCACGGCCCAAACATCAATTTTAGGCATATAAATAACACATGGACCAATATTTCTCCAAATTCCTGTTCCAGAAAAAAATCCATCTAATCATTAGCAAGACATATAGCTGCAAAAGAAAAATGACTAACTCTTTGTCAAACTAGCAAGGGTCTGTAAGCTTTCATAAAATTTATAATCGATAGATAAAGGGATTTTATTAATGTCTGCCAGTGCCAGTAGGATACAACATATCTGTACATATCCAAACAGCTGTGAGATCACAGGGGGACAATGGTCATGTGCCAAGATTTATGTTCATCTATAACTGAAGTTAAACAAAAGAATGTCCCCCCATATGCTAATCTAGCAATTAAAGTTAAATAAAACAAAATCTAAAACTGCATCTCCTTTCACACTTCAAAGATATAGCAAAACATAAACAAATTCCCACAAGCCATATAAATGAGATTCTGCATTAAATCACTAGTCTAACAACATATAGCGCATCAATTAAACAAAAGATAGACAAATGAATATTTCTAGTTATATCATTCAAACATATATATATGATCCAGTAGAAAAATGTATGCTTCTAGTTATATCATCCAAAGCTATATATATGATCCAGCAGGTGACATCTGCAATTTCACAAAAAAATGTCCTAACAGACTCTCATTTATCATTACTCCAGCGCAAAAACAGAAAAGTATAGAAGCATTCAAGATAAAAGATAGACTGGATAGGCAACATTAATAAGCTTTCCTCTGAATCAGATCAGTGTGCTCATTGTAATATTCACCCTCACACACTAAAAGAAGCAATCTTCATGCTTTATGCCTAAAAAGAGAAGCAAACCCAGCTTATTAGTGATTTTCCAAATGAATAACACCATTTGCAACTAATGCAGACTTTGGCAAATGTAACACTTTTAAACTACTTGTGGATTCTTCAGGCAGAATGTGAAAGCTTCCCCCTGGGCAAGTATCAGCTGGATATCAACCCCAAGGGTTAGCTCAAGTTATTTGAATTGCCATCCCAAAGCTGTAATGGTCAAGGAGGTTACAAGATCAAATACCCCTGAATCTCTTAGGGTTAGGTGTACATGTTGTCCACCAGCAGCGTTTTGTTGGACATTGGGTTCAGCACTCCCCGTGTGTTTCGCGACATGGACTAACTACTCGTGGATCCTAATTTTGGCGATTGTAGCGGAGACTAATGCCTACGGGTTTTCGTCTAATGGCAATCATAATTCCAACAAGTGGTATCACAGCGACAGGTCTCAAGTTCGAAACTTACCCGGCTTGCGCTGGGGGCAGATTGTTGGACACAGGGTTCAGCACTCCCCGTGTGTTTCACGACATGGACTAACCGCCTCTCATGGATCCTAACTCTGGCAGTTGTAGTGAAGACTAATGTCTGCGGGTTTTGGTCTAATGGCAAACGTGATTCTATAATGTTCCCAATTTTTGTGAGTGCAAAATTCACTAAGGAGTTTTGCCAATTTTTGGTGATATTAAATAAAAAGGAGAAAATATTATCGTAGGAGAATAGTGGAAATTATTATTTTAAGGAAGAATGGTGGCAAAGTAATATTTTATTAGTGGAAGGTGGGGACCATCAAGGGAGAGGGCTAGCAATTATAAATAGAGCTCGAAGGCCTCCATTTGGTATCTTTTGATTTTTGACATTTTAACACTAGTTCTCTTGAGCTGCTTAGCCAAGACAACCCTTGTTGTTCAGCACAAGGAATTTCCGAGCAGGAATTCCACCCTCGGAGTACTTCGAGTGTCTCCCTAGCGAGGCAATTTGAGGAGCTCAATTCAGAGCTTCCATTGGACATCGTTGCAAGAGTTTACTCAGCGGTGCACATTTCTTGAGCGCAAAGGTATTTTTGTGGAGCCCATTGTGGGAGCACATGTGGGTTAGACGGTCCGAGCTTTTGCAGGGAATTTTCTTATTGTTAGACCTGAGTTTGGACAATGATTCACCTGGCTGGATTGGAGGTTATTTTGGCAGGGGCGCAAAAGCTATTTGACCAAATGTTGTGCAGGGGTTTAAAGAAGTGGAGCCAGGAGAGATAAGTGTTGAAGATATGAGGTATTTCTTAGTGGAGATTTTAGCTAGAGCTGGGAGAAATTTCCCGTGGTAGATTTGGGCATAATTCAGTAGTATCAAAACTATGGGGCATTTTCTGGCCAAATTGGGCAATTCACACTTGTTGGGGGTCACCAGGGGTTGGTGGATTCAACCCGAACCCTTTATGGGTTTTTGTGGGTTTGAGAAGAGTCTTCGACTAATTTTATAAAATTTTCCGGGCGATATTCAGGCCTGAAATCCAAATTCTTATAGCAGGGCGAATTGCTAGTTAGCTGTGGAATTTGCATCACTTGGTGAGCTCAGTTTTGGCTTGGAGTTGGGCCAAACCATTTCTGATTTTTTCTGGGTTTTGGGAGAGGAGTCCGGAGCTAAATTTTCAGAGCATTTCGAGAAGTATTCAGCCCTAAGATCAACATTCCAGCCAGCAGCCAATAGCAGATTATTTCTGGATAGTGCACAGATCACTCCGGGACCATTTCTACCACTTGGGTTCGGGCCATTTTTCCAGGTTCTGTTCAGCTTGCATAGCAAGCCCAGGTTCCAAAATTTCAGCTCATTTTATGTACTCTTTTATTATAAAATTAATAAAATGGCTCAGATTGTGTTGTTGGACATTTTGGTGTTTTAATTGTGTATGAATTCCAGTTTATTTATTATTCCTAGTCCATTGCTTGGTATTAGCTGCTAAATTTCAGTTAGGAATATTACAGATTCCAACTCATTTACCCCGGATGCCATCCATGGAATGCGAGGAAGTGCCTGGAGGGTTTGCCCAAAGAAGTTTTCCATGCCAATATATATATATATATGACTATTGGTATGTCTCATCCAAGTGTGCCTGTCAACATATTTTGTACCAGCATGAAATTGGCTGACAATTGGCACAAGACACATTGCAACTCTTGTATAATATACATGCAACTGTCAAGGAGGTTACAAGATCAAACACCACTGTGTCTCTTGGGGCTAGGTGTACATGTCATCCACCACCAGCATTTACCACGGACACCATCCATTGAAAGTGAGGAAGTGCCCAGAGGGTTTGACCAAAGAAGTTCTCCAGGCCAATATATATATATATATATATATATATATATATATATATGACTATTGGTATGACTCATCCAATTCTGCCTGTCAACATGTTTTATACCAGCATGAAATTGGCTGACAATTGGCACAAGACACATTGCAACTCTTGTATATTATGCAAGCAACTGTCATGTGATCCACCACACTTTCCTGTATTCTCTTGGCCACTAGCATATAATCATCTCATAACTTATCTGTATTCCACCAGCAACCTGCAACTGGGAAGTAGCATAAAGCTCATTTGCAATCATTGTGCTTTGCATTATAACAAACCATGTCTTTTCATTGATGATAAATATTGTGTTATCAAAGTGGCCTTAACATTGTTCTCTCTCTGTTCTTCAATATTTCATTTTGTTGTCATATGCACTGCCAAAATACCACATACATCTCTAAGGACACTGATCCTTCAGGTGTCCTCAGTCAAAGATCTCCTTTATGGCCTGCACCAAGTATACTCTGGTATATTCTGCTAAAGATTGCTGCTGGCCATTCTTTGAGAACAGCAAAAAAAAAAAAATTGGTCATAGTAGTTGGCATTTTCTTCATTGCCAGCTCCTACTTTTTCTTCTGTTTTTTAATGTATATTTGCCAATAATGCTTGATCCACTCCTTTACAATGATTCAGCAGTTTTTTTTTTGTCCGATTCGCTAATCTGAATGTGTCATGGCCTCTCCCTCCTCAACAAGGGTTGTTGAGAAATATAGCTCGAGCAGGAGTTTCTTGCACAGGTTAGGTGTGAATGTGCCAAAACTAGTTCCAAACAACTTCTACTGACCACTCAGTAAAAGTGGTAAATAATATCACCTTGTAATTTCACTTAAATAAATAAAAGTGAGTCAAATTCCATATATTCTTGTCATCTTAGAAATCTAAAATTTAAATGAAAAATTATGTAGAATCTAGAATATTACTGAATTAAATTTGTTATCATCTTAGCCATACACCTCATTGTTGAGATAAGAGGGTTGCTAGGACTAAAGAAATTACTTGCTAAGATACGAGAAATTAGTTGCTAGGATTGAGGAGATTAGTTATCCCTCTTAAAGCATAATTAGGACAAGATGGGAGAAGTTGAAACACACATGAAAACACTTGAGAGAGGCGAAGACCAAGAGAAGGAGAGTGCATCTAAGAGGAGAAAGTGCAAATCAGACGTAGCAAACAAGAGGGAATCCATAAAGCAGCAGAGCATCGTACAGTTATACAACAGTAGCTGCTGCCTTATTTCTTCAGAAGAGCCATCCTTTTATTTCAGCAAGTTTAATGTTCTGTAGTGTTTTGTAACTTTGTTTACAGTGCAACTGCTAAGTTACAGCACACTGTGGAGGTCACTTGTAAGCTTCGATCATTGGAATGATAAGCTGATTAGAAGGGGAAAATCATTCTACATGTGTGTTATTCATTTATTGCTTCTGTTGTTCACTTTTCACCATATGTCTGATTATTGCATTTTCAGAAATATTCATTTCTGTGAAGAAATAAGTTCAGATCTAATTGATTTAAATAAAAAATTAGAGGAAAACAATCATCTAGGGCTTTTGAAAAAATTGACATGGTATCAAAGTTGGTCTCTGATTGAGATCGTTGGGGATTTACAGCAATAGATCAACCATCAAATCAAGGACCAACAGTTAGGGTTTCATTATTGTTGATTGAAAAACGAAACACTCTTGCAGGGCATTTTTTTTTGTTTTATTTTCATATCTGAAAGTTTGTGCATTTCATCTCAGAGATGGCAAAAGCTGACCTCAGACTTGAAGATAGATTGGATGGTTCCTCAAAAATTTTGCCCTAGAAAGTCAAGGCAACATTGCTATTGGAAAAAAATGATCTCTGAGATATCATCAAGGACGCCGTGATCTTGGATGCCATGAAAGATCACCTAATTCCTCACATATCCAAGAATAAAACAATGAAGGAGATGTTCAATGCCTTAGTCAGCCTCTACCGAAGTGAGAACATTAATAGAAAGATGATATTGCAGAACAAATTTAGATCCATAGAGATGAGCAAATCAGATACCGTTACCGATTACAAGATGAAGATCACGGAGATCTGCAATAAACTTGTAGTAGTTGGAGAGAATGCTGCAAATGCAGAGTTGGTGAACATGGCACTAAATCAATTCCCAACTTCATGGGAACCATCTATCAAAGATATTTGTGCTCAGGAAAACCTTCCTAACTTCAAGAGGCTTTGCGATGATTGTATCTAAGAGTAGGCTCAAATGGAGTCACAGGCCAGGAAGAAGGGTGGTGACAACAACCTAGCCCTAATTGGTCAAACCAAGAAGGGCAAAGCTAGACAACCCAGAAAGAGTATGAAAAAGAGTGAGGAGTCAACCTCACAACTAGGGAAGGACTTGAGTAAAATCAAATGCTTCGTTTGTCATAAGATTGGCCATTATGCATCAGTGTCCAAAGAAGAAGGGAAAAGGGAAGCAGCAACAAAAGCAGGTAGCAGTCTCTGCAGAAACTCAAAGTACGAGTTTGCTGCCAAGTTTGAGAAAATTTTCTCAATGATACATTGCCTCTCTAATAGTATGGTTATGAGGAATGCTTAGAGTGTGGATAGTGGAGCATTTAAACATATGACATCGGATCAAGTGTCATTTTCAAGTCTAACAGAGCTTGGGAGTCCAGGTTGAACATGGTGATGCAAGTACCTGGAAACAGGGGCTGATACCACTCCCCTTCCAGCTCTAGTCAAGTAACTCTGCAGATTTTGATGATGTTTTGTTTATTCCGGGTCTCAGAAAAAATTTGCTTTCAGTTTTGGTTATGGAGGATAAGGGTTATGGAGTAGAGTTGAAGAAACGAGAAGCCCTTATCAAGCCAGAGGAATCTAGCCTAAAAGAAGCATCATTGATTGGGATTAGAGAAGGCACCTTGTATAGGTTATAGTGTGAACCTGTTCAAGAGATCACCGAGAAAATCATTCAGGAGTGCAACTCTGGAGTGGAAGCACCCCCATCCTGAATGATTCCAAATATTCCTGGGCATTGGGGCAAGTGTGAACACTGAAAATCATAAGACCAAAAAAATGAAAATAAGAAAGCAGGAATTGCAAAGACAAAACCAATGTTACCAAAGCAAAAATTGCAAAGACAAAACCAATGTTACAAAACTCAGGCAAGTCAAATTGGACTTCCAAGTCTAACTCAAGCTTGAGTCTCAAAACGAGCACAGTCAAACCAGGCCTCAGAGTGACCAATCAATAAGCCAAATCAGGATTTGAGCAACAAGACAAACTAAAGTTTGTTCAAGTTTCTCTGTTGCAGAAAAGTCTAGTGAGCCAACTATTCTGCAACAAATAAACTTGTGGCTACTAATAGGCATACCATAGTTTACAAAGTGCCTCCCTGTGTGTAAGATATACCCCCATTTTACCGTATTGTTATCACGAATAGACGCGTTAGACTCTAATACTTCATGCAACAAACTCTATGGTCATATATGTATATGAAATAGACGTTTGTGTTTGTGTAATGCCATTCTGTGTTTTCTAATGAAAATTGTTGGTTCTTTTGTTCTCCTATTTATTTATTTGCAGGCACATTTACAAAACAAGTCTGTTATTATATGATACTGAATCACAGTAGTTTGACCAAACTTTTCCATCAAATGGATAAAAGAACTTTTAAATGCCAATTCAAGCCATCATGCACTGTGCCAACACTTCCTGATAATGAAATTTTATAGAAACAATACAAAAAGTTTTAATGGCTGCATGATAGCTCCTTGGTTTACAGAAATGCAAAGGTCATAGCTTGCAATGTTGGATGTAATATAATATAGTTTATGCCTATGAAAATATCTCAGAAAGTTGTGCATCATTTTCCAAACCAAACAACTTTCATATTTCCCATTGCCTAAAAAGCACCAAAACCTAATCATCTTCTAGTCTGCAGGCAAGAAATTCAGAGACAACAGTATTTACCTAGTATATGGGTTAGACCTTGAATTATGTCTCCATGTCCTTCCTGCGACATTGTGGATAAGTTCAACTTTCGAATTTCAACATGTCCTTCAAAGCCATGAATAATGCAGGAAGCCAAATATTTTTGTCCAGCCTTGGGAACTCCAGTAATCAAAACCCTAAAACCCACTCCTTTCCCCTTGTTCCCCCACGGCTTTAATTTCTCCATATTTTTCAATTGACCTTCAGTGGAATCGAAACCATAATCTTTGGCATCTCTTGCATTCACTTCACCTGGAGCAAATAGGAAATTAGAAGAGTCAATCCCATCATAAATAAGACCAACTGAAGACAGACATTTTTCAATGTCTTTGGCAATTCCTGATCCTGGAGAAATTGACTGTAGTAGGGACCACCAGGTAAGTTTGAAGGGGCTCTTTTCTTCCAAATTAGACCTTGCTATATTTTCTATTAACCTTGCAGCTTCAGAAAGGACAGGAGGCAAGACAATACGCCCATCCCGATAGAGGGAAACAAGTAATTCCACCAATGGCTGGAGAAGGGCTGAAACCATGTGCCTCTGTAGAGGTAATGCACTAACATCATTTATCGCCATGCTTGCTGCCCTCCTAGAACAAGGTGGAGGAGCTTGCACAAGGGCAGCTGCCCAGTCACTTTCCTTCACTGTGACTAGTGGAAGAGAAGGTAGTTGATTATTCTCTAGCTTTTTTTCAGTGGAATGCAAGAGTTCTTGCAAGGGAAATTGTCGTTTCAAAGCAATGATTGCTGCCTGAGTACAAAGCGCCTGCAAATCAGCACCAGCATATCCTGGTGTTTGTTGTGCAACCCTGGAAAGAACATACTGAGATGCAGGTTTTGGCCATTTCCTGGTGTGAACATGCAGAATGGATTCCCTGTCCTTGACAGAAGGTAAAGGAAAATAGATTTCCCGATCAAATCGCCCAGGGCGTCTCAGTGCAGGGTCAAGGTCCTCAGGGCGATTTGTAGCACCAATTACAATTATCGAGCCCCTTGGTTTCAGACCATCCATGAGTGCAAGTAACGTGGATACTACTGAACTATGAGTCTGATCTTGCTGTCGAGAACGTTTTGGTGCAAGACCGTCAATTTCATCAAAAAAGATAATAGAAGGCTGGCATTGTTCTGCAACCTGGAACAATAGTCGCAATTGTCGTTCCGCATCCCCAACATACTTCCCTAAACAGTCTGCTCCCTTGCGAGAAAAGTAAGCTATTCGCTTGCCACCACGAGCACATGCTCCAACCAAAGCCCGCACAACAAGTGTCTTCCCAGTCCCTGGATAGCCATGCAGAAGAACTCCCCTGGGAGGGGTAATACCAAGACTATCAAAGCAGCCAGGATATAACAGTGGTAAAATCACTACTTCTTTCATGCATTGAACAACATTTTGCAGGCCAGCTACAGATTCCCAACCCTCTGCAAAAGTAGCACTGCCAGATGATGACCCTCCAATATAGACAGGCGCAACTCTTGACAGATCTCGATGAAGCCGCTTACGCTCACGCCTCAAAAATTCTTCATCTTCTCCACAATTCTCTAGCCATTTCTCTTCTGCTTCTAAATCCTTCCTAAGGGCAGCTGCACCTTCTTTCCTCCTTTCTAATACCATCCTCCGGAACCGCATCTTTCGCATATCTTGACGATATCGTCTACCTCGTGGACGAAACACATGGTAATGATCAGTACAAGCCATAAGAAACTTCCGATGGTCAAACACACAACCTTCGGTTCTACCACAAGCCTGGCAAGCAAAACAAAGTTCCCTGAAATGAGTTGGACATGGGTCCATTTTTGCAGATATTGGATTTTCAAACACACTACCTGTAACCTAAAAGCATTAAAAGATATAACTAAATAGAAAATTAAAAGGCATCTTATACATAGACTAACTTAATGATAAGTTAAAAAACAGTCTTGAGACTTCTAATTGTCTGAAACAAATACTTTATAAAAAAGATCATAATGAATTGAATACAAGGATAGACAGTTTAACAAACAAGGTGGTAAGTCCGTGGACATCGATCAACTCGACAACCAATTGTTGCTCCCGGTCGCCCACAACGGCTGCACTTCAGCGTTCGGCCTCTGGCAAGTGCTGCTCGAACATTTTTAAGACAGCCCACACCTGAGAAATAGACCTGCGTGGCCATCAGTTTAGAGCCAAATTACATCCAGACTGGATTTGATTTAAAACTACAACTATGTCCCCTGTTTTAAAAATTTAGGATGTAAAGCTCATTAATATGTTAACAATGAGCTAAGCAAACACAACGTTTACACTTACTAGTACTACAAACATTTACCCAAGCATCATTGCATTGAGAAGAAAGGTAAGAAGTCAGGAATGCAAGTGAAAAACATGAAGAGAATAACCTCTCTAAAACCCCAAAAGCATCATATTGAGAGGGGAAAAACAGAACTGCAAATAAAAACAACTGAAATTTGAATAAAAAAACTTGTATCCTTGGGCCTAACATTGACTTTATTAAAGATAATCAAAATGCCTTTCAGGAATACAGGACACAATTTATTGGGTATTTCTCTGCAATAGCAAGGTTCATGGCTAAATCTGCTGCTAAGAAATAGCAGAGGAATTAGTACACAATAAGTCCTATAGACTCTACTATATACCCCTCATCTAAAAGATAAATAATACATACCACTAGTCTAAAGTATAAATAGTAACTGAGTAAGGGACTGCAAATAGATTCTTGGATGTACAAGTGAAAGGAATGAGAACCACCCACAAACTGAGCCAATCAACAATATCAAAGACTAATACATGGGATACAATGAATAGCAATCTCACAAAACCAAAAGACATTTAAATGTAGTAGCAAAGGATGATAGAGTACCTCAGGACTCCACACTGCACATTGTCGATGAACCCATACTCCAGCAATACCAAATCTGTCACTGAGGGGACCCAAAAGGTGACCAAGCCAACCTGGATCATGTCCAAACCCATCTGACTCCCGATACATCGGCTCCTCAGTAGCAGCCTGCAGGTTGGGAGACATTTCATTCTCACTGTCCGTGACATCTTGAGAAAGTTTCTTTGGAGGTTTTCCATCATTGCCCACACCACACAGGCTGCACTTACGGCCTTCAATTATAGCTGATTTCTCAAATTTGAAACTCACAGTATCATTTGCCTTTTGTGCTGACACATTGCTATTAGGTTTTACACTTTCCCTTGAATCTAATCTACCTGTTTTCTCTGTCGCCTGGGCAGTTTCAAGTTGAGCAAGTTTACAATGCTTACTATTCAATTCTGCCATATCATTTGCAACTTCAATCATGGCATTTTCAAAGTGTCTGGCACCAGTCTCTGTTGTATCCTTCGCAGCTTCACTAAGAGCAATTTCATGCTGCCTCGCACTGGCATCCATCTCTGAAGGTTCTAATAGTGTTGCATCTATATTCATATCTTCTATGTGGTCATCTAAAATCCTCTCCCTTGAATTAATATCACATGCATGTGCTATTCCCTTCTTTGACCCAGTCTCATTTGGAGCCACAATGATTGACTCGAGAACAGGCTTGGAACTGCCATTCAAATTCTGGGATTTTGTGTGGGTGTTTGAATCCTCAAAATCTATAGGTTTTGCTTGGTTAATCATGTCACTGCTAGAATCTTTGAAGCCTCGAGGTTTTTCTTGGCCCCCAAGATCCCTACTATATTCTCCAGATTCTGGAGGATTTTCTTGGCAGCCTTGGCGCTTGATACAAGCTTCAGAGAGAGAAATTTCATTTCTGTAACCCACATCTCTCCCCTGAATACCTTTTCCATCAGTGATGCAATTTCGAGAGATCACAGTACCAGTGCACTGAGTTATCGGGTCTTTCAAATCCTTGCCCAAAGAATGATTTTCATCCGGGAACTTTTGATTGGTATTTTCACACAACATTACTTCTAGCTGAACATTTGGGTCCTGGGCAACAGGGATCTCATTTCTAATTTGCAAAACATCAGGTACTACAGAATTTTTCATTAGAAGAATGTCTGAGGCTGCCCTGCTAGCAGGATTCTCTCCATCTTTTAAAGCTGACGCATATATAGATGACAAATAAGCACTCTTGTAGACATCTATACGATCTGTCTTTTTCTGGCTCCGTGGTGTCCGATTACCCTCGTCATAGCTTTTCTCAGCCACTTCTGGGTGCATTGGAGAAGCACCTCGTTTCTCATACCTGTGTAAATTCTTGGAAACAAAACTTGGCCGCAATGAATCTGAATCCTTGCACACCAAATCCAGCTTAAACATTTCCGAATCCTTGCATGCCATATCAGGTTGCGACAAATTCAGATCAGGTATTGATGTGGCTACAATTGCATCCCCATTATCAGTTTGTGTCTTAAATATCTTTTGAGATCGAGGTTTCCTTCTTGATTTTCTGGCCCAAGGCACCAATTTAAATATCTTAGTTTCTCGATCATCTTCCTCTTTAGGAAGAATCAAGTCGTTACAACCATCTAGTTCATGCTCTCTTTGTCTCTTGCCCCGTGTCGTCACACCCCGATTTTGTTCCGGATGTTCAGCCTTCTCCTCTTGCTCCTCCTTGTCTTTTACCTCCTGCCTCTGCAATTTAGTATAATCATGTTTTGAATTCCTAAGCCTGTATCTAAGTCTAGTGTCCCAACTTCCCCCGTGCTTTGTGTAGACTCCATTGCAAGAAGGGCGATCACTGCAATATTTGGTGTTCGATTCTGGTTTATCATCTCTCGATCTCTCTTTATTTTCTAATTTCGCTCCCTGCCTCAAAGGTTTTGACTCCTCTCTATTCTTCTTTTCCGGCTGCGAGGGCCAATCTTTTTTCTCTTCCAAATGCTCGTGATGTTGTAAAATTTCCTGAATCCGCATGCTCCGGCGTTGCACCAGACCTGCAGGCGTCCTACTGATGTCATCTTTGCCCTTCTCGCTGGAATCTTCTTCTCGGCGCCGGCTAGCCAAACCCTTATCCTCGACCCTCCTGTGTTTCTTGCAAGCCGTTGCCCTATCACAGTCCCATTCACAATCACATGCTCGAGGCTGCGACCTCCTCCTCTTGCGACCGCTCGCCAATGAATCAGAGGTCTGAGGTAAGCGCATGACAGAGGAAACGAAGCACTTAGACCCCAAATTTCCTTTTAGGGTTTTTTCCTCCAGAATTTTGTTTAGGGTTTCCGATGATCGAGTTTCTCCAATGTCAAAATAAGGCAGAAACCCAATCCCAATATCAATCTATATCGGACTGGCATGAAATGGTCCGCATGAATATATAGCTATAAAGAACAGTTTATGAAACCGGTGCTGCTGCGTATAGGCATTGGGTGTATCAAAAACTTGTATTCTAATATGCCAGATTATAATGAAAACACAGTGCTTACCTTTTGCAGTCTGTGTTCTGAATCTGGACTTCCCTGATCGACATGCCAATGCCAGTTGGAAGGATTCAAATGCTGTAGCTCACAGGATTTAATGACCTCCGCAAGCCAATGAATTGAGAAATTGATAATATAGTGAACCAGTCAGTTAAAAGTGAAGGTGTGTAGGTGTACGAGGGGTGGAGTTGGGTAAAGCCTAAAGTCCCTGGTGTCGCTGGGGTGCTCACTCTCAGTATGTATGCTTAGGCGATCTAATTTGTTTCAGTATAGGGCATCCCCGCTTCTTCTTCATTACTTTAAGAAGACTTTTATATGGATAGCATGGCATCGTATTTATTGAAATTGAATTCCACCCGATTTTAAGTATATTTGCCGCCAAGATTCCATCGGGTCAATGGTGATCTCGATTTTACTTCTCCTTGCAAATAACATAATCCCTCGCATGTTCCCATTGACATGACACTGTATATATAGGCCAAGGTTATTACAAGTGTTTGATGATGTATGGAGACTTCAAGTTCAGTGCCCGACCCATCATTCCATAGAATGCCACTGCAAATAAGCATTTGAGGTGTTTCAAGGTTTTGCTGCCATTTAGGGCGTTTATTTTTCGCTTCTCTAATTATCGGGAGCGGTCCCCGGACCTTGGAGATCAATTTGACTACCTCCTCAACTTTTGTTTAGGTGAAAGAAAGCTCTTATTTAAACTAATGGGTATATCTCATAATTTGCAATTTAGATATAATTGGAAACAAATTTGAATTTTGACTCTTATTTTTAGGAGGCACCTACTTTTTTTTAAGCCTTATCACAATAAGTCAAACCTTATTGGGGATTTGAACTTGGTGTAGAGATTGCAAAACTTATATACTCACCATTTAAGTTCGACAAGGACTTTATTTAGCCTAACAAGGTTGGATTTAAGAAAATTAAAGTGAAGTCTTGAAAGTAGATTTGGACGTTGAAGGATTTGAAAGGTTTTTCCTTTGTAAAACTCAAGTGATGAATTTATGTCATTAAACATAGTTTAAGGGAGGTTTTACAACTTTTTCAGGATGATTAAGCACTTTTCAGCTAGATTAACCCCACATATAATTAATCTTTTGTTATAGGATCTTATCAAGACTTTGTTGAGTTAACATGAAATCAACCTTTTGTTAGAAAGGTTGATCTAAACCTTATTAAGTTTGATGTAATTTTGAATTTATTAAGTACATTGTGACTTGGGATTTCCATAACAACCACTTAAAAATTTTCATAGGACATTTACTTTGAGCACTTCTAAATTTATTGTAAAACAATTCATTCATTATAAAAACTTAGTAAGTTAATTACTAAGGTAAAGACGAGCTTAGTAACTTACTCAAAACTAGAAGACATGTATTGCATTGTGAAAGGTAAGCCTATGCTCACAATATAAGTAAATTGTGTCTAATAAAAGACAAGAGACCCAAGTTATCTTTAATTGGTTTTAAAGTGTGGTGATGGATCTTAACCTTATGGATTGTGGACAAGGGGGGGGGTGTACTTTAGTGTTAGATCCATTTTCAAGTCTAAAGAGGACCTAATAGAGATATGGTGGGCCTCTAAGGTTATGAGCAAAGGAATTTTCCCTAAGGCTAGATAAGGGGATCAACAAACAAAGGTGCTTGGACTTTGGAGAACTGGATCAGATTAGAATAATAGATGCAACAAGATAAGAAAATAATGAGGAGACTATTGGGGAGTTAAAGATTCAAGGTACCTAAAAGGGCCAAGTGATATAAACTTTGCCACCTTTTGTCATTATTTTGAAGCTTGATGGAGACAGGGAGCCAAGAACCCATAGTGGGGATTTGAGTGAAGTAACGAGTCTTATTAAATTCCATTTTATGGGTTACAATGGTTAAGCAACATTAGAAGATGAGTGTTTTCATTCTAAATGTTCAATTTTGGGTCATATTGAGGCAGTCCAGGATTCAAGGAGATAAAATTGAGATCTAGTCAATCTGGAATAAAAAATCCTAAGGAGGAAGTTAGAGGGAGACCAATTGAGGATGAACTTGGGAAAACATGAGTGGGGAATAAATGTTGAATTATGCGTACAATAATTGAGAAAAAAAAAAAGGTAAAGATGGTTTTGGCAAGAGATATAGGGTTGGAGGAGGTCATGACATTGATGGGGAAGGATTTATTATGTTGTTTTACAAGAAAATTAGTCAAGAGTGAATTCTCAAGGTTGTAGCTAGAGGAAAATTGAGCATAATTGTTAGTACAAATTCCCAAATTTCATTTCTTGCTAAGAAGCAGTTATGTTTCAAGTTCAATTCAACCAAAGATGTAGTTGAAAGTAAAATACGAGAAGTAATTTTGGGGCCCTTTGACCCTATCCTTAAAATTTTGAAAACCATATTTTAACCCAAGGATTGAGCCTGAGTTTACCCAACAAATTTGGTTATTGGTATTGGGTTTGTCTTTACAATTTAATTATGTCCTTAAAAAGATGGGAAACAATTGAGGAAAAATCGTCATGGTGGAGAATGGTTTATGGTCTAAGGAGGATAAAAAGAATTGTGAAAACCATGGTAGAGTTCGATTTGCAAGAAGGTTTGCCTAATAAAATGGACTTCGAATGGGATTCTAGAAGCCATGTCCAAGTATTAGATTATTGGAAGTTACCCTTTGGATGCCTATCCTATCGCAAAATAATTCATCTCTAATGGGATTGCTCTAAAAAAGGCCTTGATTGTTATAAATGACAAAAATTAAAAGATTTTGTAAATGTAATTTTTACCTCAGTAAGCTTTATTTTACTGATCATGTGGTCATGTAACAATAGGCAATTTGTAACAGTGTGTATTAATTAAAATGTTGTAGCCCAAGAGGAAATTATATTGGAGATTCATTGTTGACCTTGATTAATAAAAGTATTCCGATCCCTTACCCTGTGGAGGTGTACTTGACACACTGTTAGGGTTTTACCATGTATATTTTATATTTTTTTCATGAAATAATTTTCCTATTTTATGTGCATTTTTCCTTTCTTGTTCAATTAATTTTACGGGCTCAAGATACCAACATTAATCAAGGTTGGAGGAAAAAGGAGAAGACTAGAACTTTGACAATGTTTTAGTAACATATGGAGATCTATGAAGGTAATTAAGATGAAAGGATGAAGGCCATATCTTGATGGGAGGGGATTGTGGACTTAGTAAACAAGAGGTCGCTCTCAATACCACTCATGTCTTAGAGCAAAAATGAGCAAAGCCTCGAACAAAATTTGTAGAAAGGGATGAAGTGAAGGAATATGCGCTAGCTTAAAAGAATCCATCTATGAATTCTTAATATCTTGACTCTTATTCTAATTCTTTTTCAAGAAATTAAAAATAACAATACAAACTATTTGACTTTTTCTTCGACTTATAAAGGGAGTTGATGGAGATTCCAATCACCTCTACTGGCCTCCATTCTCAAAATTTTGTGGAGTACAAGCATTATGATCCCATATTTGAATGTAATGGATCATCCCCTTACGTTCCTCACCAATAAAAAGGGAATGAAAGTGAGGTTTTGTATAGGAATCGTACTATAAGTAAATACAACCCAAGGCCCAAAAAGAAGACCTTGGCCAAAGAGGGGGACTATTGAAGGGGGACAACTTAAAAACATGGGCCAAGTAATTATAGTTGGAAGAAAATCATCTACATCCATAGCAAGAAAGAAAATAATTTAAGAAAATTAGAGAGGGTAAACAACTAATAGTAGAAATGGTCCTTAGAGCAAGGGTAGCTTGGGAAAAGAAGCACTAATGAAGAGAGCATGTCGTTAAACATTGAAGGGACCAAGGTTGCCTCCAAGGAATTAGCCCTTGAAGGACCTTTTTCGTCATTTTCCCAATGTTGATTTAATTCAAGAAATTGTATGCAAAGGGGACAAAGTGGTAGAGGTCTTATTTTCATTCCTCGAAATTAGAGTTATTTCTCTCTTGGGCTGGAATATTAATATTGGCCTGATCTCCATATATGTGTTGAATGTAGTAATAATAGTGGAATACAAACCAAAGATGCATATGAATAATTCAAAATTATCAATTAATATGCATCCCCTGGAGACAGGAAAGTTTCATGGGATAAGCTAATTTATCGAGATAGCCTAAGAGAAGACATTGAGACCATCAAAGGTGATCTATATATGATTATGTAAGTGGGTAAAATCTAATGGAAACTACAAGTTTAGCTCCATTGACAAATTATTTTGTTAATATCTTTGATGATTTGAACTTAGTGATGTGGAACTAGTATAAATGGTGCCCATCTGGAGGAATTCAAGAAGTTATAAGGTAGGGATTTCAAAGAGATTTGATAGATTGTTTAATGCTAAGATAACCATGGAGGAAATACATATGCTAAAAGTGCGCATGGGAAATTAGGGATTATCTTATCATTTGCCATTTTTCCTACAAATAGGCATTGCTAGTGTAAATTATTAACGCAAGTGTACGAAAAGAACTCACTTTAGCTGCGCGTGACAAACAACCCTAACAACAAATATGCCTGCTTAACTTCTTTAGATCTACAATCGATAGTTAAAACAAATGCTGTAGAAAACCAGATTTGTGCAGTAAAAGCAGGTAAACAGTGAAAAGAAATAAGGAATGCTCCATACATCCAACGGACAAGACAAGATATAAAGAATTTTATATGTATTATAACACCTGGGAAGGGAACAAATAATAGTGTTATCAATACCCCTCAATGGGATGGGTTTTGGATGTTCTCAGCGTTTCAGACTTAGAATTCTCTCTCTCTCAATGGTGTAGAAAACCCAAAATGTGTTGAACTCTATCGGAGCGTAAGAAGCAAAGAAAGTAGTAGCAACAATGAGAATGATCAAAGTGCAACAATAAAAGTGATCAAAGTAAATAATGAATGGAAAACCCTCCTATTTATAACAAAAATATTGAGTTATCCTCGATAATGGCGAATAATAAAATATTATTGACCAAAATCTAGATCTAACCACTTGGAATATTTTATTATATTTTGTTGGAGGGAAAAGGTATTTAAATTGGTTAAATACCTTCATTTAGAAATAATAAACAAATAAATGATTTATTTATCATTTCAAATATGTGGTTAAGGAATACAAATAATGATTTGTTTAATTATTTCTAGGCGATTTAGTCAAATTTAACAAGGAATAATAACTAAATAATGATTTGATTAATTATTTATAGAGAAAAATAAGAAAAATAATTATTTATCTAATTATTTCTCATAATTGGGTTAAATATGACTAGGAATATTAGTTAATAATAATAATGATGATGATGATGATAATAATCCAATTTTAAGGTCATGGCCAAGCTAATCACCAAATTGATGTATGAGACCCCCTTGTTTGTGGGACAAAGGATTGACCTTCGCGCAACGATTTGAATACTAAGTCTACGAAGGCATACATACTCTACTCCCCTCTCGTTTTGAATGTGTGACCTCTTAGGAGGAAACACATGCTCTTAACCATTAGGCCCATGCAAGCTGTATAAACAGTGGTTTAATTAATTATTCCTAGAGGAAAATCAAATAAATAAGGATTTACTTAATTAATCCTCATGGGGTTTCTTGTTTTAACCAGAAAATAACTTAATAAAAAATGGTTTATTAAATTATTTCTTATAATGAAAGAAATTTTACTATGGTAAAATTGGTCTTACATGGTGTACTTTGATCCATCAAATTGTAAATGGTTAGATGAAAACAAAATGGTGTAACAGATTTCCCCCCAATGTACGAGTGTTAGGATCTAATCGTATGAATGAAGTATGTTGTAAGAACACAATCACTCGACACCGAAGGGGAGTCAAAGAGAGAGAGATACATAGACACAGTGAAGCGAGAGAGGACAATAACTGAGGGGACGAGACCTACAAATGATATAAGTCTCATTTAATGTTTGGGTACCTGTTCTCAGTGATGCGGGGGAGGCATACTTATGCCCGTCGAGATGACAAAGTACAAATAATAATGGTGCGCCCAACAAAATGAAACTGAGCAATAAAGTACATGATAAATGGTACATGACATGCTGGCATAAATCGGGCCAAACAAAAATATAATGAATCCCACATACATACTGCGGTTGCGACAGCAGCCAAGATTGAATACAATAAGATCTGAGTACATGAGACATAATAACAACCAAAGAAGCCCCGATAAATAGGAAAGGGCTCTGAAAATATGAATGGACCGTATGAATGAGACATGCATGTGATAGCAGCTGCAAGCCGCGAGAACTGAACCCATCAAATTTGTGGAGCTGCATCTGAGGCTGAAGCATAATGAAAGGCCATCCGGACACGTGGGGGGCTACTTGAAGGGCCACCCCCTCATAAGGTTTGAAACATCTCACACACACTTGGCAATCACTGGTACAATCTACTGAATCACCAAACCATCAAGTATATGAATCTCGATCATGCAATAATGAGTTGAAGTTATGTAGATGAGAAACAATCAAGTCAAAGGGAAATGATGAGTCCCTTTGACTCATTTGAGGCACCGAACAAGAATGGAAGTTGGAACCAAGGTACACTGCTCTCTAGACCAGTCTTATGGAATGAATGTGTCGATGTCGACAAAAGGAGGTCCACCATAGGTGAGGTAATGAGGAATCTTCAACTAAGGCACGAGGGATCGTAGTAAAGTGACTGATGGACTGATACCAGGGATGATGATAGAATGGGGGATACTAAGTAGCGGACATACGACTTCCCTTGTCAAAGCATAAAAAGCATCGATGACCTGGCAACAACTGACTTGACTCCTAGGGGGATGGGGGACAGTATTACTGGAGGCCAAAATAGGCGACAATATTACTAGAGGCCAAAATGGGTGACGCGAGAGAGGAACAAGGAAAAAATGGATGGAAGACTGTAACAGGAGGCAAAGTGGCTCGGGACAGACTCCATGAATGTGATGGTGACTCAACTCGGATGCTATGAATAAGGGTGACCCGATGATGCTGCCACACAGAATAGGCTCAGTGGGGACCATAAAAACATGAGTAAAATATGGTTACTCATGATGAAAATCAACACACACGGTGACAAGTATGAAGGCAAAGTGGTGCCCCAATTACAAGTAGCACAAGTGAAGAAATCCAATTTTAAGAGGCAGCAAAGCGACCCTTATTGGAAAAATGGCTTCTTGGTGAAGTGTAAAATTACCAAAAACAAAAGGATACCCATTATAGTGCTCAGTGAGAGCTTTCTAACGGTGCTGACAGTTCGTAAAACCGAGCTATGATTTAGTCGCAATTGGCAAAAGAAAATTTAGGGTTTTTCTTTTAATAATGTTGTGGTGGATTAGTCGCACGAGTGTATGGAATCGCACCAGCTTAAAGACTGTGGTCTACTCTTTAAACTATTGGTAACAGGAAGAAAGTGGTGGAGCTCAAAAGCACACAATTTAGTAAAAAAGGTATGTGAATGTATGCTCTAAGTAAACTAAAACTAAAACACAAATATACAAAAGCTATCAAAGAGAGTAAAAACGATAATAATACCAACGACGGCTCAAAGGCCTCTTCTTATTACATGTTTGAAATGGAGAAGAAATTTTACCCACTTGCCAATGGGCACCTAAGCAATGGCTCTAGGTCCCGATGCAAGGATGTTGCCTTCCAAGCTCTGCCTCTGATGCAGTCTCCCTCTCTCTCTGTCGTGGTGGACTAGGATTGTTGGGTGGCCAATGATTGAGTCCTCTTTAGCTCCAGCTTCGGGTCACACACTACTGGTGTTGCTTGGGAAACTTTGGCCAGCATAACAATGTGATCACCATTTCTTCATCTCTTGGTGGTTTTATATAGGGGAGTTTCAAATCCTCCTTCCCTCCCTTGGTACATGATGGATGGTGACCCAAGGGAGAGGTATGATTCCATTGTGTGCTTCACGTATTCCTTTGTGTGCTCACACGATGTCTAGGGAGGCGCTAGTGGCTGTCCTTAGGCGGCTTCATATAAGGAGTAACTGTCCTTTGCTTGGTGTGGTCCCGGAAAGCGACATTTTTCCATTTCCAGGAATGCGCACTTAACGGGCAAAAAGGCACGCAGAAGGCGCTCTTCTCGAAGGATTAAGCGCACAATCCAGCATTTACGACTAGTTCAAATCTGATTTTCTCAAAACCTTAGAGATTTTAAATACTTTCTTGATTCCATAATGTGTTCCTACCTTGTAAATCCTTAGGCTTGACATTAATTAATTCCATCTTTTGTTGTACGATTTTCCAATGTTAACAGTTGCCCCCTAATGTGTGAGGTCTAGGAAGAACTGTATAGCTGAAATACATTATAGTTTCTTTTTTGTATCGTGCGCAGAGAGAGAGAGAGGCCTGCGTGAATCTTGGAATTGACAACACCTTGCACCGTTTCCGAGATGACCATGGCCTAAGGGACCCCTGCAAGCAAATAAAATATACAACATATATACAAAATTTCAACGAGGCAGGCATGTCCCATGCTCATGATGGCTAGTTAAACAAAATTGACAAATACATGTGATGTCTATGTCACTATTGTGGTAGTGATGCTGGCAGTTGTTGACGACGAATACCGATGCCCTCAGGGGCATTTTTTCTTTGAAGATAGGTGGAATGTGGTACCCATATGTGTAAATTTCATAAAACTGGTTGGGACCTTCCCGTGTAAGCATTGTTGACAGAGATGCTTATGGAGGCACGAGCCTTCGACGGATCTGATCAAAGTGCAATGGTTGCAAGGTATGATACCATCGTGACATGAAAGCTTTTGTTGTAGTCGAATGTCAAGAGGATCGATGACATCTGTGGACAATGATGTCTCCTACAGTGCCACTCGAGGGTACCCCTTTGCATGGGGAGGGGTGATCCAAGGTACCGCTTCCTTTTTGGAAAGGAGGTGTCGAGGTCGATAAAAAGGAAGCCTTAACCGAACCATGGGTTGGGGACCTAGGTGTGATGGGTTTAACATAGGCATGTTGGTGAGAGGTGACTAAAAACGGATGATGGGGATTCAGTGGCCTGAGGTCAGAGTATACTTTAGCAGCTTGGCGGCACTCATAGGTATTTCTGAAGGGAAAATCCCTGGAGTCGGTAGGACTTCCAGGGTGGGTGTGAACCGGCTATGAATGTCGTTATGGTGCGTGCGTGGGGGTGAAATACTCTGACCAAGGGGGATGAGGGACTTCTGCCATGGGGGAAAAGATGACATATGAGGGCGAAGAGGTGAAGGCATCATTGGTGGTCTTTGTACACTTACCAAAATAATAAAATAATGAGGTTTGGTTTGTAAAAAACATAGAGACGGGTACCCCAAAACATGAAAGGGTTCACTCACTGAAGGTGTGAGAACGGTGTTTTGCTGGGGGTGGGGGTCCCATTGGTTGGTCTCATGTGTGGGGTTGATGAAGTGGATGAAGAAGTGTCACAGATGGGATTATGCTGATGGAGGTATGGTGGGCCAAATGCAATGCGCAGAGGTGCGCTTTCAATCTGCTTGTACAACTTGATCGTCCAGGAAGGGGGTTTTTTAGTTTGAATGGTAAACTTGACCTTATGCATGATGAATGGATGGGCACAAGGTGCTTCCTGGACTGAAATGGTATGGCCATGGCGTCACTTGAGATGTGATATATGGTCTACTTTGGGTGACAAGCGCCATGGAGGGGAGGCTCTACTCACCAACGCGAACGTTTATCATGTGCAGGGTGAGGTGATGATAAACGCAGTCGGGTATGAGGACCCTATGGTTTATTTCTGATGGAGAAATGATGTCAAGATATGAAGAGTTTTTTGGGAATATATCATGCTGGGGGTAGAATGATACATGCTTCGATATTTTCAGTGGATGGTGTTGTAAGCGGCTTGCAGTTTCTTCCTGCAAAAACAACTACCTCAAGTGAAAGCATCTTCTTTTCATCAAATATTATTTAAAATATAGGAGCTTTAAAAAAGAAGATGGGAGAGGGCATACCTGCCGGTGCTGAAAATATATTTTTAATGGAAAGCGAATGTGTGGCATTGCTTTCGTTCGTCATGGCATACTGATGATGGTGCAACTTACGGTTTGCGAAATGGACTTTCTGATCTCCTGTTATGGACCTCCAAAGTTCTGGAAAAGGGCGATAAATATGGGATTATGGCCCTAATCCTATTCATTTGTACTTGTTGAGTTTTGGGAGATCAGAGGTGCTTGCAGAGCCTTTCTTATCGTTGTGGTCAGCCCGTGTACCAGGGATTAGCGATACTATGCCGAGGTAACTTTTCATGACGTCCTGCATTGTAATTTCTTTAGTTTGATGGTGGCAGGGGTTGTACAAATTAGGTCTGTACAACCTCTGAGCAACTTTTTCCCTAGATTGCGCGAGCGATATAAGAAAAAGGGCATGTCCTTTGTGCATGATCTTAAGGGACAGGTGTGCGAGGGCGCATTGTTCCCTCCTTTTTGCGCACAAAGGTGCACCTGTGAAAAATATAGGCGTGCAAAGGCCATGATGACAGAATTTTTTTTATTTTTTGTCTATTTTTTATGTTTTTCTCTATACTGATGGGTGCCTGTGTTGCTTGGCAGGTTAGTGTGGAGAGAGCGGGATTGGCCCGAGATCCGAACCACTCTAGCTGCTGATGCTGGGGTGTGTCATCAGTTGGCCGCATGGGGCCTTCTAAAGTTCACTGAGAACGATTTCCTTCGGTCTCAGGACCGACTACTGTGTTACATTATACAACATTGGCGTCGGAGGCACAATATGTTCGTACTGCGAGGGACGAACCTAATGATCCGTCCTGAGACAGATATTTACTTTGTGACCGGGTTACTGCCTCAGGGTGAGGCTCTGAGGTACCCACTCTCTGCTGGGAGAGTGAACCTAAACAGATTCCAGAGGCAGAGTTGCAGTGGTGCGCCTCTTACTGAGGGGTGCATCAAAATTGCATCAGTGACAGACGTGGCAGAGCTGTGTGCTCTGGCAGTTATTGTGTGATTGGCAGGGTTGTTTGCTCCATATCGGGCATCTGGCCCACAGGTTGGAGTTTTGCACCGAATGCGAGGCAAGCACTTTTTCGATTTCGCTTGCTTTTGTTTTGATGGGATGGTGTAGCAATTAAACAAGGTCCAACGTGGATCTAAGTCATTTGCATATGCTAGCATCCTATACAGCATTATGTATGAGAGGGTGGTGATGCCGAGGCCGGTGGTGGCGGTTCCCATTGGGGGGCCATGGGAGCCACAGATGAGGAGGTGGGATCCGGTGATGTCGTGGGGCTATGGTGGCATGGTGGGGCATTACTGGAATGCCACGAAAGAGGCCTAGTTTGAGGCCAACTTGCAGATGTTCTTGCCATACCCTTATGCGAGGATGGACTCGTGCAGGATCTTCCGTACATGGGCTCATTTTTTGGTTATGTTTAAATCGCAGTATGTGTTATATATATATATATATATATATATATATATATATATATATATATATATATATATATATATATATATATATATATATATATATATATATATATATATATATATATATATATATATATATATTATTCTCTACATTTGTCCGAGTATTTATGTGCTTATGTGTTTTGTTCTTGAAACTGACATTATTTTGGTTACTCGTGTAGATGTTGGTGAGGTGGGTCGCCCAGTGGCCCGACTGGTGGGTCACGACCCTCTGCTACGACCTTCAAGTGGTCAAGGAGGAGGTGATGTAGGTGGACCGAGTGGAGATGGTGCTGGCCCTTGTGGTGAGGGCAGCAGCTCGGCTGCAGCAGAGGTTGCAGCCGAGCGAGCTTGTGCAGATGCGGCTGAGGCGCCCATTGTGGTACTTACGGCTCAGGTGACCGCTCTTGAGGACTTCCAGGGTCGGGTGGACCGCTTGACCCAAGGTATGTCTGTTCGAGGTTTTATGGACGAATTCGAGGAGGTCTAGTTAGAGATGGTGATAGCCCATGAGAGGGATTATCGGTCCACTCTTCGTCAGGTAGTGATCGCGGTGGTGACAGCAGCTCCGGTGGTGGCACAAGGAGCAGTGGTGGGTCCAGGTTCTCCTCTTGAGGGGGCATCCCCCTAGAGTATTTTGTACACAGGGAAAGTATCCATTATGAGGATGCTTCCCTTATTTTTGACGATTTATGTATCTTCGAGCTGGCCAGTGGGCTAGCGATATTTTTTGTACTCAGATACACATATTTTTTGATATATATATATATGAGAGATCTTTTTGCGGCTCTACATGGTGTGCTATTTATTTCGGTTTATATATTTTAGTTATGCTGATGCATATCTATGTTTTTGTTTTTTATGGATGATGGTTTATTCGAGATACATTCCAGTCTAGGATATTGTTAGCTATGTGATAAGCTGTTTGGTTTTGATTCCTTGATACATGTGAAAATGTAATGTAATCAAATTGTCTGCTTAACCTTTTGGCACACAAATATTTTCTAAATAGGTGTGTGTCTCTGGTCTCAAATGTTCGATTTATCTGCGATACTACTAACTGGGAATCGAGGTAGATATGCATACGACGAACGCCCCAATGAAGGGTGTCGCACATAATTCCAATGACGACGTCATATTCTGCCTAATTATTTGTTGCTAATCTGATGCACACGCCGTTTGAACACAACGTTGATTGATCAGGGTGGTAGATGTCCCAGGCGACTACAACTAAGTTTTGAGACCACCGTGATGCTCCATCAACAAATCTAAAATATGGTTTGTTTTGGTGATACATGTTGGCACTTTGAACGTGTTTTTTACATAAGTTTTCGGGTCAAAAATATTTTGGTGATTGGGTTTTGGTGTACTTTTACTCTTGGGGAAGGGCCTTGGAGCCCTTATGGGTAGAACTTCTTGAGGTAAAGGTCATGGAAGGGGTTAGTGAGGCCGGTCCCGTCTGGTTCCGTCAATATGTATGCCCCCTGTCAGAGGCAATGTTTGATGATGTAGAGTCCTTTCCACAAGGTTTCGAACTTTCCTGGCCCTAAGGCCTCTTTTGCGACATCATAGCGGAGGACTAATTCCCCCTCAGAAAACAAGCAAGGGGTGATGTGGCAGTCAAATTACGCTTTAACTCTTTTTTTATGGGCCTCGTTATACTGCAGCGACTATCGTTAGTTTTCGTCGACAAGCTCTAGTTGTACTAGGCGCTGCTCCAGAGGCTGAGTGTCATTAAGGAGTTCGATGGCAACATGTAAATTGGGGATATCGCTTTCTATGGGAATCACGATTTCGACCCCGTATACTAAATGGAAAGGATTAAAACCAGTGGATGTCTTTACCATCGTGCGGTATGCCACAGGGCCGAAAAGAGCATATGGTGCCAGTTGGTTTTATGGTTATTCACCATGCATTGTAACATAATTTTGAGTACTTTGTTAATAGCTTCTACCTGTCTGTTGGACTAGGGGTAGTATGGTGAAGCGAATTCGTGGGTGAATCCGAGGTGATGAGATAATTCCTAGAAAACTTCATTCTCGAAGCGTTTTCCGTGATCAGAGACTAACTCTTTGGATACGCCGAAACGGGTGATGACGTGGTTAAACAGAAATCGGGTAGCGGTTTATGTTGTGTTGTTGTATGTGGGCATGACCTCAGCCCACTTGGCGAAATAGTCGATAGCCACGACGATTTATTTATGATTGCCCGATGAGGCTGGGTTTCAAGTCATGAAGTCGATCCCCCACTTGCAAAAGGGGTCGGCTACTATGACAGGGTGTAGAGGAGCAGGGGGTGCTCTTGCCTTATGAGTGAAGCGCTAGCATCATTCGCATCTTTTAACGGTTGTGATGCAGTGGCGGAACAGGGAGGGCCAAAAATATCATACTCGTAGGATTTTCTGGGCGGTAGCCATTCCTGATAAATGGTCGTCGCAAGCACCTCCATGGCAGTCATTAAGGGATTGTTCTGCTTGTTTATGAGTAAGGCATCAACGTAAAACGGTATCGATACCTCGCCAGTATAAGACATCTCCCAGTAGGAGATATCGGGGGGCTTGCTGGCGTATACGTCAACGATCATCTAGTGTGAGATGAGGTTTGAACTTTTCGGTTCGCAAGAATAGAAGGATGTCTCCGTACCAAGGGTCGTCGGTTGCCACAAAGAAGAGGTGTTCGTCTGGCAGCGAATCGTCTACTGATGATCCCTTGGAATGTCTTGGGAGGTCCGTAATGAATTTCGCTAAGGCAAGTGCCTTTTTTCTCTTGGGGGAGCGAAACTGTAAGTCATATTCTTGGAGAATGACTATCTAACGAGCGTACTTATGGTTTATTAAGCGGCGCGTGAGCAGGTATTTAATGGGGTTAATATCTGCGATAACCATAGTGGTTTTTAAGATGATGTAGCGGCGAAGTTTTTGAACTGCGTAGATTAATGCTAGGGCAGTCTCTTCTTTGGGTTCATATCTCAATGTTGGCCCTGACAAGGTTTTGCTGACGTAATATATTACGTGCTCCTTTCTATCTAGTCCTTCCTGAACCAATACTCCAGCCAATGTGGATTCGGAAGCTGATAGATATAGGATATAATCCTTGTCATAGTCTGGGGGGCTAATGAGTGGTGCCGAGGATAATGTTTCCTTCAGTGCATCAAACACTTTTTATGCGTGGTCATCCCATTTAAAGGGGATGTCTTGGCGAAGGAGGCATAAGAACCCTTGAGCGTAGGTGGCATAGTCTAGGACGAAGCGTCTCAGAAAATTGGCCTTTCCTTGTAGACTTTGGAGTTGTCTGAGGGTTCGAGGTGGGGGTACCTATTTGATGGCTTAGATTTTGAGGGCGTCCACGTGAATGCCTTTTTGGGACACAATAAAACCTAAGAGTCTTCCGGCACTGACACATAAGACACGCTTGAGGGGGTTCAAGCGTAAGTTGTATTGACGACATATTTGGAATACCAATCGCAGATCCTCAAGGTGGTCTGAGCACTTCTTAGAGCGGACTGTCAAGTCATCTAAGTAGGCGAGGATAAGGTGTGCCAGGTCATGAAATATATAATTCATGGCCCTTTGAAAGGTGGCTGCAACATTTTTTAAGCCAAATGACATCACCTTGTATGCGAACGTGCCCCAGGGGGTGGTGAATGCGGTTTTGTACCGATCTGTATGGCGGATATGGATTTGATTGTATCCAGAGAATCCATCGATAAAGGATAGGGCCTCGTGCCCAGCGCATGCATCGATGACTTGGTCAATGAATGGTGTGGGGTAATTGTCTTTGGGACAAGCTTTGTTCAAATCCCAAAAATCGGTGCAGACGTGTATTGTGCCCTGTTTTTTCATGACGGGAACAGGGTTGGAAACCCACGACGTATAGGCGATGGGGTAGATAAACCCAGCTTTGTGACGGTTGTAGATTTCTCGCTTTATTGCTTCTGCCTTAGATGGGTGCAGTTGACGTTGTTTCTGGCGTACTGGAGGTACGTCACGCCAAGTGTCAATATGGTGCTCTACTATAGTAGGACTAAGTGCAGGCATTTCTGAGTAGTCCCATGCGAAGATATCTCTATACTCTTATAACAGTTTGGTGTAAGAGACTATTTCCTCTGGAGAACATGTTGCCCCTAGTGAGATTTCTTCGACCGTTGTCGGGTTTTGGGATATGTTCACCTTAATGGTAGGTGAAATATTTGACATATTCCCTTCCTCGAATGCATCGGGCACTGGGATGGGGTTTTTGAACCAATCGACCTTTCTTGATGGCAGGAAGTCTTTTGACTCGATCACATAAATCTCTGGTTCAGTTGTCTTGTTAGGACTGAACATTTTCTTGGGGAGAAAAAGCGAACGGTGATGCATTGCATCACATGGGTAATCTGGCTCAGTCATGGCCTCCAGGATATCCTCATCCGAATGAAACAAAACCCCGAAGGAGGATTTCCTATTAGATTTATACTGAATGGGGGTAATCTTGGTGGAGCTATTTGAGAGACACGAAAAAAAATCCATCGTGGATGTGGTGGAACAGACGCGGTCGATAGAGTACAGATAGATTGGCTCTACACTGTCATAGGGACAACTACTCTTGTAGTTGCAGCTAACTTGACACCTATGGCAGATGAGCAAACAGTTCGGGTCATGGTTCTGATACATGATGTCATGAATCTTATGTGTCGTATCGTCGGTGTTTGAAGGGGGATGAATCTCCCTAATTGGTGGTCCTCCTGATGGCCATGATGGGATGGATATATTCGTCACATCCTCTTGAGTTGTGGTGTTGTTCATGAATTATGAGTCTATGCCATCTTCGTGGGAGAGGCGAACTATGGTTGATTGCATACAGGATAAAGCTGTGTGGAATCATGGTATATAGTGACAACGACATACAGGGTGGTTGTCACCACATATCTGACATGAGTATGGGACCTCCATTTCGCCGCGATATACTATATGGACTGGGTACCATCGTTGGAACATTTCCAAAGCTGGACAGTCAATGATGAAATGATCAAGTTCATCGCAGACTACACACCTTTCTATCAGGGGGTGGTCTGGCGAGGAGCCTTTCAGGTGATTTCCGCTCTTCCTGTAGGTATAGGATGATGCGAGGTTCACCATTAACAGACTGGATGGAGGGATCCTCTTGATAGGATCACTTGACCGCATGTAAGGCGTCTCTATACCATGGTATCTCTAGACAATGGTGGGTATAGTGCCTGTAAGTGCCATAGAGAGAGCATGCATGATTGGTACGTAGCGGTTTGCCTTTACCTATGGTGGTAGGTTCCATTTTATGGGAACGCGGCGTCGAGGCGTTTGCTTCAGAGCCAAGGAGTGGTTTTAACTCGTCCAGATCCAATCATATGTGGGTCGGATGGCCTATGACATCACATATGACGCAGACTGGTGATTCCCTTTGAGTGGCGGGGGTCACCATCTTCTTCCCTCTATTTGCGGTTTTGTTGGCCGTGATAACCAGTTTCGCAATGGGAAATTCCTTTGTAGGGGCAGTCTCAACCGTTTCTTGGGTTGGTTGGGGCTCATTGGGGCTGAGGGGCTTTAACCTTGTGGCAGTAACGTTAGTGGCTCCTGTTCCGAAAGGGGGAAAGATGTAACAAACTGGGAATGCCAATGATATTTTGGGTAACACCAGTGTTTCCAAAACCTGCTGGAAGATGAAGTTAGCTGGGGGGCAGAGGAAAGGGGTTTGGAAGGCGGCGTAGGCTAGAGAGGCTGCCATGGCCGATACCTCAGTATCGTTATTGCTTGATTCTGTATCCTAATTGACCTCAATGCTTGATGCGGACATCATGCACACTAGGGCCCTTGTTGCATCGAGCGATACCTCAAGGATAATGGGAGGATCTCTTAGGAATGACCCTAGGACGGATGACGAATTGAATTGGCCGGGGCCATATTCTTGGTACCGTGAAAGATCATCTGCAGTTGTATCTACATAGGGTAGAATTACATCCTTGTTGGTTAGGGGACACTTCTCGATGTGTGTCAACTGGTCAACAGTAATGATGTGATCCTCGTGGGGGAACATCATAATGTGGAAGACGGAGGAGGCTATGGCATACATATAACTCTGCCCAAGGAGTATATTGTAATCCAAGTGAGCATCCAAGACTTTGATGTATATGTGGACCGTCTTGCTGGCTAAACAAACCGAGACATTTTGGTAGAGGTCGACGGGGGTCGAGGGATGACCATCGTAGCCTCGAAGCGTTATAACCGAGGGTTTTAGTTCGGGAGAACCCAACTTCTGCCAAACGTTTTTTGACATGATGCATGTCGATGCACCCTTGTTTATGACACATCGGTGAATAGTGATGTTCTGTATCGATACTGGTATCTGAAATGAGACCATGGAAGGAAGCCTAGGGGTATCATGCATGTATCGACAGTGTCGATAGCACCTAATGCGGGAAGTAGGGATTTCTGTTGTTTTGGGCACGACTGCAGTACCTCTAATGCAGACATAACAGCAGGTGATTGAGCTAAATCGTCCACAATGCTATAATTATGGGCTGCTTTGGAGTAGTTACATGCTCACCTATTAGGTCCCTTTTCCATTTTTGGCAATGGTTCTATAGGCATCTTTGAAATGGTCAAAGGTGCAGTCGGCGCACTAGTACTAACCCCTGACGTAGTGGAGCCTGGTGGGGTGTCGTAACTACGATTCCGTATTTGGAAAAACATTTATTCCCCAGTCATGTAAATTTCATGGTTGTTCTTCCTGGAATCATCTGGGTTTTGTTGCTAGGTGCTGACCACGTGCTGACACTCCCTTGGTGGGGGAAAGGTTATTGCATAACAGCGGGTTGTTGAGAAGATCCTCCTTGTCCTCGGTTACTTTGAAGTTTTTTTAGCTCAAGGATATTGGGACAGTGGTGAGTATAGTGCCCGTACTCACCACATATTGAACATGAATGGTTTGTTCACAGAGGTGGCCTTTTGCCTTGTCGTTAGGCATTGCTTGGCTCCTGGTTTTAATTCTGGTTGGAGGTACCTCCAACCCGGGATCACAGTGGGCACTGTTGGTTGCTGCCCCCTCGTTTAGGGTTCCCTTTGGGCTTATTTTTTTATTTATTCTTAACCATGTTAGGAGGGTAGTTCTCCTGGTTATACTGGTGTGGTTGATTCTGGGACGGCTGCAGAAAGTTCACCTGTGCACTGGTTTATGTAGGTGTGTCGTGTGCTTGGGACTGAGCATAACGTTGTCCCTTGTTTACACTTGGCCGTTTGGGGGGGGAGCCCTTCCATCAATGTTTATTCCTGCGTACTGGGTCCCCTCAGCCAGAGGATAGGGTCCTCCCTGGTGATATGCTTGCACCCTACTAGTCAAATCTTGTTGAGGCATGTGATGACTTTGAAATCTGGGTTGAGACATGTTCTAGGTAGAATTATGTGTGTAACCAAGATTGGAACTACTGCTGCCTAGGTACCCATAGATCATTGAACCAATTATTTTGTCTGCAGAATTCAACGTGCCTTGCAATTATTGATAAGTTTGCAGGCGCGGGGCATTAGGCAGGATATTGTAAATGTATCCTGACTGCATATAAATCAGTTCAAGCTTCTGGGCTTTACTGATTGTGTCCTCTTCAGATGTGGGGTATTGCTGCGCCACATCCTTTGAAATCTCTGCCGTCAGAGTTTTCAAGAATAAATCTAAGAGGACCCGATCGTCGAGTTTAGCTTTGCATAAACTACTACGCCGCCTCCACTCATGAAGATGGTCAGAGATATGGACGGAGGGGGTTTGTCTAAAATGATTCAGTAACTCCATTCCCGAATCATGGTGAATGGGTATCTGAAAATAAGTGAGGAATGCGGTAGCGAGGGTGCTAAAGGTTTCATGAGAAGTAGGAGGTTGCTCCATGTACCATTTCACAGCCACTCCCGAAAGAGTGCGTTGAAATAGCCTCAATCGAATAGTGTCGACGATGATACTATTCGATGAGTACCATAGGTGAAAGGTCATTATATGATTACCTGGGTCTTTCGCTTGCTTGCCTTTGAACTTTGGTATATCTGAAGGGAGCTTCATGGGCATGGGAGGCCATGAAGGATCGTGTGTGATGGGGTAATTTGTGAGCTTAGTTAAATCGGGTAGATTCAACACAGCTAAGAAGGGTGATTAGGAGGTTGACGTCATGGAAACGTGTGAAGACACGAAGTTCTAGTTAGAACGAGGGTTAGTCTGTGACGTACCCTTATGTGTGTTCAACTGGCTTCCCGAATAGGATGCGCTCCTCTGCCCCCTAGGGGTCGAGGGGGGAGTGGTGTGCAGTGTGGTGTTGGGAGACCGACCAGGGTTCCCAACTATGGTTGCTCCAATGAAGGATGAACCAATGACGGTGGTAGCATTCCGTCTTTTACGCCTAAATGGCGAAAGGCCTGGAACCCCTCCTTGTAATGGGGGGAGGTCCAAAAGACGCCTGGATTGACGAGGTTCCGTTGGGACCATTTAGGTGTCGACCATGTTAGGTTTTGGAAAAAATTGAGGGGATAGAGTCTAGGTCAAAGAAAAATTATGGCCAAATACATAAAACAAAGAGAAAATAAAATGATTTTCCCTTTAACTTAATCTATGTGATCAATCAAGAAAAAATATGGTTTTTGTTTGTTTTGTGCATGATACTCAAAATCCTAGAAGACCTATACATCCTCACACACTCAAAAGTAACTGGGCCTTGAGAAGATTTCTTGCGAGTGCTGGCACAATGTCCCGTAAAATCTGGCGACGCCCCCAATCAGTTGAAGAGAATCCACCAAGGTAAGGGTAGAGGGTTTAGCGCTTGCCTGCACCGTTACCTATAGGGTAAAGGATGCCCTAGTTTTGGCCACTTAGAACCACCATCCCATGTGAGTGTTCAAGTCTTGGGCTTCTTGGTAGTCAGTTAACAGTACCGAGTATCAGCTAGGTCAGGTAGCCCCAACTGATACAACATGCACTGCGCCTAAGCCTAACCCCCTCTGAATCGGGTCTCTACCGCGCTCATGTTTTCTTTTCCATGGATAATAATTGGATTTTGAAGCTCCCTAAATACACAACTTCTATGTTTCAATATGAGGTGTGATCAAGGTGGCTTATTAGATGCCTACCCCCTTGATCCTAAAACTATAAATTCTTTTGTGGCCCCTGTGGGGAGAATTTAGTGAGTTGGTTTAAGTTAGTTTTACGTGGATTTCTTTGCTTAGTGGGTGATTGTGTGTGAGCATAAGGTGAACAAGCTCGTAGTTTTAACATTTGGATATTGGTGATCCTTTACAAAAAACCCCTAGTTAAATTACGTTATCTTGTTCCTGGCTCAAAATGGAAAACGTGTGTGGATAATGGGCCGCTTTCAAATCTTCCTAGTTAATCTATGTGACTAACTAAAGGGAGATGGTGAATCCCAAAAATAGAGCGTTCATGTGCTTACCTAGGATCACCGAAGGGTGCAAAGGCAACAGAGATTACTTGCTCTAATCGACGATTCAGACCTAGTCTCGCAATTTCCTAAATGCAAAAATTGAATTAAACTAAACAATTTCTACACTAGAAAATAAAACTAGTTTACTTGGACTAGTTAATCTAAGTGTGCATACCAGAATTTTCAAAACGCATTCGGAAAGAAATAGTGAATTTGCCCCCTACTTAAACTATGTGAAGATTTTTGCAAAAAATCAACTCAAAGAGAAACTAACTCTATGCTTACAGAAAGCAGCGAAAGGTGAGTTCTCAGAAGCTGTGGGGTATCAACATAAGTGCTAGCAAATACATCAGGGGTTTCCCAATACACTACAAGTAGAAAAATGTAGAAGATAGGGAGAAAAATCTCATTCTGCCATTTGCGCGCAAAAAGCCTTGACAGGTACGCTGTGAGGAAATACTGCAAGCAAATATCCTGCAAGTAAAAAAAATTAGGAGCTGCCTTCTTCAATCTGTCACTCCAGTGAATCTAGGGACTGTAAGATGGGTCAAAGAATTGTCAGCTCCACTCCAGCATAGACAAAGGGTCTCCTGCGAATGATGGCACAACCACATAAACTTGGAACACGTCAGTGGAGTCGCCAATCCTGTTGTGGTGGATTAGTCGCACGGGTGTACGAAATCGCACCAACTTAAAGAGTGTGGTCTACTCTTTAAACTATTGGTAACAGGTAGAAAGTGGTGGAGCTCAAAAGCACGCAATTTAGTAAAAAAAAGTATGTGAATGTATGCTCTAAGTAAACTAAAATTAAAACACAAATATACAGAAGTTACCAAAGAGAGTCAAAACGATAATAATACCAACGACGGCTCAAAGGCCTCTTCTTATTAAACGTTTGAAATGGAGAAAAAAATTTACCCACTTGCCAAAGGGCACCTAGGAAATGGCTCTAGGTCCCAATGCAAGGATGTTGGCTTCCAAGCTCTGCCTCTGATGCAGTCCCCCTCTCTGTCTGCCATGGTGGACTAGGATTGTTGGGTGGCCAATGATCGAGTCCTCTTTAGCTCCAGCTTCGGGTCGCACACTGCTGGTGTTGCTTGGGCAACTTTGGCCAACATAACAATGTGATCACCATTTCTTCATCTCTTGGTGGCTTTATATAGGGGAGTTTCAAATCCTCCTTCCCTCCCTTGGTACATGATGGATGGTGGCCCAAGGGAGAGGTATGATTCCATTGTGTGCTTCACATATTCGTTTGTGTGCTCACATGATGTCCAGGGAGGCGCTAGTGGCTGTTCTTATGCAACATCATATAAGGAGTAACTGTCCTTTGCTTGGTGTGGTCTCGGAAAGCGACATTTTTCCATTTCCAGGAATGCACACTTATCGGGCAAAAAGGCGCTCTTCTCGAAGGATTAAGTGCGCAATCCAGCATTTATGACTAGTTCAAATCTGATTTTCTCAAAACCTTAGAGATTTTAAATAATTTCTTGATTCCATAATGTGTTCCTGCTCTGTAAATCCTTAGGCTTGACATTAATTAATGGCATCTTCTGCTGTACGATTTTCCAGTGTTAACAAATAGGGCAATTTCCTCCAATATGATTAATTTACTAGTGGAGCTGTGGTGAATTGGGAGAAGAGGAGAAGGCCCTAAATCTTGTGGTGATCATAGCAGACAACCAATCGTTAGAATCGAGATCCGCCAGTTGCAGTTGGGTGGCCTGACCTTACTCTACTTTTTTAGCGGTTCAAATTTTCAGATTAGGTGCCCAGGGCTCATAAACAAAACTCTACCCATCCTCACAGCCACCTCTCACTTTCTGGGGCCTGCACTACAACCTAACTCGCAGTTTCCCAAGGGGAAAACTGCGAGCTCGTAGCTGCAGGGGTTGAAAATTGCGAGTTGGTCCGAAGGTGGTTTTTGGCCTTTTTTTTGGCTGAGGACCGAGATGTGATGAGTGATGATGCAGTTTATCTTCTCTTAGCTGAAAAACATGATGGGTTTGTGCAGGTATGGTAGAGTTGAAGGTCAATTGGCGAGAGAGTGTTTCAGATGTGCTTCTTGCCGAGATCCAGGGGATCAAGTGGTAAGAGGAGCACTTGCGAGGTACGAGGTTCTCAAGTTAGTTGAGAACCCACTTATGAGGGCAGGGAGCCCTTATTGTCAAGGATAATAAACTATTGGGATCCAGACCAAGAGGCCTTTATGGGGCAGGGGCACAGGATTGAGTTGACCATTTAAGACATCTACTTCTTGACCAGGCTCCCGCCGCTAAGGGTGGTGGAAAATATACATCTAGTATTACCGCAGGGGCGAAACATATTAGAGTTCGTGGAGCGTCACTGTAGACTAGGTGTTTATGCTAACAACACGACCATACTAATCGGTGACCTAGAGAGGCTAGAGACACGAGTTGTCATCGTAGCAATATTATTGATCCTGGGCAACTAGGCATTCCATCACATCACTACAAGGCAGATGATGTTGGTTGAGTGTTATGAGCGGGACCTATTATGGGTGAGCCCAGATGATGTTGTCGTCAGTGAAATGATAACTGTCGTTGTACAAGCGACATGTGAACCATGAATGTGCTTTTGGTATAGTGTTTTGCTTGTTCTTCTTTGAGAAGATCCCCACACTACGACCTCGTGTGTAAATCCAGGATGGGGGGCCACGGGAGGCTTGGATGCGTCGTTAGGGGAAGCTACTGCAGAGAGGAGGAGGTGGGGGAGTCAGATAGGTGTTCCAACCTGAGTTCTTCACACATAGGGATCAGAGTCGTTGTACATAGACAATTATCCATATAGTGGTATGAAATTTCAATGGGACCCTGACTCGCAACTTTCGTCGTGTCGAGCATGGGGACCAGATGATAAGTGAAAGTTGTTATATATTATGGTGTATTTAAAGTTTTTAGAATATGTATGTGGTACTGATTTGTTACTTTTGGTATCCATATATAGCACCGGTGAAGCTGACAAGGTATATAGGATGAATTGCAACACTAGGGGCTGTAAATTATAGTGGAGCGAGAGGAGACTAGAAACTTGACTATGAGGCTCTGCTGGAGGATGTCTGCCACAGGTGTGAGCTGATTTTGACTAGTGTATCTGATCGTGGATGACATGATCTCGAGGACCAGTACATCGAGGGATGTATAGGGCTACCCTATGAGTAGTGAGGGGTCATGCGGCACATGACGATGACCGGGCAAGTAGTTCGGGATCTGCGGGCTGCTGGAGTCAAGCCATTGGCTCGGGACCCCCCAGATAGTGATTAGATGTAGGAGAATGTGGTGCCCCCATGTTTTATTTTTGTAACATGCTATGGGACAAGGACAAGACAAGATATAAATACTTTTATATGTATTATAACACCTGGGAAGGGAACAAAACATATTGTTACCAATACCCCTCAATGGGATGGGTTCTTAGCTATCCTTAATGCTTCAGATCCAAAAGTCTCTCTCTCTCAATGGTGTAGAAAACCCAAAATATGTTGAACTCTATGGGAGCTCAAGAAGTAAAGAAAGTGGTAGCAGCAATGAGAATGATCAAAGTGCGACAATGAAAGTGATCAAAGTGAATAATAAATGGAAAACCCTCATATTTATAACAAAATATTGAGTTATCCTCGATAATGGCGAATAATAAAATATTATTAACCAAGATCTAGATCTAACTGCTTGGAATATTTTATTATATTTTGTGACAGGGAAAATGTATTTAAATTGGTTAACTACCCTTATTTAGAAATAATAAACAAACAAATGATTTATTTATCATTTCAAGAATGTGGTTAAGGAAAAAGTATAAATAATTATTTGTTTAATTATTTATAGGTGATTTTGTCAAATTTAACTACGAATAATAACTAAATAATGATTTAATTATTTATTCATAGAGAAAAATAAGAAAAATAATTATTTATCTAATTATTTCTCATAATGGGTTAAATATGACGAGGAATATTATTTAAATACTGGTTTAATTAATTATTCCTAGAGGAAAATCAAATAAATAAGGATTTATTTAATTAATCCTCATGGGGTTTCTTGTTTTAACCATAAATAACTTACTAAAATATGGTTTATTAAATTATTTTTTATAGTGAAAGAAATTTTACTATGTTAAAATTGGTCTTACATGGTGTATTTCAATCCATCTAATTGTAAATGGTTAGATGACAAAAAATCAATGTAACATATTCCCCCTCAACGTGTGAGCGTTGGGAGCTAATCGTATGACTAAAGTACATTGTAAGAACACAATCACCAGACACCAAAGGGGAGTGAGAGAGAGAGATATACATAGACGAAGTGAAGCGAGAGAGAACATTAACCGAGGGGGTGAGACCAACAAATGACATAAGTCTCCTTTAATGTTTGGGTACATGTTCTTAGTGAGGCGGGGAAGGCATGCCGATGCCTGTTGAGATGACAAAGTACAAAGAATAACGGTGCGCCCAATAAAATAAAACTAAGCAATAAGGTACATGATAAATGGTACATTACATGCTAGCATAAAATGGGCCAGTAAAAAATATAATGGATCCCACATACATATTGCGGTTGGGACAACAAACAATACTGAATACAATAATATTTGAGTACATGAGACATAAAAACAACTAAAGAAGCCCCGATAAATAGGAAAGGGCTCTGAAAATATGAATGGATCATATGAATGAGACATGCATGTGATAGGCGCTGCAAGCAGCTGGAACTGAACCATAAAATATGCGGAGCAGCATCTGAGGTTGTAGCATAATGAAAGACTGTCCAGGCACGTGGGGGGATACCTGAAAGGCCACCCCCTCATGAAGTTTGAAACATCTCACATGCACCCGGGAACCACTGGTACAATCTGTTGAATCACCGAACCATCAAGTATACAAATCTCAATCATGCAATAATGAGTTGAAGTTGAGTAGATGAGAAACAATCAAGTCAAAGGGCAATGATGAGTCCCTTTGCCTGATTCGATGCACCCAACAAGAATGGAAGCTGGAACCAAGGTACACCACCCTCTAGACCTAACTTCTGGAATGAATGTGTTGATGTCAACAGAAGGAGGTCCGCCATAGGTGAGGCAATGAGGAATCCTCAACTAAGGAATGAGGGATAATAGGAAAGTGACTGATGGACTGACACTAGAGATGATGATAGAATTGGGGATACTGAGTAACGGATGGATGACTTCCCTTGTAAGAGCATAAAACACACGAATGACTTGACACCGACTGAATTGACTCCTGGGGGGATGGGGGACAGTATGACTGGAGGCCAAAATGGGCGACATGAGAGAGGAACAAGGCAAAAATGGATGGAAGACTATAACAGGAGGCAAAGTGGCTCGGGACAGGCTCCATGAATTTGATGGTGACTCAAATTGGATGCTCTAAACAAGGGTGTCTCGATGATGTTGCCACACAGAATAGGCCCGATGGGGACCACAAAAGCATAAGTAAAAGATGGTTAATCATGATGAAAATCGACACACACGGTGACAAGTATGAAGGCAAAGTGGTGCCCTAAGTATAAGTAGTGTAAGTGAAGAAATTTGAGTTTAAGAGGCAACAAATTAACCCTTCTTGGAAAAATGGCTTTGTGGTGAAGTGTCAAATTACCAAAAATAAAAGGATACCCATTATAGTTCTCAGTGAGAGCTTTCCAGCGGTGTTGACGGTTTGTCACACCGAGCTACGGTTTAGTCGCAATTGGTGAAAGAAAAATTATGGTTTTTCTTTTAATATGGCAATTTCCCTCCAATTTGATTCATTTGCTAATGGATTTGTGGTGAATTGGTAGAGGAGAAGAAGGCCCTAAATCCTGTGATGATTGTAGTGAACAAACCGACCATTGGAATCAAGATTTGTCTATTGTAGGTGGGTGGCCTAACCTTACTATACTTTTTTAGCGGTTCAATTTTTTAAATTAGGTGCCCGGGGCTCAAAAACAAAACTCTGCCCATCCTCATGGCCACCTCGCACTTTCTAGGGCCTGTACTATGACCTGGCTCACATTTTCCAGAGGGGAAAACTGTGAGCTAGCTACAGGGGTTGAAAATTGTGAGTTGGTCTAGAGGTGGGTTTTGGCCTATTTTTTTCCTAAGGATCGGGACGTGATGAGTGATGATGTAGTTTATCTTATCTGAGTTGACAAACATGATGGGTTTGTGTAGGTATGGCAAAGCTAAAGATCAACTGGTGAGAGAGGGATTTGGATGCGCTTCATGCCAAGATCTAAGGGGATCAGATGGTACGAGGAGCACTTGCGAGGTACGAGGTTCTCATGTTGGTTTAGAGCCCACTAATGAGGGCAGGGGAGCCCTTGCTGTCTAGGATAGTCAACTATTGGGATCCAAACCAGGAGGACTTTATGGTACAGGGGCACAGGATCAAGTTGACCATTTAGGACATTTACTTCTTGATCGGACTCCCGCCACTAAGGGTGGTGGGGAATATACATCTAGTATTACTGCGGGGGCGAAACATATCAAAGTTTGTGGAGTGCCATTGTAGACGGGGTGTTCGTGCTAAGGGCACGACCATATCGATCGATGATTTAGAGAGGCTAGAGACATGATTTGTCACCACATCAATACTACGAATCCTGGGAAACCAGGCGTTCCATCACATCACTGGAGGGCAGATGACGTTGATTGAGAGTGTTTTGAGTGGGACCTATTATGGGTGGGCCCAGATGATGTTGTAGTCAGTGAAACGAAAACTGTCGTTGTGCAAGAGACATGTGAACCATGACTGTGTTTTTGGTACGGTGTTGTGCTAGTTCTTCTTTGAGAAGATCCCCATGCTTTGACCTCATGTGCAGATCTATGATGGGGGCCCACGGGAGCCTAAGATGTGCTGCTAGGGGTAGCTACTGTGAAGAGGAGGAGGCAGGGGAGGCGGATGGGTGTTCCAACCTGAGTTCTTCGCACATTGGGATCAGATGTCGCTATACATAGATGACTATCCATACAGTGGTATGAACTTTCAAGGGGACCCTGACTTGCCACTTCCATCGGGTCGAGCATGGGGACCAGATGGTAAGTGAAAGTTGCTATATATTATGGTGCATTTAAAGTTTTTAGAATATGTATGTGGTACTTATTTGTTACTTTTAGTATGCAGATATAGCATCGGTGAAGCTGATAGAGTACATGGGATGACCCGCAATGCCAGGGGCTGCAGATTCTAGCGGAGCGAGAGGAGACTAAAGACCTAACTATGAGGCTATGTTGGAGGATGTCCGCTGCAGGTGTGAGTTGATGTTGACTAGCATATCTGAGCGTGGATGGCATGATATTGAGGACCAGTACATTGAGGGATGTATAGCGCTGCCCTTTGAGTGGTGAGGGGCCATGCGGGACATGGTGATGGCCAGATAGGTAGTTTGGGATCTGCGGGCTGCTGGAGCTGTATCATTCGCTTGGGATCCTCCAGATAGTGATTAGATGTAGGGGCATGTGGTGCACCCAGTTTTGATTTTTGTAACATGCTATGGGAGAAGGACAAGACAAGATATAAATAATTTTATATGTATTATAACACTTGAGAAGGGAACAAGTAATAATGTTACTAGTACCCCTCAATGAGATGGGTTCTTAGCTGTCCTCAGCGCTTCAGATCCAGAAGTCTCTCTCTGTCAATGGCGTAGAAAACCCAAAATGTGTTGAAATCTATGGGAGCTCAAGAAGGAAAGAAAGTAGTAGCAGCAATGAGAATGATCAAAGCGTGACAATCGAAGTAATCAAAGTGAATAATGATTGGAAAACACTCCTATTTATAAAAAAATATTGAGTTATCCTCGATAATGGCGAATAATAAAATATTATTAACCAAGATCCAGGTCTAACCGCTTAGAATATTTTTATTATATTTTGTTGGAGGGAAAAGGTATTTAAATTGGTTAAATACCATTATTTAGAAATAATAAACAAATAAATGATTTATTTATCATTTCAAGTATGTGGTTAGGGAGTAATTAACAAATAATGATTTGTTTAATTATTTCTAGGTGATTTAGTCAAATTTAACAAGGAAGAATGACTAAATAATGATTTAATTAATTATTCATAGAGAAAAATAAGAAAAATGATTATTTATCTAATTATTTTTCATAATTAGGTTAAATATGACAGGGAATATTACTTAAATAGTGGTTTAAATAATTATTCCTAGAAGAAAATCAAATAAATAAGGACTCATTTAATTAATCCTCATGGGGTTTCTTGTTTTAACGAGAAATAATTTAATAAAAAATGGTTTATAAAGTATTTCTTATAGTGAACGCAATTTTACCATGGTAAAATTGGTCTTACATGGTGTACTTTGATCCATCAAATTGTAAATGGTTAGATGACCAAAAATTGGTGTAACAGATTGCCCCTCAATGTGCGAGCGTTAGGAGCTAATTGTATGACCTAATTACATTGTAAGAACACAATCACTAGACACCGAAGGGGAGTCAGAGAGAGAGAGAGATACATAGACGAAGTGAAGCGAGAGAGGACAATAACCGAGGGGGCATGACCTACAAATAATATAAGTATCCTTTATTGTTTGGGTACCTGTTCTCAATGAGGTGGGGGAGGCATACCTATGCCCGTCGAGATGACAAAGTACAAATAATAATGGTGTGCTCAACAAAATTAAACTGAGCAATAAAGTACATGATAAATGGCACATGACGTGCTGGCATAAAATGGGCAAGGCAAAAATATAATGGATCCCAGATACATAGTGTTACACCAATTTTTGGTCATCTAACCATGTATAATTAGATGGATCGAAATACACGAGGTAAAACCAATTTTACCATAGTAAAATTGCTTTCACTATAAGAATTAATTTAATAAACTATAATTTATTAAGATATTTCTGGTCTAGATAGGAAACCCTATGAGGAATAACTAAATAAACCATTATTTATTTGATTTTCCTCTAGAAATAATTAATTAAACCTCTGTTTAAATAATATTCCAAGTCATATTTAACCCAATTAATGAGAAATAATTAGGTAAATCATTATTTATCTTATTATTCTCTAGGAATAATTAATTAATCGTTATTTAATTATTATTCCTTGTTAAATTTGACTAAATCTCCTAGAAATAATTTAATAAATCATTATTTGATTAATTATTCCTTAACCACATTCTTGAAATGATAAATAAATCATTTATTTGTTTATTATTTCTAAAAAAATGAATTTAACCAATTTAAATTCATTTTCCTTCCAACAAAATATAATAAAATATTCCAAGCAGTTAGATCTAGATTTTGGTTAATAATATCTTATTATGCACCATTATCAAGAATAACTCAATATTTTGTTATAAATAGGAGGGTTTTCCATTTACTTCTTACCTTTAATTATTTTATCATGGTCGGACTTTGATCCTCTTATGATTGTCAAACTTTGATTACTTTTATTTTCTTTTTGCTTAATGAGCTCCCTTTGAGTTCTACACGTCTGGGGTTTTCTACACCATTGAGAGAGAAACTCTAAAGCCGAAGCGTTGAGGAAAGCCAAGAACCCATCCCATTGAGGGGGATTATTTATTTTCCCTTCCCAGGTGTTACATAATATAAAAATTATCTATAAATATTGTCTTCTTTATTGGATATTTGAAGAAACTCATATTTCATTTTGTTGTTTAACTATTTTTATTGCATAGATATGGGTTTATTTTGCATTTTTTTTGACCGTATATTGTAGATCTAAAGAAGTTAGAAAACCATCTTTGTTGTTAGGGATGTTTTTCATGTGCAGCTAAAGTGATCTCTTTTCGTACACTTGCGTTAATATTTCATACTAACACATACCACGGCTGGGACAATAGCCAGGACTGAATACAATAATATCTGAGTACATGAGACATAATAACAACCAAATAAAGGCCCTTCCACTTTGAATTGTTCTTGTTCACGCATCCCGGATTCAAAGACCTCATCACATAATGGTGGTCCTCTCTCTTGCCTCTGGATGGTTCCAAAATGTTTCAATTCCAATAGAAGCTTAAGCTGCTCAAAGGCAAACTAAAATTCTAGAATCAAAATACCTTTCGCAACATTTTCAATAACCAAAAATATATCGAGCGGAAAATGGCGGATCTCCAACAAACAAAAATCATGGAAGGGCGAACAATAGATTTCAATGCCTTGGAAACCAAGCTAATGGCCTAGATGGAGGACAACAAACTTCAAGAAGAAATCCTTTGGAAACAGAAATCAAGGATTAGATGGCTAAAGGAAGTCGAAAGGAACACTATATTTTTTCACCGCTCAACCATTCAACACCGGATGCACAACAGAATTTCGATTCTCAAATCTCATAATGGTGAGTGTTTGGAGCGTCACGAAGACATTGAAGAAGAACTCATGGATTACTTCAAAGACATCCTTAAGGATCCCAACAATTAACGACAAGAGGCCATCGCGAATATAACCCAACGTATCCCGAGGTTTGTCATTGAAGAACACAACGAGATGCTTCTCAAACCAACTACTATCCAAGAAATAGAACTGGTGGTCTTCTATCTCAAGGAGGGTAAAGCCCCTGGGCTATACGACTTCCTACCAATTTCTTTCATTACTTTTGGGATGTCATCAAGCAGGAAGCTTGGGAACTAGTTGAAGAGTCACATAACTCTCACTAGGTCCTTCCAGCTCTAAATGCAACCTTTCTCTCACTCATTCCTAAGGAGGATCAGGCAATGTCTCCAAGTAAATATAGAACTATCTCCCTTTGCAATGTCATATATAAAATCATTTCCAAGGTTATTGCTAACCGTATGAAGCCACTCCTTCCCTTGATTATTTCTTCGAAGCAAACGAGATACGTTGAAGGTAGGCAGATTCTTGATGGCATTATCCTCACCCATGAAGTCATCCACTCCCTCAAAGTTCTGAAAGAACATGGAATGTTGCTCAAGATTGACTTATCCAAAGCCTTTGGCAAGCTTAGCTGGACCTACATTAGATAGGTTCTCCTTGCCTTTAGGTTCTTCCATACTTGGGTTCGCTGGATCATGATTTATCTCACTTATCCCTTCTTCTCTATCCTCGTTAATGGGATCCCTTCAACCACCTTCACCCCATCCAAAGGCATTAGACAAGGAGATCCAATCTCTCCCTTCCTCTTTGTTCTTATGGTTGAAGGCCTCGGTCGTCTCATCAAGAATGTTGTCTAATCTCAAGCTCTAAAAGGAATTATGATCCACAACCTACCGCCCATTTCCAATCAACAATTTGTGGACGACAACATGATCATGGGTCATCCCTCAGTGTAGGAAGCTAGAACTCTCAAATCTCTCCTCCACTATTTCTCTGATGCTTGTAGAACCAATGTCAATTCCGAGAAATCCCAGATTTTCTTCTTCAATACGCCCATCCTTACTCAACGAAATATTGCCAGGATCCTGGGATCCACGGTCGCTTCTCTCCCCTCCAAATATCTTGGAGCCCCTCTTAGCCACTCAACCATCAAGCACACCTCCTAGAAAGTGCTGCTCGATAATATGGGAGCCAGACTCTCTTCTTGGACCAAACGCTTCCTAAATATCGCGGGTTGTTTGGTCCTCATCAAATCTATCTTATAGTCCTTGCCCCTTTATCGTTTCTCTGTTCTTGCAGCTCCAAAATGGGTTCTCAAATACATTCACAACCTTCAGAGAACCTTCTTGTGGGGAGGAAACAAGGATAATCGAAAATGGGCATTGGTTGGGTGGAAGGACATTTGCACTCCAAAGGCTCTAGGAGCTCTTGGGCTAGGAGATCCAGAGCAAAGTAACACAATCATGGGAGCTCGTATCTGGTGGAAGTAGGTCTTCAACACTCACGTGCCCTGGGCTGACTTATGGACCGCTAAATATGCTGCTAATTGGACTTGAGAAGACTTAATCAGATTCAATCAAGAGCCTAAGGGATCCCTGATTTGGAATGCAACCAGTCAACATAAATACCTCATTCAAATTCATAGCTTTTAGGAAAATCGGCCAGGCTTGTAGGCTCGTTTATTGGAAGATTCTTGGTAGCAGATGCCATGCCTTTATTCCATTTTCCATCGTCCACTTTGGAGTGCCAATCTGCATGAGAGAGAGCATAATAAGGTTTAGAACTTCTGGGCTCAAAAGGTAACTCACGGATTCTGGAACTGGCTACCAACAAATAACTAGCAGGAATACTGGCACGAGGAACAACATCTCGACATATGGGCAAAATAATAATAATAAAGAAATGGAAAATCAGAATTTAGGAAGGACCAGATATTCTGCGTTGTGGATACACACCTCGTGGCACCTTCTCCCCCAAGGAAGCCTATCAGCTGCTTCAACACCTGGACACTAGTAAAATGAATAATCTTTGGATGAAGATCTATACTGCAAAACTCTGGCCCAAAGTTGCTACCTTTTTATGGCTGCTAAGAAAAAAAATAATCCTCACCTAGGACAATCTTATAAGACAAGGCTTTGTGGGGCCCTCACAATGCCCTCTTTGTCAAAATGACATTGAGACAACTAACCATATTTTGGACCTTTGCCCAATCTCCAACATCTTTAGGGATATAATAGTGACCTTATGAAGAAGAACCAATAGAGCTGAGGGAAACATCATCCAAACTCTCACCCACTGGAATGAGTCCCCATTCTCAAGCAACCTCCTCTATCACCTTTGGCAGCTCATCCAAGGGCTTCTATCTTGGACTCTCTGGAAGGAATGGGATAACATAATCTTCAAGGACATCAGTGCCACTCAGGAAATGATTTGGATAAAATTTTGCGGTTATTTGAAGGAGACTCTGGCCCTCTCTCTGTGCGCAAACTCTGACCTATCGACAACCACTGTTGATTGCCTAATCTGGAATAATTGGGGTTTGGGTCTCACCCACTTCCTCGCTTCCTCCCCTCAGATCGAGGCTACATCCATATCTCCGGACGCATGGTCGCCTCCCCCAACCGGCTTCGTAAAACTCAATTTTGATGGTGCCTCTAAAGGCAATCCCGAGGAAGCCAGATTTGGAGGCATTTTCAGAGATTCTAATGGTGACCCTTTGCATATTTTCATTGGTTCTATCGGTTGGGATAGCAATAGCTCGACAGAGCTAGAGGAACTCATCCAGGGCATAAGCATAGCTATTGAGCTCAACTTATTCCCATTGAAAGTTGAAGGGGATTCCCAGGTCATCATCCAAGCCACCACTCATCTCCTATCTGGGTTGTCATCGACAAAAGTTACTAATAGCTGGAGATTGGCTTTCCACTTCAAGCATCTGGAGCGTTGGATTCAACAACACAAGGCCATAACATTTCTTCATGTGCGAAGAAAATCTAATGCGATTGCAGAATTCTTAGTCGATAAAAGGGTTGATTACAATCATTCTATTTTCACCTCCAACTTCTAGTTCATCACAGGGGATGTAACGTCTCCGGTTCCACAATTTATTATTATTATTATTATTATTATTTTTTATTTTTTTTATTTTTATTTTTTTAGAACTCATACTATTTACACAACATGGACTTACTAGGGTTCGTCTCATTTTGATGAATGTTATCTGCCAACCTTTTTAGTTGTTGTACTTTTAATCAACTTAGTTGTCAATTTCTCAGTCAATACTTATTGTCACTTATAATTCCTTTGATCATGATTTTATGCCTCTTTCATGAATTAACATATACTCTTTGGGACTAAGATTCCAATTCAATAATTCCAATGAGACTCTATGTCTATTTTACATGGAACTTGTGGGTTAATAGTTAAATTCCATCTTTAACTATTACTAACCAATTCTTTTTCCATGTTCACTACTTCTAATTCTTCTAAGTCTATACCTCAACCATATAGACACTATATTAGCAAGTTATTACTTATATCTAACCTTTGGAATATATATAAAAATCCACGTAACATAACTTCACCTTTTTTAACGACATTGTTCTAAGTGATATCATTCCATAAAATTCGACATTATGCATTAAACCCTTATTAAGATTCACATTAATTTTCTATCGAGGTTGCGTTCCCATTTTGTTTTAACCCATCGAGATTATATTTCGATTGAGTTCCATATAAATTTTATTCAACAAATCAATTGACCACTTACCTTAAAGGTCTTCTTGATAGTTTCCCTTACAATTTATCATATTAAATCGATATGCTATTATTTTGACCTCTCACGCTCCATTACCATATGCATAGTCATTATAGGTATTTTCCACGTCATCAGAATTACCACGTCAGTAGCTAAACAAGGATGGGAATTTCCTACAGTTTAATATGAATGCGTCTCTTTATGATTGTACACCAACCCTCTGTATGTATATTTCCTTGGGATCTATATTCATTAAATTGACGGTACCTTGTTCACATGTCTCTTCCATGGTTTGATTTAACCTTCCAAGCCGCGAAATTTCTCTAGCATTGGATGGCATACATCTGGACGATGAGGATCTTCTCGAAAAAGGGTTTAGGGTTTCATTTAATCTTTCCGTTTAACATGTCTATCCTTTCCACCCTTCCTTCACTACTATGCATTTCGTTTTGCCTGTCTGCTAGACCATTTACTTCTCGAATATGTAATGATTTTCCTTTTCACTACTTGGTGAGGTGAGAATTATGTCTATTACTCAGAGAGTAAGCTTGTTAGTCCCATCACCTACGCAGGTAAAAATGATGTGTCAGTGCTAGTTGTTTTACACCTCGTTTCCAGCTCTTGGTGTCTCTGTTCTATGTATTTTCGTTTCAATGATGAGATGAATAGTCGGTCTTCCTCCAATGTCGAGAGCGAGCTTGGAAACTTCATCTCTCTCCTCAGGTAAGATGTTTCTATTTCTGGTTTTTAATTTATACCTCATAACTTAGTTACAACCCTACATTTTCTCTATTCCATTTATTTTTCTTTTTTGAAATTCATGGATTTATTGTTCCAGGATTTTCTGAGAGGCATGCACCTCTAGCTCACAGTATCCCACTGAAATCGTTTGCTTGACTTTGTTAGTGTTGCAGGGAGGAGTTCCTCTCTTCACTCACTGCATTCTTCGCTGTGAGGTTTTAGGTTTACTACATTTGTCAAAACGCAACTTCGATTGTGACTTTTCACAACCAGATTGAACATTGGCTGACTTCTGCAAAGTTCCCAAATACATCTAAGTATTCCCTGGTCACTCAGGTAATAGGATCCCAGTTTTGTATTACTTGGTTTTATGCAAAAAAAATTAATTATTTCTTTCCTCACTTAGTTTGCTAATCTGGTAAGTTTGGTTTATGCAGGTGGGGGAGGTTCCTCCTCGAAACCCTTCCTGCAATCAGATTCTCTATTACGATTCTTCTACGAATGATTTTCCTGTTGGTTTCGAATTTTTCATTTGGTTGCAAATCTAATTCCTTTCCAATCCGTTTCATGTTACAATCTGTGTTTGTCCTCTCCAGTGATTGATTTAACCGAGTTTTTTGGTAACACGCAAGTGTACAACTCGTGAACTTCCTCACTTCCCCTGTTTGAAAAGATAAGAGCTTCCTCCATACGGCTCTGACAACGTCCTTGAGGTAATTTCATAATGGTTAATTCTCCCCCTTCCATCTTAATTTTTGTTTTTGTTTTTAATTTCTAGAGAGCTTTAGTAGCTTCGGCTTTTCTTAGCCGCCTCCAATGTTTGAATCCAATCTCTTTTCCAGTCACAGTTCTTGAATCTTCATTTAAAGTGTCATTATAAAACACACTTGTGGTTTTCTTAGAACCAATAGGTTATATGTTATCTTGAACAGAGAATCTCAAATTCTATTATAGAACTCGCCGATTCCGTAGATTGCTCTTTTATTTACAATCGTATACATTTAATATTTTCGCTGGAAAAATAATTATTTCTCCTTGTTTTTGATATTTTGTCCATAGGTAATTTATGTTAGTAACTGCAATTTCGATTTATTGTACTGATAGAATAATATTTTCAATTATTTTTACTTGGTACATAAATTCTATCCTTCCTCATATGTCCTAGGGTATCTCGTTAATTACCTAATTATTTTTAAGGTAAGAACTTTTTGAATTAATTTAAATTCTTTCCCTTAAATTTAAGTTTATAATTCAGACTCCAGAATTAATTCTTAATTCATTGTTTTGTGCAGGTAATTCCTATAACTTGTTTGGTCTTGGCTACTTTTGCTGATAGTTTTCCTATCAATTCATAACTGTGGACTTTTCCTTTTCAGGCTGGTCCAGTAACCCATTTTGGGGATTTCTGATATGCTATCTCTGCATAATTCACAACGAGATTGTTCAATTTATTATATATGGGACAGAGTTTCCCAATTTGTATAATTTAGTTTGACCAAGGTTGAACTGGACTTTGTAGCTATATGGATTTATATCCTTGTAATTACATAATTATGTAATATATTCAACAAATTCTTTTCTCTTTTAATGAAATTATGTTTGTAATTCAGATGTAATACTATTCCTAAAATTCTTATTTCAATTCTGGTAATAATTTATGAATTCCTCCTTTAAAATTATTGCTGTCACTGTCTATTATGTCTCAGTTCTAGTATTACATTATTCATATCTACTACAACATAAAACTTACTTGAATATTCTAGATTCACATTGACTGTTGTTAACACTAGAAAATTGTACAAGCAGAAGACGACATTATTTAATGTCAAGCAGAAGGATTTACAGGGCTGGAAGACATTACAGAATCTGGAAAGTATTTAAAAATCTCTAAGGTTTGAGGAAAATTAAATTTGAGCAAGTCATAAATGCTTTTGCATGCATTATGCTTCGTGAAGAGCGCCTTTGCGCGCCTTATGACCCGAAATGCACGTAATCCTGGGAGTGGCGAAATATCACTTTCCGGGACCACACAAAGCATAGGACAAGTGATTTCTCACTTGAAGATGCCTAAGGACATCCACCAACGCCTCCTTAAACATGAAGCAAGCACACAATGGAATATTTTGAGCACACAAAGGAATCATACCCCTCTCTTGGGTCACCATCCACAATGTACCAAGAGAGGGAAGGAGGATTTGAATTCTCCTATATAAGACCACCATGAGATGAAGAATTAGTGAACACATTGTTATGCTAGCCAGAATTTCCCAAGCAATACCAGCAGTGTGTGATCTGGAGTTGAAGATCGAGGGGACTCGATTGTTGGCCATCCAACAAGTTCATTCCATCACAGTAGAGAGAGAGGGAGACTTTGCATCAAGGCAAACTTGGGGTAAAAACATCCTTGCATCGAGACTTAGAACCCATGTTCTAGGGGCCCTTTGGCAAGAGGGTAAATTTTCTCTCTTATTTTCCTACCAGCGCTTAATAAGAGGGGCCAAGAGCCACCGTTTGAATTATTTTTGTCGTTTGACTCTTTTCAAAGCTCATTTTTATTTGTTTTAGTTTTAGTTTAGTTTTATTTTATATATGCATGATATTTCTCTATCTAGTATGCTTATGATTCTAGCTTGTTCCATTAAATTGCTTGACTCCACTTATTTTTCTGCCTGTTACCAATAAATTAAGTGGGTAGACCACACCCCTTAAGTTGGTGTGATTTCGTACATACGTGCACCAAACACACTTCAACAAGATTGGCGACTCCACTAACATTTATTACCAAGTTTATTACCCGCGCACAGACATCGTGCCCGTTTTAGCCTTTTGCACGCAAAAGACAGAAAAAGAAAATTCTCCCTTATTTCTATCTTTTCCTCCTTGTAATGTGCTTGAAAACCCCTAATACACTTGCCAGCACTGGTTGTGATACCCCACAGCTTGATAAAGCTCACTATTAGTTGCTTTTTGTAGGCTTAGTGTTAGTTTTATTTCAAGTTGATTTTTGCAAAGTTCACACATAGTTTGAGTAAGGGAGCAAAATAACTTGCATTCCGAAATTTTTTTATTTTTTAATTTTTTTTATTTTATATTTTATTTTATTTTAATTTTTTTAATTTTTATTTATTTATTTATTTATTTATTTATTTTTGTTTTTATGTTTCGCAAATTTTGGTAGCAACACACCTAGATAACTAGCCAAAGTAAATGGCCCAAGACCACGCATGCGTAGCTAGTTTCTTTTTTCTTGTGTAAAAGTCATTAGTTTAGTTCAATTTTTGCACTAGGATTTTCGGGACTAGGATTGAATTGTTTATAGAAGAGAAAGTAATCTCTGCTACCTTTGCACCCTCCGATGATCCTAGGTATGCATATGAACACTCCCTATTCATAACTCGCCATCTCCCTATAGTTGATCACATAGATTAACTAGGAAAAATAGAAAGCGGCCCGTATCCACACATGTTTTTTCTTTTGAGCAAGGAACAATACAACATAGTTTTAATAGGGGATTTTGAAAAAGATCATCGAATATCCACATGTTAAAACTATGTGCTTGTCCACTTTGTGCTCACACACATTCACTCACTAAGCGAAGCAAAGACACCTAAAACTAACTTAACCAAACTCACTAAATTCTCCCCATAGGGGCCACAAAAGAATTTATAGCTTAAGTTAGGATCAAGGGGGTAGGCATCCAATAAGCCACCTTGATCATTCTTCATATTGAAACATAGAAGTTGACTATTTGGGGAGCTTCAAATCCACCTATCAGTCCACGGAAAATAAAACTTGAGCGCGACAGAGATCTGTTTCAGAGGGGGTTACGCTTAGGCATAGTGTGGGCAGGTATTAGTCGGGGCTACTTGACTTGGCTAATACTCGATATTGTTAGCTGACTTACCAAGAAGCCCAAGACTCAAACGCACGTGGGATGGTGGTACTTAGTGACCAAAACTAGGGCATCCTTTCCCTATAGGTGACGGTGCAGGCAAGCGCCAAACCCTCTACCCTTACCTTGGTGGATTTTCTTCTGCTAACTAGGGGCGTCGCCAGCTCTTACGGGACGTTGTGCCAGCACTCGCAGGATATCTTCTCAAGGCCCAATTAAATTTGAGTGTGTGAGGACGAATAGGTCTTCTAGGATTTTGAGTATCATACGCAAACAAACAAAAACCACTTTTTTGATTGCTTGATCACATAGGTTCACTTTAAGGGAAATTTTATTTTATTTCGCTTTGTTTTATGAATGTGACCAGAATTTTTCTTGGATCATAGACTCTATCCTCTCAAATTTTTTCCAAAACAAAACCTAGTCGACACCAGAACGGACCCAACGAGACCTTGTCAATCTAGGCGTCTTTTGGACCTCTTCCCATTACCGGGAGGGGTTTCAGGTCTTTCGTCGTTTAGGCATAAAAGACGGAACACTGCCACCATTATTGGTTCGTCCTTTATTGGGGCATCCTTAGTTGGGAACCCTAGTTTGTCTCCTAACACCACACCACACACCACTCCTCCCACAACCCCTAAGGTGCATAGGAGTGCATCCCATTCGAGAAGCTAGCCGAATACACACCAGGGTGCGTCGCATACCAACCCTCTTCCTAACCAGAACTTTGTGTTTTTGCACATTGCAATGGCGTCAACCTCCCAGTCACCTTTCTTAGCTTTGTTGAATCTACCTGATTTAACCAAGATAATGAATGACCCCATCGCACACAACCCTATATGGCATCCCACTCATCGAATAGTATCATTGATGACACTATTCAATTGAGACTATTTCAACGCACTCTAATGGGAGTAGCTGCAAATTGGTACGTGGAACAACCCTCAGGTTCACATGGAACCTTTGGCGCTATCGCCACCACGTTCCTAACATATTTTCAATTACCGATTCACCATGATTCCGGAATGGAATTACTGACACATTTTAGACAAACCCCTGCTGTCCATATCTCAGACCATCTCCATGAATGGAGGCGGCATCATAGTTTATGTAAAGCTAAACTCGACGATCGAGTTCTCTTAGATTCGTTTCTGAAAACTCATACGACAGAGATTTCAAAGGATGTGGCGCAACAAAAGCCCATATCCGAAGAGGATGCCATCATCAAAGCCCAACAACTTGAGCTGATTTATATGCAGTTAGGATACATTTACAACATTCTGCCTAATGCCCCGCGCTTGCAAACTTATCAAGGATTTCTAGGCGCGTCGAACTCTACAGATGGACTAATTGGGTCATTGACCCAAGGTTACCTAGGTAGCAGTAGCCAAAACCCCGATTACACATATAGTTCTACCCAGAACATACCTCAACCTAGTTTTCAAAGTCATCATATGCCTTAGAAAAATTTGACCAATAGGGCGCCAGCGTATCACGAGGGAGGACCTTATCCTCTGGCTCAGGGGACCCAGTACACAGAAATAAACACTGACAGAAGAGCTCCCCTCCAATATCCAGGTGTAAACCAGGGACCACGTTATGCTCAGTCCCCAACACAAGACCCGCCTATGCAGACCAATGCACAGGTGAATTTTGTGCAGTCGTCCCAACTACACAAATATAACCAGGAGAACTACCCTCCTAACATGGTTAAGAAAAAAATAAAAAAACAAGCCAAAAGGCAACCCTGGATAAGGGGGAAACAACCAACAACGTCCACCGCGATCCCAGGCTGGAGGCAACTCCAACCGAAATCGGAGCCAGGAGCCAAGCAATGCTTAACGGCAGAGCAAAATCCCACCTCTTCGAACACACCATTCTTGTTCGATATGTGGTGAGTACGGTCACTATACTCACCACTGTCCCGATCTCCCTGAGCTGAAGAAGCTATAGAGTAACTGAGGGCAAGGAGGATCTTCCCAACAACTAGCTGTGATGCAATAACCTTTCCCCTATGAAGGGACGGTAAGTACTCAGCAGCAAAATACAGACGACTCCGGGAAAAGTAGCCATGAAATCTACAAGATTGGCGAAGAGATGTTTTTCCAAACATGGAATCGTAATTACGACACCCCATCAGACACCAATACATCAGGGGAAAGTACCAATGCATCGACTACACCTTTGACCATTTCAAAGATGCCTATAGAACCATTGCCAAAGATGGACAAGGGACCCAAGAGGCGAGCAGGAAACTACTCCAAAGCAACCCATAATTATAGCATCGTGGATGATTTAGCATAATCTCCCACTACTATGTCAGCTTTGGAAGTACTGCAGTCATGCTCAAAACAACGAAAAGCCCTAATTTTCACGTTAGGATCTATCGACCCTACCAATACGCGCATAATGGCTTTTGACTTAGACAAAGCCACCCCCAAGATTCCTTCCATGGTTGCTTTCTAGATACCACTATCGATCTAGAATATTACAATTCACAGATGTGTCATAGATGAGGGTGCATCCACGTGCATCATGTCCAAATTTTTTTGGCCAAAGTTAGGTTCTCCTGAACTAAAACCCTCAGTCATTATGCTTAGAGAATACGACGGTCGTCCATCAACCCCTGTCGGCCTCTGCCAAAATGTCCCGGTCTGCTTAGCCGGAAAGACGCTCCACATAGACATTGAAGTCTTGGATGCTCACTTGGACTACAATTTACTCCTTGGGTGGAGTTATATGTATGCCATGTCTGCCATAGCCTCCTCTGTATTTCGCATCATGATGTTCCCCCATAAGGACCGCATCATTACTGTAGACCAATTGACGCATAGCGAGAAGCGACCCCTAAAAGACACTGATGTAATTATACCATATGTAGATACATCCTCGGATGCTCTCTCACAGTATCAAGAATATTGCCCCAACCAGTTCAAATCGTCGTCCGTTCTAGGGTCATTCCTAGGAGATTCACCCATTATACCCGAATCATCACTCGGTGTCATAGGGACTCTAGTGTGCATGATGTCCACATCAAGCACCAAAGCTAGTCAGGACATGGACACAAGCAGTAATGGAACCGAGTCATCGTCCACGACAACCTCTCTAGCCTACGCCACCTCCCAAACCCCTTTCCTCTACCCCCCAGCTAGTTTCATCTCCCAACAGGTTTTGGCAACAATGCTATTACCAAACATATAATTGGAAATACCAGTTTGGTACCTCATTCCCCCTGAGGGAACAGGAGCCACCCATGTCACTGCCACAGGATTGAAGCCCCTCAGTCCCGAGGAGGCCCCACTCATCCAAGAAATAGTCAAAACCACCCTTGCAAAGGAGATTCCCATTGCAAAACCGGTGATCACGGCTAAGAAAACCTAGAAGAGAGGAAAGAAGATGGTAACCCCCTCCATACAATGGGAATCTCTTGTTTGCACTGTATGCGACGTAATAGGTCACCCTAACCGTATCTATCTGGAACTGGATGAATTAAAACCACTCCTTGGCTCTGAGACAGACATCGCGACGCCGAGTTCCCGTAAAAAGGAACCTACCACCACAGGTAAAGGCAAAGCATTGCATACCAATCATGCATGCGCTCTCTTCAGCAACTACGAGCACTATACCCATCATTGCCCAGAGATCCCGCGATATAGGGATGCCTTACATGCATATTATCACTCAGATTGAACCTCAAGGCTTAGAGAGGCAATTCCGAGGTAACCTCAAACCATGCTTAGCCAAGTAGCTAGCCCTACTAGAATAGGAGAGGGCTCTCTCCATATAGAACACAGTCAAAATGACTGAGGAAAGAATATTTTAGGCTAGGTATAGTAGCTCAGGGTTTACTTTATTTTATTTTGATTTTGTAGGGTTTGTTGGATCAGGAGGAGTCAAGTAGCTAGGGCAAGGATATTAGGTCAAAATTTGCAGGGTTTCTAAGGGGTAAGGTAGGTAGAAGATTTAGACATTAAAGATGATTGTGGTGAGGTGAAGAGATAGGTGAGGAGCCAGGGAAAGCATTTGAAATGTATTTTCCCTAAACTGAAGAGAATGAACACATTATACTAAATTTCCTAGAACAGAGCATAAATAAATATGGATTATGCCTTTCAAACTTGAAATCTAGTATATTATAGACATGAAATGGTTTATGAAATAACAATACATTCAAACAAATTGATAACAGAGAGGAAACTATGTCTAAAATTCATACCACATGGATCCCAAGAAAATAACTGCAAATTTCTATTAATGTCCAAGCCAAACTGATATACAAAATGTCTCTTGATATGCCAAAGCTCCAAGTGAGTCCAACCTTTACAAATGACTGAGAAACTACATTAAATAGAATACTCTACCTAGCCTGAGGGAGTTTAATCCATGAGATAGGGATCAGTTTCACCTACTCCCAAACAAGAAACTGAAGACTAGGAAAACTCCAACAATTTGCCTCTAAAAGAGTGGAAACTGATTCCTTTGACCTCTAGAAGACTTATCCAATGTATCTACCCTAGATAAAAATTAAAAAAAAGACATTTACATTCACCATGACCATTTACATAAGTCATTTTCTCATTTTCCCAAGTAAAAAGTCAAAAATTCAAAATTTTGCTGATCCTGATGAAAAGTGCATTTTCCTGTTAAACACGCAACGCCATGACAGAAAAATAAAAATAAAAAATTACCTGTCTTGCAAGCAACTTTTGGAGGCCTTCCTGATGTCCAAATCAGCTCCATGATAGATCATTGGAAAGGTCTCCGAGTCTAGTTTCCAAATATGCCTCCAATTTCCAAAATTGTGTCCATCTGTCTTGTCAAAAACCTATTCTTCCAAGACTGGTAAACGCGCAATGCCAAGGCAAAAACAGGGGCATAAACATGTTTTTTTGGTGGTTTTTTGGCCTTTTTGAGGGACCAGTTCTCCTCCAAATCTTCTGAAATTTTCTGAGGTTGATGTACTCATCATTATGAACACGAGGATACTGACCATTTTCCATTGGATGCTCCAAGAAAGAGGGCAATGCCAATGGCACTGCGCTTTTAGCAAAATTTTTGTTGATCAAAATTGCCCAAAAACTAAAAAATGCACCACAGTGCCAAATGTGCCAAAATTTGTCAGAATTGTGAGTTTACTTGCTGATTAAGGGGTAGAGGCATGAAGAGACACCTCAATAAGTATATCTAACTTCTCCTTCTCTTTGTGCTTGGTCAAAGCTTGAGTCTTTGCATGGGCTCGTTTGAGCTTGGCCCTTGCAATTTTGTTCCTCATGGCATAATGCTTTTCCATTTTACTCTGAATGTCATTGTCCTTTTGACCCTTGGCCAAGAGCTGCTCCAAGTGTCTTTTGACCCTCTCAAATCATGCTTTTTTGTCGTTAAGAACTACATTGGTGATTTTGTCCTTATTTTCCTCACTTAGGTAAATCAACTGAATTTCATGTTCACTCTCATGTTTGCCTTCCTCATCATCAATGATAAGCTTTGTAGCCTTCTCCTTGCCATTTTATACCTGTTTTTCTGATGAAGAAGGCATGACCCCTTTCACTCCAAGTGAAGCAAAGTGAAGCAAACACGTGCCTATGACCTCTTTGAAAAGTATGTACCAATGTGCCCAAATTAACCCTCTTAGGCTTGCTAATTTCACCTCTACTAGGCTGCCATGATGTATTTGGTGTCAAAACCCTAGGGAGAGGATGAATGAAATGAAGGAGTGTGAAGTGAATGGAGGTGTGGGGAAATGAAGGAAATAGGAATATGTAAGGGAGCCCAGGCTAGTGAAAACCCTAGGGTAAATGGAATGAGATGAAAGGAGAAGGAGATGAGATGGCTAACTTAGATTAACGAAGGGAATGAGTGTAAATGTAAAACCTAGGTCAATGAAAACCCTATTTCAATGACATTTACCCTGCCTATAACTGATATATGCTTAAGGAAAGTGAACAAGGTGTATAAACAATGATCATAAATTGAAATTAGGGTTTCACTTCAAAACATTAAAGAGTCACCAAATAGCTTAAAAACAAGTCAATGAGGGTGTACTTACTATTTAGAACATCCTTGGAGGATTTTAGGAGAATTTTGGAAGTTGTTTGAAGTGGTTTGAAGTGACACAACACTCAACAAACTTGATTGTGTAGGCGCGCAACGCCACTGTCTGAACTCGCAGCGCTTATCCAAACGCGCAGCGCCACTGTCTAAGCGTGAAACGCCTTTGCAATTTGCACTGAGATCTCCTGGCAAGGGCACAGTGCCACTGGGTAGGTGCACAACACCGGTTCTGAACACGCAGTGCCAACCTTCTGAATGAGCAGCGCCAATGTAACACCTTTTTGTAGACGACATTTAGAGGCCTTCCCGGTGTCCAAATTGGGCCCAGGATAGCTTGTTGGAAATATTATCGTGTATGATTTCCAAATATACCTTTGGTTTTTCTGTTTGGAGTTCATTTTACTAGTCAAAAATTGATTTTCCTAAGACTGGTCAAAAAGTGCTGAATGAGGGTGCATAAATGCAGAGTGCTGGTGCAAACAACTTTTGGAGGCCTTCCTCAACTCTAAATTGAGAGCATGATAGCTCATTGGAAATATCTCTCTATCTAGTTATGATTTGAATCATCAATCAAGTCATTTGGACACTCCAGCTATGAGAAAAATTTGATTTTCCCAAGGTCGCTCCAGAAGTGAAACAAGTCTCCCATGGCACCTGTATTTTTGACATATCTATAAAAGCATGACACATGTGTAAAAAATGAAATATTTTTTCTTCTTGGACCTATTATGGACAAAAACTCTCTCACTTTTGTGAAATTCATCTCTGTTTGGTCGGAAACATAGTTTAAAGCGAAACTGGCCCAATGAGTGGCAAATGGCTTGATTTTTTGAATGATTTCTTAAAAAATGATGGATACATGATCTTATGAGTTGGAATGGACTCATACTTACTGATATAACCTACCTTATGGCTCCTCTACTCATATGCCTCTTTTTCATAGCAAACCCTAGCTTAGTGGGAGAGGAAATTAGGGTTTAGTGCTTGTGAACAATGATGATTTGGGCACCCTTGGGAAAAGACAACTCCCTTTGATATTTGATGTGTCAGCATGTGGAATTATGAGTTGGAAGCCTTTGGGATACTGAATACTTATTACATTTGGACTGAATGAAGAAAATCATGAGTTTATTCTGGGTCACCTTCACACCTTCTGCTGCCCTTTATTGAAAATGAGACAATGGAATGATTTGACCTACTGAAACCCTAGTGACCTAACGAGAAATGAAAACAATTGACTCAATGAATGACTTTGACTAAAAGTGGAATGAGAGCATATTTATTTTCAGCATGATGAAGACATGGAAGAGGGTCAGCAGGCATATACTTGTGAAGGAAAACGGGACACTTGACAAGGACAACCACCAGTGGAAAAATTTTATATCATGACCTAATGGAATGATTGAAAATTTCTTTAGAATGGGACAACTAAGATGCACATGCAAATGTGTTTTGATCCCTGGTGGAAGTATGCAAATATTGACACTAAAATTGGCTCTAGCTGGGGATGGTAGCTCCTTGGAGGTGCCAAGAACACCATAGACCAAGTGCCTATTTCATTGGGCAATGGAGTCAATAGCTAAAAACCACATTGAATACTGAAAGAAACTTAACATAATAAACTGACTCAAAACCGACTCAAGACTAAACACAACTGAGAAACTGAAAAAGATGCTCAGAATTGAGCTTATTCATCAAAACCTACTCTAATTGATCCATACATCACCTGATCAAGTGAAATGGAACAACCAATGAAACCATGTAAGCATTCTTTCTGCTGTTTGAATTCTCCGCAAGTGCTTGCTTATGAGCAAGAAGAAAGAACTACTGAAATGAAACTCCCATGAAAACTTGAAATCAGATTGAGTCTTAATGAATTTGCAAAGCACGAGCCCATCGACTAACCTCAAGAATGCTGCAAAAGGATCTTCATAGGAATACATATTGATTTCTAGCACATCTAATACATTACTGCTTTTCTCTAGGTAGTCTTCGTACCTTGGTTTTAAAAATTTCCTAATAGCTGTGCTTTATTTCTTTGATGACTATAGCAAGTTGACAAAAGGATCCCGAAACTTGTGAATAACTATTTTTTCTCGATGATTAAAAAACAAAACAAAAATATTCTTCATTACTCTCTTGATATGACTGCAAATCCTTGTATGAGCTTTGTAATGAAACACCCGCTGAACAAGACAATGAAGCCGATTTTCGGATCAAGTTTATATCAACACTCTTTTTAGGCTCATAGTTAGCTAATGGAGAAGGACTTTTACTGCAGATATCATCCAACACATCAGCTATTGGGTCATGAAAAAATTCAAAAGACTGCTGAAACGTATCCATCAGTTTTAATGAGACTGCATGACACCCTAAAGGCTTCTCATCCTTTTCTTTAGAGATATTATGAAAATTTTGCTTTAACAATTGAAATGCTTCAAAACATAATGGTATAGAATCATCTTGCATCATTTGATCATATGTTTAAACTTCCAAGATTTCATCTGAAACCTGACATTTAATGGCATTCGATGGCTACAAATATGGAGCTAAGGAAGATTCTATGTCGCAAATGATTTTCTTAACCAATTCGGGAGAATGTTCATCATTTATAGTGTTGACCACTCGCTTATCTGCATGCTCATAGTTTTCTCTTATTTTTGTAAATGAGGAGAAACATAAGGGTAAGTAGCTATGATCGAGAATTTCATTATCCTCTTGATTGTCAAGATCAAAACTCAATGAGTGTTGATTTTTGATCGCATGAAACAAAGAGGCAAAGATCCTTCACTTACTTCCAAATTTTCTAGACTTCCTTCATCACTGTCATAGTTGATATGCATCGGCTGATCACTATTTTCGAGCTGTTGAAACTGAACTTCCTCCCACAAACCAACTGTTGATTGCTCTGCAAGATTAGCTTCTTTTTGGAGAACATAATCATCATCATACTGATCAAAATTTGGCAAATCATTAATATAAGTAATGTCACCAATCATACACATTATATTATGATATCGTTTCTCCGCGGATTGATCTACAAATCCATTTTCTGATCTATGGTGGCTGGGATTAGCAAGAAATTTTTTATGGCTTGCAATCTTTTCTTTTTTTGCGATAAGTGGGTCATGATGATTGTGAACAGAAAATACATCTCCAATGGTGATCCTTTGCATCATTTCCTCTATTGTAATTACCAAAATGTCAAGCTTTACCTCTAAATATGTCAGGTGCTCTGCAATGTTCTTCTTCTCTTCTTCCTTAAGCTTTGCCCTTCTATTTAGCAAATTAGCCTCTACATCTATTGCATTGTTCTACATCTCTTCAAGTGTTGCAAGATTTCTTTCTCTCAGCTGAAACTCCATTTCCGGATCAAAGGCCTCCGGGTAATGTAAGAGAGTTGAGCCAGAAGGAGGTCTTATATCACCAGTTATCAAATAACAGACTTTATTGAATCTGGCAGAAAACTGTTGTACTGTCTCCCCTAGCTGTCTTTTCAGCTAGACATAGTCTTCTAGAATTAGGAAAGGGTTTTGTCTGACCACCCACCTATCAAGGAAAACTTTGACAAACTGCGGGAAATCTGAGATGCTTGTGGCAAGCAAGTTTTTGAACCAACTCTTGAATTTTCCTTGCAAAGAAAGAGTGAATACCTTGATACTGGCATCCTCTTTGTCAACTTCAAAAGGGTCTAGGAAAGTATCAAAATTATTCATTTGTCTCTCAACCGTGATGTTGTCATATTCACCATCAAACCTCGGCAGATATCGATAATGATTTTCAGGGAAAACATGGAGTATAGGAGGTAAGATGAGTGGTTTGTATCGATTCGAGACTACAGAAGGTGTAGGAGTATGTATAGAAGTCGCAGGATCAGTCTTGATCTCTTTAGGCTCATCAGTTTGAAGATTTTCATCATAAGATTCCGAAAAAGGAAGTGGACCAAGATCAAAGGAAAACTCGGTATTTACACTTTTTGAATAGGTATAATCGATATTTTGATCATATTTATCATACAAAAAACTTCGGAAAACTTTCAGGATAGTTTCAGGAAAAGAAAAGAAGTAATTTACAAGAAAGTAGATTAAACCTTGAATACATTTCCACTTTGAAAACCTGACCTTTGTGTAAGATCCTTCCATTTTCCTGCTGGCAAGGTTGATCCTCCAGTGGACCAAGATCAAAGGAAAACTCGATATTTACACTTTTCGAATAGGTAGAATCGAGATTTTGATCATATTTATCATACAAAAAACTTCGAAAAACTTTCAGGATAGTTTCAAAAAAAGAAAAGAAGTAATTTACAAAAAAGTAGATTAAACCTTGAATACATTTCCACTTTCAATACCTGACCTTTGTGTAAGATCCTTCCATTTTCCTGCTGGCAAGGTTGATCCTCCAGTGGAGTCCATCAAGATGGAGTCGCCAGGTGAAAAGTTCAGCCTTCATATGCATCTGATTGTTGTCCACCATCAACAATCCAATCTAAACTTTGTCATTCTTTCCCAGGAAGATATGATCTTTTTCTTCCCCAGTACGGTCGCCAAAATGTTATCACTCAGATTGAACCTCAAGGCTGAGAGAGGCAATCCCAAGGTAACCTCAAACCACGCTTAGCCAAGTAGCTAGCCCTACTAGGCCAGGAGAGGGCTCTCTCCGTATAGAACATAGTCAAAATGACTAAGCAAAGAAGATTTTAGGCTAGGTATAGTAGCTCAGGTTTTTTTTTTTTTTTTTTTTTTTTGCTGGATTAGGAGGAGTCAAGCAGCTAGGGCAAGGAGATTAGGTCAAAATATGCAGGGTTTCCAAGGGGAAAGGTAGGTAGAATATTTATACATTAAAGATGATTGTGGTGAGGTGAGGAGACTGGTGAGGACCTAGGGAAAGCATCTGAAATGTATTTTCCCCAAATTGAAGAGAATGGACACATTATACTAAATTTCCTAAAACATAGTATAAATAAATATGGATTTTGCCTTTCAAACTTGAAATCTAGTATATTATAGACATGAAATGTTTTATGAATTAACAATACATTCAAAAAATTTGATAACAGAGAGGAAACTATGTCTAAAACTCACACCACATGGATCCCAAGAAAATAGCTCCAAATTTCTATTAATGTCTATGCCAAACTGATATACAAAATGTCTCTTGATATGCCAAAGCTCCAAGTGAGTCCAACGTTTACAAATGACTGAGAAAATACATTAAATAGACTTCAAACTACTCTCCCTATCCTCAAGGTGCCGAATCCATGAGATAGGGATCGGTTTCACCTACTCCCAAACAAGAAACTGAAGACTAGGAAAACTCCAACAATTTGCCTCTAAAAGAGAGGAAATTGATTCCTTTGACCTCTAGAAGACTTATCCAATGTATATACCATAGATAATAATAAAAAAAAAGACATTTAAATTCACCATGACCATTTACATCAGTCATTTTATCATTTTCCCAAGTAAAAAGTCAAAATTTTGTTGATCTTGATGAAAACTGCATTTTCCTGTTAAACGCGCAGCGCCATGACATAAAAAATGACCTGTCTTGAAAGCAAATTTTGGAGGCCTTCCCAATGTCAAAATCAACTCCATGATAGCTCATTGGAAAGGTCTTTGAGTCCAGTTTCCAAATATACCTCCAATTTCCAAAATGGTGTCCATATGACCTGTCAAAAACCTATTCTCCCAATACTGGTAAATGCACAATGCCAAGACAAAAACATGGGAAAAACATGTTTTTTTGGTGGTTTTTTGTCTTTTTGAGGGACCAGTTCTCCTCCAAATCTTCTAAAATTTTCTGAGGTTGATGTAATAATCATTATGAACATGAGGATGCTAACCATTTTCCATTTGGATTCTCTAAGAAAGAACGCAACGAGCAAAATTTCTGCTTATCAAAATTGCCCAAAAACTCAAAAATGCACCACAGTGCCAAATGTGCCAAAATTTGTCAAAATTGTGAGTTTAATTCCTGATTAAGGGTTAGAGGCATGAAGAGACACCTCAACAAGTATATCTAACTTCTCCTTCCCCTTGTGCTCAGTCAAGGATGAAATCTTTGCATGGGCTCGTTTGAGCTTTGCCCTTGCAATTTTGTTCCTCGTGGCGTAGTGTTTTTCCATTTTCCTCTGAATGTCATTGTCCTTTTGAGCCTTGGAAAATAAATACTCTAAGTGTTTTTTGACCCTCTCAAATCATGCTTCTTTGCCTTTAAGAACTACATTGGTGATTTTGTCCTTATTTTCCCCACCTAGGTAAATCAACTAAATTTCATGCTCTATCTCATGTTTTCTCTACTCATCATCAATGATAGGCTCTGTAGCCTTCTCCTTGCCCTTGTCTACCTATTTTTCTGATGAATAAGGCATGGCCCCTTTCACTCCAAGTGAAGCAAAGTGAAGCAAACACATGCCTATGACCTCTTTGATAAGCATGTACCAATGTGCCCAAATTAGCCCTCTTAGGCTTGCCAATTTCACCTCTGCTAGGTTTCCATGATGTATTTGGTGTCAAAACCCCAGGGAGAGGATGAATGAAATGAAGGAGTGTGAAGTGAATGGAGGTGTGGGGAAATGAAGGAAATGGGAATATGTAAGGGAGCTTAGGCTAGTGAAAACCCTAGGGTAAATGGAATGAGATGAAAGGAGAAGGAGATGAGATGGCTAGCTTAGATGAATGAAGGGTATGAGTGTAAATGTAAAACCTAGGTCAATGACATTTACCCTTCCTATAACTGATATATGCTTAAGGAAAGTGAACAAGGTGTATAAACAATGATCATAAACTGAAATTAGGGTTTCACTTCAAAACATTAAATAATCACCAAATAGCTTAGAAACAAGGAAATGAGGGTGTACTTACTGTTTAGAACATCCTTGGAGGATTTTAGGAGGATTTTGGAAGTTTTTTGAAGTGGTTTGAAGTGATACAACACTTAGAAAACTTGACTGTGTAGGCGCGCATCGCCACTGTCTGAGCGCACAACGCATATACAAATGCGCAGCACCATTGTCTGAGTGCGCACTGCCTTTGCAATTTTCACTGAGATCTCCTAGCGAGGGTGCAGCGCCATTGGGCAGGTGCACAACGCTAGTTCAAACGCATAGCACCAACCTTATGAACGCGCAGCGCCACTACAACACCTTTTTGCAGATGAAATTTGGAGGACTTCCCGATGTCCAAATTGGGTCCAGGATGGCTCTTTGGAAATATTATCCTGTCTAATTTCCAAATCTACCTTTGGTTTTATGTTTGGAGTTCATTTTCTTGGTCAAAATTTGATTTTCCCAAGACTGGTCAAAAATTGCTGAATGAGGGTGCAAAAATGCAGAGTGCTGGTGCAAACAACTTTTGGAGGCCTTCCTCAACTCCAAATTGAGCTTATGTTAGATCATTGGAAATATCTCTCTGTCTAGTTATCATTTGACTCATCAAGCAAGTCATTTGGACACTCTAGCTATGAGAATTTTTGATTTTCCCAAGGTCGCTCCAGAAGTGCAGCAACTCTCCCGTGGCACCTATATTTTTGACATATCTATAAAAATATGATACCTGTGTAAAAACAGAAATATTTTTTTCTTATTGGACCTATGATGGAAATAAACCTCTCTCACTTTTGTCAATTTCATCTATGTTTGGTCAGAAACATAGTTTAAAGCGAAACTGGCCCTATGAGTGGTAAATGGCTCGATTTTTGGAATGATTTCTTAAAAAATGATGGATACATGATCTTATGAGTTGGAATGGACTCATACTTACTGATATGACCTACCTTATGGCTCCTCTACTCATATTCCTCTTTTTCATAGCAAACTCTATCTAAGTGGGAGAGTAAATTAGGGTTTAGTGCTTGTGAACAACGATGATTTGGGCACCCTTGGGAAAAGACAACTCCCTTTGATATTTGATGTGTTGGCATGTGGAATTAAGGGTTGGTATCCTTTGGGAGACTGCATAATTATTACATTTGAATTGACTAAAGCAAATAAAGATTTTATTCTAGGTCACCTTCACACCTTCTACTGCCCTTTATTGAGAATGAGACAATGGAATGATTTGACCTAATGAAACCCTAGTGACCTAATGAGAAATGAAAACAACTGACGCAATGAATGAATTTGATTAAAAGTGGAATGAGAGCAGATTTATTTTTAGCATGATGAAGACATGGAAGAGGGTTAGCAGGCATATACTTGTGAAGGAAAATGGGACACTTGACAAGGACAACCACCAGTGGAAAATTTTGATATCATGACCTAATGGAATGATTGAAAATTTCTTCAGAATGGGACATCTAAGATGCACATGCAGATGTGTTTTGATCCCTGGTGGAAGTATGCAAATACTGACAGTAACAACACCATCGAGCGACCCTATCAAGAGGATCCCCCCACCCAATCTGTCGGGGATGAATCTCGTATCATCCTGTACCTACAGGAAGAATGACGATCACCTGAAAGGCTCCCCGCTAGACCCCCTCCCCTAATCGAAAGGTGTGTACTTTGCAATGAACTTGATCATTTCATTATTGACTGCCCAGCTTTGGAAATGTTCCAACGATGGTATCCAGTCCATATAGTATACCGCGCCAACATGGACGTCCCATATTCATGTCAGATATGTAGTGACAACCACCCAGTACATCTTTGTCACTACATATCGAGATTCTGCGCAGCACTAACCTGTATGCGATCAAACATAGTCCGCCTCTCTCGGGAAGATGGCATTGACTCAGAATCCATGAATAGTTCGACAACCTAAGAGGATGTGACAGACATATCCATCCTATTCTTGTCAACTGAGAGGCGACCAATCAGGGAGATTATACCCCCACCAAATGCTGACGACACGACACACCATATACGATTCATATTATCATGTATCGGAACCATGAATCGAGTTGTCTGCTCATCTACCATAGGTGTTGAGTCAGCTGCAACTATGAGAGTAATTGTACCTACGACAGTGCAGACCCAATCTATCTGCACTCTGTCGACCGCGTTTGGTTCCACCACATCAACGATGGAATCCTTCTCGTGTCTCTCAACTAGCTCAGTGCGGATTAACCCCATTCAACATCACCTCACACAGGAACAATCCCCCTTTGGGTCCTTGTTTCATTCAGATGAAGATATCCTAGAGGCTATGACGGAGCCAGATTATCCACGGGATGCAATGCATCACCGTTTGATTTTTCTCCCCAAGCACACGTTTAGTCCTAACAAGACAAAAGAATAAGAGATCTACGCCATCGAATCAAAGGATTTCCTTCCATCAGGGAAAGTCAATTGGTTCAAAAACCCCATCCCAACACTCGATGCGTTCGAGGAAGGAAATATGTCAAACATCTCACCTACCATTAAGGTGAACATATCCAAAAATCCCGCAAAGATCGAAGAAATCTCACTGGAGGTAGCATGCTCTCCAAAAGAAATAACCTCTTATACCCAATTGCTACAAGAGTATCAAGATATTTTCGCGTGGGACTACTCAGAAATGCCTGGGCTTAGTCCTACTATTGTAGAGCACCATAATTACACTTGGCCTGATGTACCTCCAGTGCGCGAGAAACAACGTCAACTGCACCCATCTAAGGCAGAATCAATAAAGCAAGAAATTTACAAGCTTCACAAAGCCGGGTTTATCCACCCCATCGCCTATACATCTTGGGTTTCCAACCCTTTTCCTGTCATGAAAAAACAGGGCACCATACGCATTTTCATCGATTTTCAGGATTTGAACAAAGCTTGTCCTAAAGACAATTATCCCACTCTATTCATCGACCAAGTCATCGATGCTTGCGGAGGACATAAGGATCTATCATTCATGGATGGGTTCTCTGGGTAAAATCAAATCCAAATACGCCATATCGACCGGTACAAAACTGTGTTCACCCCCCTGGGGCACATTCACATACAAGGTACTACTATTTGGCCTAAAAAATGCTGGAGCCACCTTCCATAGGGCCATGAACTATATATTTCATGACTTGGCACACCTTATCCTCGCCTACTTGGACGACCTGACTGTCCGCTCCAAGAAGCGCTCAGACCATCTCGAGGATCTACGATTGGTATTCCAACAATACCATCAATAAAACCTACGCTTGAACCCCCTCAAGTGTGTCTTTTACGTCAGCGTAGGAAGAGTCTTAGGTTTTATCGTATCCCAGCAAGGAATTTGCATGGACCCCCTCAAGGTCCAAGCCATCAAAGAGGTGCGACCACCTCAAACCCTCAGGCAACTGCAAAGCCTGCAGGGAAGGCCAATTTTTTGAGATGCTTTGTCCCAGAATATGCCACCTGCGCTCAAGGGTTCCTGCGCCTCCTCCGCCAGGAAATCCCATTTAAATGGGATGATTACACCTAGTAAGTGTTCGATGCGCTAAAATAAACATTATCTTCAGCACCCCTCATCAGTCCCCCAGACTATGACAAATATTATATCCTGTATCTATCATCTTCATATTCCATATTAGCCGGAGTTTTGATCCAGGAAGGCCTATATGGGAAGGAGCACGTAATTTACTACGTTAGCAAAACCTTATCAGGCCCAGCATTAAGATATGAGCCTGAATAAATTACTGCACTAGCATTAATTTATGCAGTTCAGAAACTTCGCCACTACATCATCTTAAGAACCACTATGGTTATTGTAAATATTAATCCCATCAAATACTTGCTCACACATCACGTAATGAACCATAAGTACGCCTGCCCGATAGTCATTCCCTAAGAATATGACTTACAGTTTCACTCCCCTAAAATCAAGAAGGCGCTTAGCTTAGCAGAGTTAATTACGGACCTTCCAACAGATACCAAGGGATCACCAGTAAACGATTCACTCCCCGAAAAACATCTCTTCTTCATAGCAACCAACGACCCTTGGTACAGAGACATTCTCCTGTTCCTACAAACCCAAAAGTTCAGACCTAATCTCACTCGAGACGATCGTTGGTGCATATGCCAATAGGCCCCCCGATATCTTGTCATGGGAGATGTCTTATATTGATGAAGCATCGACACCATTTTATGTCGATGCCTCACTCACGACCAAGCGAAACAAGCCCTTAATGACTGCCATGGAGGCGCTTGCGGTGGCCACCTATTTGGAATGGCCATCGCCCAAAATGTCCTACAAGCAGGATATTTTTGGCCCTCCCTGTTTCGCGACTGCATCACAGCAGTCAAAAGATGTGAACGATGCCAACGCTTCGCCCACAAAGCAAGAGCACCTCTAGCTCCTCTGCATACTTTCATTGTCGTCGGTCCCTTTGTAAATGGGGGATTGACTTCGTGACTTGCAACCCCGCCTTATTGGGAAACCATAAGTACAACATCGTGGCTGTCAATTATTTCACAAAGTGGGCTGAGGCCATGCCTACATATGACAACACAACAAAAACCACTGCTCGATTTATGTTTAACCACGTGATCGCTCGGTTCGGCATCCCCAAAGAGCTAGTCTCCGACCACAGGAAATACTTTGAGAATGGAGTTTTCGAGGAGCTATCTCACCACCTCGGATTCACCCACGAATACTACTCCCAGTCCAACGGATAGGTAGAAGACATAAACAAAGTACTCAAAACTATGTTACAACGCATGGGGAATAACCATAAAACCAATTGGCACCACATGCTCTTTTCTGCCCAGTGGGCATACCGCACGGTTGTAAAGAAGTCCACTGGTTTCACTCGCTTCCACTTGGTATATGGGGTCAAGGTTGTGATTCCCATAGAACCCGAGATCCCAAATTTGCATGTTGTCATCAAAATCCTTGATGATACCCAACCTCTAGAATAGTGCCTAGTACAACTAGAGCTCGTCGACGAAAGTGGATGACAGTCGCTACAACACAACGAGGCCCACAAGAAAAGGGTAAAAGCATCATTCAATTGCCACATCAACCCTCACTCATTGATCAAGGGAGAACTAGTCCTCCATTATGATGTCGCAAAAGAAGCCTTAGGGCCAGGAAATTTTGAAACCTTGTGGAAAGGACCCTACATCATCAAACATTGCCTTCGACAAGGGGCATACATCTTGACAGAACTGGGCGGGACATGCCTCAACAACCCTGTCAAAGGCCTTTACCTCAATAAATTTTACCCATAAGGGCCAAGACGGCCCTTCCCTAGAGTGAACGTACACAAAACCCAACCACTAGATTTTTTTTAACAAAAGACTTATTAAACACTCTGAAAGTGCCGCCTGGATCACCAACCTGAACCTTATTTCAGATTTGCTGATGGAGCATCAAGATGGTCTCAAAGTTTAGCCACATCTGCCTGGGTCTTCTATCACCCTAACCGATTTCCACTCTGCTCAAATGGTGTGTGCATCGGTTCAACAAAAAACAATCAGGAAAAATATGATGCCATCATCAGACTTATGTGCGATGCCCTCCATCATGTCATACGCCATATGCATGTCTACCTCAATTCCCAGTTAGTAGTATCGCAGTTAAACCAAACATTTGAGACAAGAGATACACATATGCTTAGAAAATATTTGCGTGCAAAAAGATTAAGTAGACAATTTGACTATATTACTTTCACACATGTACCAAGGAGTCAAAACCAAACAGTTGATCGCATAGCTAACAATATTCTAAACTGGAATTTATCTCGAATATACTGTCATACATAAAAACCAAAAAAATATATCCATTAGCATAACATCATCCATAAATCGAAACAAGTGACACAACATGTAGAGCCGTAAAAAATATTTCTCACACACACACACATATATATATCACAATGTATATGTATGAGTTCAAAAATAGTGTCTCTGACCCAACGGCCAGTCCAAAGGTACAAAAAGATCATCAAAAATAAGGGAAGCATCCTCATAATGGGTGCTTTCCCCATGTACAAGTATACCCTAGGGCGGTGCCCCCTCAAGAGGGGCACTTGGACCCACAACTGCTCCCGGTGCCACCATTGGAGCTACCGTCACCACCGAGACTACCACCCGATGTAAAACAGGCCAATATTCCCTCTCACAGACCATCACAATCTCTAGCCATACCTCCTCGAGATCATCCATAAAACCCCGAGCAGGCATCCCTTGGGTCAAGCGGTCCAATCGACCCCAGGCATCCTCGAGAACTGACACCTGAGTAGTCAGTTCCGCGATATGAGCCTCCGCCGTATCTGCACGTGCCACTGTTGCGTCAGCACGAGCCTGCTCAGTTTTAGCCTCCGTAGTGGCCGAGTTGCTACCCTCTCCTGAAGGGCTAGTACCATCACTAGGTCCACCACCAGGTCCTCCAACAAAATCTCCTCCCTGCCCTCCAAGATCGCCCCTAAGCCTCCGAAGAGGATCGTGGCCGACCAACCGAGCCACGGGACGACCCACCTCGCCAACATTACCAAAGAGTAACCAAAACTATGTCAGTTTCACTAGCAAAACACATAAGCACATATATAATTAAATAAATGCAAAAAACATAGAAAAATTACCTGTTGGCCCCCAAGCATAACCAGGAGGGAGACCCATATCCGAAGCCCCCCAGAAGTCCATCCCCACATATGGGAAGGACAGGAACATCTGTGGGTTCACCTCAAACCATTCATTCGTCATGGCGTTCCAGTAACGCCCCACCATGCCACCACCGCCTCGCGGCATCACCGGAGCCCACCTCCTCATACGAGGCTCCCGTGGCCCCCCAGAAGGCATCGCCACCACTGGCCTCAACAGAACTACCCTCTCGTACATAATGTTGCACAAAATTTGGCGTACACAAACAACTTCGATCCACTATGGACCTTGTTGAGTTGCGCCACCATCCTGTCATAGAAAAGACGGGCAAAATCATAAAAATGCCCAGACCTCAACTGACGTAATACTCCAACCTGCGGGCCTGATGCTCGATGTGAAGCCGACGATCTTGCAAGTCGCACAATTTCCGCCAGAGTACATCGCTCTGCTAAATCTGTCACGGATGCAATGCTGATGCACCCCTCTGTAAGAGGCGCCCCACCACAATGACGTCTCCGAAACCTCTCCAGATCCACTTTCCTAGAAGGGAGTGGATACCTCAACACCTCACCATGAGTTAGTAACCTAGTCACAAAATACACATCCGTCTCAGGACGGATGACCAGGTTCGTCCCGTGCAACACGAACATGTTACTCCTTCTGCGCCAATGTTAGATCAAGTAGCGTAGCAATCGGTCCTGCGACTAAAGAAGCTCGTTCTCCACAAACTTCAAGAGGCCCCATTGCGCCAGCTGACGATGCGCCCTAGCATCAGCAGCCAACGCAGTTCAGAGCTTGGGCCAATCCCGCTCCCTCCACAACAACCTGTCATCAAAATAGGTACCCATCAGTAACATAAAAAACATAAAAAATAGGCAAATCCAAATAAAAAATTCACCTCGACTTAGCGCGCCTGTCTTTGCCATAGGCGTGCCAAAGAAGGGAAACAAAGCGCTTTTAGCGCGCTTATTCTCGGAAAATGCACACAGAGGGTGCGCCTTTTACCTCATGGCCCACACAATCTAGGGCAAAAAACATTCATAATCTATACAAACCAAGTCTGTGTGGACCCTGGCACCATCAAATTGAAAAAATTAAAGTGCAGGACGTCATGGAGGTTACTTGGGCATGTTGGGGCCCTTGTTTTGGAGATCAACAGATTTTGAGTGGTGGCGAGCATGTGGTAGAACGCAACCTTGGTAGGCAGGAAGGTGTCAAGGTTGTGGAGGAGCAAAGGACAGGTGTCGCAGTGGTTGCGGGAGCAAGCATAGACAGCGGAAGGGCGAGGAAGGAAACAGGCAGTGAACTCCCAGTGAACGGAAAGAAACGAAAGATAGTCGAGCAAGAAACGGGGAAGAACTATCAGTTGCACAAGCGGGAGAATAAATAAGCAACCAACCAATGGAGGAGAAGGTTGGCACAGAAGGAAATAGGCAAAGGGGAGCCACAGGAGAGCTCTATCGGGTTGCACTGTTCTCCTTTCTTCTGGGTTACTGTAGTTCCTTTTTGTCCCTCGGGACGTGTTGTATTTTGTTTTGTTCTATGCTTTTCTGTAGCAGAGCCTTGTAATAGCTTGCCTCTTATGGTTGATGAATAATATATCCAAGATGGTTGTTATGTTATATGACGCTGAATATGAATGAGTGCTGTTATTAGCTGGGTTTAAAATTTTGTTTATATTTGGTTTAACTGTTTCCCTGAAGAATGTATGTTTCAGAATGCTCTATCATGGCTGTTTAATTCCTTAGTTTAGCTTTGGTTCACCTGTTTGGATGTTTGGGAATGATACCGATCTACTCTCAATCACAGCAGGGTCACGGTACGCCTCGGGTGAGAATCTCTGCCCTTCGGAGCAGTGTAAATGCCGGTGTGAATCTAGACTACGGCGGAAAACCTTGTTGGCCCTTAGCCCTGAACCTGGGTCTTCTCTGCGAGACCTGTTTTCTCGCCAACAAATGGTTCCGTTGCCGGGACCTGAAAATACATTGGGGAGCTAGATCACGGTATCTCGGATCTTCGAAAGAGAAATACAAAGCTGGTGGGATAAGCACCCAGATCAGTTCATAGCCCAGCAAGCTAAGCTGAGACGACAGAAGGAAAAGACAATTAAAGACTTGGTCCTATTCTCTAACTCTGCTAGCGATACCTACGAGATCTTCTGGGGAAAATTCCCAGAAGAACTCTACAACTGGTTGCGAAGGCTCCAGACCAAGACCGTCAAGGAGAAGTCGCGCAAGATTAATCGCAAGTGGGCCCACGAGGATCCGATGATGCTTCATCGATTAGACACTGATTTAACCCAAGCTGTAGATTTCTGGGTGGAATCTACTTTGGAAGGATACATAGTAGAGTTTGCAGCCGAGTGCTACCAGTATTTATCAAAGGCAGAAAGTACTTTCAGATATGGGTTAAGAGGAAAAATACTGAAGGATATTCCCTTGTGGATCAAGGCATTAATGGTAGATGAAGGACTGATGGGATTCCAGAAAGCAGGGATGGAAGCGTAAAACCCCAGTGCCGGGGGAAGGGACTAAGGGAGAGATGTTATTAGAACTGTGAGAGGGGGGAGGTAGGAGTATGGATGTCGAGACTACCAACAGGCTCAGGGAGCGGCGAGCACATCGGAGGGCGCAGATTGCAGAAAGGTGGCGAGAGAGGGTGATGAGGGAGTTGAAGAGACGAGGAAGTAGTCAGAAGGGAAAAGAAGAGGCGCCTTAGAAGATGAAGGGAATGGAAGGTCAGATGGGTCCCCAGGATATAGGAGGGGTCATGAAAGAAGTACGACAGGTGTATAGGAGTCCAGCCTAGATGGAGCAAGGAAGGAATTCTGACGAAGAAGGTATAGACGCGCGCCCAAAGGAGGTGTCTGATGTGGAGATGCACGTTGCAATGGAGCAATTGTTTCAAGAAAGGCCAACGTCCATATCTCAAGGTATTCCTACTCCCAACAGTTCTAGTAGCTCTAATCCCGACCTTCCCCTGGTGCTCTACAAGCCCATAAGTGAAATTTTTGTTAAGTTACGTGAATTAAGTAGATTTCACCACAGTCATTCTCCAATTGGAGCACAAGTTAGTAGTGGGATTGTTAGTGGCCCTGTCTCACAACCAGGATCCAACGGCTTTGTTTTAATACAACCCAATCAAGTAAGCATGGTGGGATCACTTACGCAGTACCCAAAATTCTCTGGGATAGGGAATGACGATGTTGAACAACACTAGTATCTCTGTGAAGGCATTTGGAGAGCACGACAGACACCAGATGTTGGAAAGTTGATATAATTTCAAACCACTCTTAGGGAGACAACCCTACGATGGTTTATGAAATGGTTGGAGGCCCACCCGAATCCAGCGATGGCTGATGTAAAGAGGGATTTCATCAAGGAATTCAAACTGCCTCAGACAGAGCAACAAGGTCTGCCAGAGATGTGGGAGATCAAGCAGAGAGAAGGGTAAACTGCTTAGGATTTGATGCGGAGATTCAAGGATGCCATTGGGAAATTCAGCTACCCAATCGACCCTAACCATCAGAGGGATTGGTTCATTAAAGCCTTATTACCCTTGACCCAAACTCCACTGACCCAACAAAGGATCGAAACACTACAAGATGCTCTGGAGCAAGCGATGAAGATAGAAGCCATGGCAGGTTATCCGCAGGAGTTCAAAGGGTGTGCAGCAGTACAGGACCCCTCCATACTGGGTTTGCAGCATCAAATAGCCAGTATGATAGAGAAACTTAAGGAAATGCAACCCATGCAACCACCAAGACCCACTGTGTGGTGCACGCATTGTCTCATGGAGGGACATGTAGCCACGGAATGCCCCCGACTGCGAGGCCCAATGGTGGGGACATCGGCAGCAGGAGCATAGGGGGTCCCGCCTCTAGGAGCAGTCGTACAAATCAACACCCAAGGGATATACCCACCACAACAACCATATACGGGGTTCCCTGCACAACCAGGTCCGGCCACAAATGAATATTGTGAGGTATGCAAAAGTATGGGTCATCAACCTCGCATGTGTCCGATCCCACAGAAGTATTCCAATGTTCCAAATAACGTATACTATGAGTTCCGTGCCTCGACCATCCATAGCACAAAACAATGCCGAGCACTGGATGCCCTGGCGAAGCGGCTAAACTGACCATCATATAGAGTAAATGAAGCTCCCCGAGGAAGAGGGGGATGCATGCGAGGGGGCCAAATAGGAGGTAGAGGTCCGGTACAATGTTATAACTGCAACCAAGAGGGACATGTGGCTAGAGAGTGCCCACTCCCTAGGAGACCCTGGTGCTCGCAATGCCATGTTAAATCACACGCAATAGAACACTTCCTGGAGCTCATCAAAAGATGGGAGGAAAGAGCCAGACAGAGGGGGGTGAATCTAGTAAATGCGGAACCTCGGCTAATGGGAACTCAACCGATGCAAAACATGGCCATAGTGACATGAGGTGGAAAAATAACGGGGGAGGAAGCGCACATTATGGATCCCATAAAAGTAGTCCGGCCAGCATCCCCAAAGCTCCTGTTCAAACCCGAACGACAGAAACAATTTTTCCAGGAAGCAGCAGAAACGTTTGCCCATTTGGGGGGAAATAAAGGAATCGAGTTATAGAAAATTCAAGAAGACAAGGAGACACTGAATACTAATGAAGCCTTAATGCAGTAATGGTTCCATTTGTTCCTGAAGATTGTTAACAATGCACCAATGTTAAAACAGTTGAAGCAAAACCTAGAAGGGGTGCTAAAATAGAATACAAGAGAAAGAGAAACAGCAGAAACAGAGCACAAATATGTTCAGAGAATAAAGAGAAACAAATGCAGGACAAGAAAGGAATTTCGAGTAAATATGCAAGTGGCGGGATTCCAGATTAAGGACACCATGCTTGATTTGGGATCCAACGTCAACATCTTACCAAGGAAAACTTGGGAAGCGCTTGGGAGGCCAAGATTGACATACTCTCCGATCCAGCTTCGAATGTCAAACCAGTATTGCACTGCCCCATCGGCCGATTGGAGAATGTTGAGGTTGACATTGCAGGGGTAAAAACGTTTACGGATTTCGAAGTCATTGACATCATGGGGGACAAGGATCCGTACTCAACATTGTTAGGGATCGATTGGGCTTTTGAAAATTATGCGGTAGTTGATCTAAAGAAAGAACTGATGATCTTCGAGGACGGGGAAATCAGAGTCACTCAACTGCTTGACCCCTACCAAGGACCGAGGTATACCGAGACTGTGGATAACCGAGAAGATGCTCAGCTCTTAGACCATCTCTGCCAGATGACCGCCGGAAGAAGGGAAGACTACATCAACCCGACGACAGAAGGCTCGGTAAGTTGGAGAAGTATTCAAAGCTCGGAACTAGGATCAAAACTGGCATGGGATGATTGGCAGCAAGGAGGCTATAAAACAAACACAAGGAGGTGTGCCAGTGTTGCAAGAGTCAATTGGATTGGAGCTGAACTTCAAGGATACCCAATATTGTCAGATATGATTGTTGTAAGTGTTTGCATAGCGAAAGTAGAAACCATGGTGCCAGAAGACCAAAGAATACCATTAATGGACATGGCATTGCATTCCATAGCTGCAAGATGGTGGAGTAACCATCGCGACTCATTGACGCGGTGGGATGAGGTGGCGGCATCAATGAAAGCCAGATTTCAAGAGGAAAAGGAGCCCAGGCGAAGAGACTGGTACCAAGGTGATGCAAGTCCCATAAACCATCTGAAAGAATGTGAAGCACAATGGAGAGATGAGTGGTACCTCGAGGAACTATGGGTCCACAAGTTTATCCACTCCTTGGATGTAATCCCAAAGGCCTGGTACTTAACGGAAGAAAAGAGAAGAGGGACCCATGATTGGCAGGAAGTTGCAGAGAAATTCATAAGGTGTTTCACCTTTGAGGGACAAACAAAACATATTACACAAGCTTTGCAAGCCATCAAGTAGGTATTGTTCTTTCCTGATAGTCTATAGACGGACGAGCATTCACTGTGGTACCAAGGTATCTAGCAAAAGGTGGTGTGCAAGAAGATTAATAGTGAGATGGACAATGACAATCTGGAGGACCTTAGACACCTGTATTTTCAAGAAACAGAGGGGGAGAGGGACATTAAAGAAGAACCAAATACAAAAGGTATCCACCTCCTACCACTCATAACTAAAAAGGTAAAAATTGGGACAGAGGACAAACCCAAGCTGGCGACCATTGGAGACTACTGGGATGAACATACAACAAAGGAAATATTCAGTCTACTTGAGGAGTATGAGGACTTGTTTCCGTCATCAGTAGCAGATCTCAAAGGCATAAAAGCAGATATGGGGGAAATGAGAATAATATTGAAGCCTGATGCTAGGCCTGTCAAACATAGACCATATTGGCTAAACCCAAGGGTGAAGGAAAAAGTGAAAGCAAAGATCAAAAAAATGCTGAAAGCCAAGCTCATATTCCCCGTAGAAGAGGCAGAATGGGTAAGCCCCATTATTATACAAAGCAAAAAGGAGAAATCAGAGATACAAGTCTGCGTGGATTATAGAAGCCTAAACAACGCCTGTATCCATGATCCGTTCCCTAGCCCATTTAGTGACGAAGTGCTCGACAATGTTGCAAGGAACGAAGCATACTCATTCACGGATGGCTTTTCAGGGTACCATCAGGTGAGAATAGCAGAAGAAGACAAGAAAAAGACAACCTTCACTACCAAATGGGGCCCCTTCGCATACAACGTGATGCCATTTGGACTGAAGAATGCACCAACAGTTTTCTCTTGCATTGTGATAACAATGTTCCAGGAATACATCCACAAGTTCCTAGAACTCTATATGGATGACTGGATTGTGTATAGCTTGCTAAAATAGCATGTAAGCCTACTAATAGTAATGTTTGATCGGTGTAGACAACTACAGATCTCATTGAATCTGAAGAAATGCATATTTGCCGTACCATTTAGAACATTGCTGGGGCATGTGGTATGTAATCAAGGTGTCTGTGTAGATCTGGCTAAAGTTGCAGTGATTTTCAATATGGAGGCTCTGGAGACCGTCAAACAGCTGCGGTCACGTCTAGGACACACAGGATACTACCGACGTTTCATCCGCAATTACGATAGTGCCCTTGGAAAAAGTGCTAAAAAAATCAGAGCAATTTCAGTGGACGGACAATTGCAGGGAGGCACTGGACGTGTTAAAAGAAAAATTGGCAAGTGCACCAATACTAGTCCACTCGAACTGGGACAAATAGTTCCATGTACACATTGACACATCTGGAATTGCGCTTCGTGCGGTTCTGGCTTAGCCGGGGGACACCTCAGTCGATCATCCAGTGTATTTTTCCAGTCTCAAGCTGTCGACAGTAGAGCACAACTACACGACAACAGAGCAAGAAGCATTGGAAATGGTGTACTCTCTCCAGAAATTCGGCCACTACCTATTGGGAGGTAAATTCAAATTCTTCACGGATCATTCCGCATTAAAATATCTAGTAAACAAACCAGTCTTAGAAGGCAGAATCTGCCGATGGCTCCTACTTTTCCAAGAATTCACATTCAAAGTAATTGTAAAGCCTGGAAGGCTCAATGTAGGGCCTGATCACTTATCCTGACTAGAGAATGGAAAAAATGGAGGTTCTCTAGATGATCAGCTACCAGATGCTGATATTTTTAGAGTAGACGCCATCCCCGACTACCTAAATGAAATAGCAACCTACCTCACCACGGGACAATGTCCGCAGGAGTATACTACAACACAAAAGAAACATCTGGTAGTTCGAGCGGCAGAATATCAGCTGATCGCAGGGCAGCTATACAAGATGGGGCTGGACCAAGTTCTTCAGAGATGTGTTCTGGATCATGAACGGGAGGCTATACTATGGGAAAGTGACAGTGGTGTTGTGGGAGGGCACGTGGGAGCAAGAGCAACAACACGCAAAGTACTCCAAGCAGGTCCCTGGTGGCCAACAATGCACAAGGACAGTAAAGCGTATGTTCATAAATGTGATATATGTCAGCGAACCGGACGACCCTCCCACAAGGATGAGCTACCGCTCCATCCCGTAAGGACACTCTAGCCATTCGAGAAATGGGCAGTCGATTTTATGGGACCTATTACGCCACCTGCAAGAAATTCAAAGGCAAGGTACATCATAACAACGACTGACTACTTGAACCGATGGGCAGAGGCCGTGCCAGTAAGGAACTGTACTATAGATACTACCGCTCGATTCATCTTTGAAAACATAATCAACCGATTTGGGTGCCAAAGAAACCTAACCATTGAATAGGTTACACATTTCATCAATGAGACAATTAAGTCACTCCTGCAGCAATTCCTGATACAACACCACAAGAGTAGCCTGTATCATCCACATGCAAATGGAACAGTTGAGGCATTTAACAAAATACTGGAAAAAGGCCTAACAAAAATATACAACGTGGAACGAGATGATTGGGACGAACGGATACCAGCAACCCTGTGGGCATACCACACAACATTAAAACAACTGCATAACCAGACACCATTCCAGCTGGTCTATGGATGGGAAGCGGTCGTCCCAGCAGAATTCACGGTAACAAGCCTTCTGATCACCACCTCACTACAACTATCTGAAAAGGAGACTTTAAAGGAGCGGCTACACGAGCTACAAGAACTTGAGGAAGGATGGTTTCTTGCGGAATTTCACCAGATAGTAGAAAAGGAGACGCTGAAATCTTGGCATGATCGACACATCAAACACAAGACTTTCCCAATTGGAGGCAAGGTCCTACTGTACGACAGAAAGTTCCAGAAGTTCCCAGGGAAATTGCGGATGCATTGGCTGGGACCATTTTATGTCATAGAGATCAAACAGTCAAGAGCAGTCTGTTTGGCATAGTTAGACGACCAGTTTCTACAAGGGTGGGTTAATGGTGCACGCATGAAACCCTACCACAAGTAAGTTGTTCATTATATTTCAATAACTCTTGCACCCGAGAGGCGTATGTAGGGTAAATTAGGGTCAATAAGTATCTCGCACCCGAGATGACATAGATAGGTTTACTTTACTGCAATAAACATTAGCTCAGTTGCAAAGACCGCAAGACAACCATTAGTGGTGGGGGGGGGTAGCGTCCAGCGTGGCGCCCACGTCAGGTAGAAAAGCGTGCTGAACATCAATCCACCATCATTTAACATAGTACTAGTCTCAGTCCGTAGGATTGCCAAGATTTAGAAATAATGGCCATAATTATAACTATCCATACCGTAATAAATTTTCGATAATTAGACATCACCACCAGCCATCGCGTCCGCCCAAATCCCAAGACCACAGTCAACAAGTCTCAGAACCCACCTTAGCAGCTAACAGATCGCACGATTGTAGCTGCGAGAGAAGCCAGGGAAACATTAATTAGTTATGGGGTCTCATCAACCTCACCCATGCCGGTTACTGACATAGCCTGCATGCAGAAAAGCGCGAGAATGCCGAAGAAATCTGATTTAGAGTTAAAAACCTCCGAAGGAGCAAAGGAAGTTGGAGTAGAACTAGAGCAGAGAAGGTGTCTAGAAGAAGAAAGCCAAGAGAAGGAGTAGAGAACTATTTTGCAGGGGTATCAGCGACGAGCAAAGATGACGAAAGTAAGCCCAACAGTGGTAGAACAGGAGCTGGACAATAGGATTCAAAAAATGGAGTCCCTCATCGAGAAATATGACAGTGCAGCCTTAATTGACGCAGACCTCATAGAATCCTTTGAGTTTCCTGTGCTCAAAAGACAAGTATACATGGAAAGTTATACAACAGAAGCAGGACGAGCGACAACAAAAGTCTTGCCTGAGTTTAGAGGTATCCAGCAGTCCTTGATAATGAATTTGAGGAACTTGCCAGTATTTGGGACGACATGCGCTGCAATGCAATGCACCAAATTCTTGCTGAGTAGAATTCAAAACGGCTCCTTGTGGCTGGGGAAAGAGATCTTGATTCACACAGAAGACATTCATAGGTTGACAGGGCTGTCACAAGAAGGAAGGGACGTCTCTTCAACGTTCCAGACCCTCTCCAAACGGGCGAAGGAGTCGGGGGATACAGACTACTATGCTAAGTATGGCACCCAAAGGGGAGGAAAGGGGGAAAAAATTGAGCTAATCAACAAGCCAGAGATCAGGTTCACATGCTACCTCATTTCCAGCAAGACGATGAGGCATTACACCAAAGGGGAGTGTACCTTGGACACAATTTTGGTCGCAGAGCACTGCATCCAGGGGACCAGGCTGAACTGGTGCTCCTTCTTGCTGAAGGAGTTGTTCGAGGCATTTGAAGACAATTATAAGAGGGCAACGGGATTTATCTACGGATACTTGATAGTAGCGCTGGCCATGTGGAAGTGGACTTTCCCCCTCATCAGGATACCAGTGGAGATAACGGAGGATCAGCCGCTGGCGATGAAGTTTACCCCATGGAAGGTGTTTGGAGACCCCAACACCAAGGAAGTAAACGTAGAGGCCTTTAGAAGTTGGTATGGCCTAATGGTCGATGTTTTAACAAGCCAACAGAGGATCCCCATAAACCTGCTGGACGGATATAGTGAGAAAGTCTGGTTTGGGGTCACACACAAGCACACGTTCCTCAGACCCACTTGTGTACCAGAGGCAACATTCCAGATGAGGCCGTTGAAATTCCAAATTGATGAAGCAGCTTTCCATATAGAAGTTTGTTCGTGGCCGGGGGTTGCGATGGAAGTCAGAAATGGGGTGTACACGTACATCTTCGACGGGATGCTACCACATCGGTTGCCATGAGAAACGACAGAAGAGGTAGCAAATAGGGTGTCAAACCTACAACTCCTCTTGATCATTTAGCAATTGAATACAAAGATATGAAGCTTTAATGAATTAGTTCAGGTGATATCAAGTAGTGCAACTCCATTTCCCATTTTTTCAAAATTCCAAGTTTCTTAGTCGACCCCGCTTCCAAGCACGACCTCCATCTCCACACCCATTCCAAAGGTATTATTTAGTTCACCACCCCCAGCAACCACACCACTGGTGGGAAAGAGTAGGTCTGCAAAACCCATAGCGGCACCCAAGGCCAAGAGGGCCAATGTTGATGAATCAAGTTCGGTGGTCGACCTCACAGGAGAGGATTCGCCCCGGCAACTAAGCACATGGGTACTAATCCAAGAAGAACCAATGGTCGAGATAGGGGAAGTAAGCGGATTGCCACCCCACAACCCCGTTAACCCCTTCGATTTCCTAAGCATATGCATATCACCACCTCGTACCAATCCACTGCCACCTACCACCTCATCTGCACCATCCACCTCATCCGCCACCGTGTCAGATCCAGTTATTAGGAAACTACTCAATGGGGACCACAGGATGGAGGTTAACTCGGGTACGGAAATGGTACCCCCAACCAACCCCACCGTGGACCCCCAGACCACTTTTACCAACCTAATCACTCAAATGGAACAGATAGTTGAAGACACAGCTGGGTCACTCCCTGAGCCTACTCCGCTCCAGCAGCCCAACCAAGTAGATCAAAGGGAGCGACCGAACCTGAACATGGCGGACTCTGCACCCCACCAAATCCCGCCGCAGTCACCTCAAGACCAATCAACAAGATCGGTTGCCAGTGGGCAACCACTTCAGGAGCGACGACCATATTTTGGTACCTGAGGTGCTGAGAGCATGGAGACGTGGGGGACAGCTCAGCTATACCATTTCATCCAAAGGGCAGCACAACAAGCTGAGAGGCTCCACTCAAAACTACAACAGAAATGTGAGCAATAGCAATAGCACATAATCATGCTTACTGAACAACGTGAGCAACTTACAATGGAAAAGGGGCAGCTACAAAACTAGTTGGATAGAGTGGCCAGGGTTTTTAGGGAAGTGTGGCCTGCAGTGACGACCCACTACAGTTAGGTGCCAGCTGATGTGCAAGAGACGGCAATAGTAGAGCAGGCAGTCCACCTAAGGGTGGCATAATCCAACCTCCACCAAGAGAATACAAAACTCAAGGTGGCATTGGCAGCATGACCCGCGCTGCCCGACCCAGCAGTTGTATACACAGCACAAATCTCAAAGAAACAGGGCCAGGTAACAAAGAAGCAGGAAGTCCTCAGTACTACAGCCAGAGATTCCTACAACATCCTGAAAGGTCTGCAGGAATGCTCAACGACCCTCATAGTGAAGACGCAATCGATTTTGGCCCAGCTGCAACAAATCTCCAAGGAAATACAGTAAGCCACAAACTCAACTAGGCTGGACCAATTGTATGCCTAGGCGGATGTGCCAGAGGTCCAAATTCAACAGGTAGAGGAGACGTCGACGATAACCAAGCAGGAAATTCGGGAGCTTCGCCAGCCCATAAATATCAGCGCCCAAACGATGTAGCAGTTGGCCTCTGAGGCCGGTAACCAGGTCAACACAGTATTCGGCATTGTACCGGCAATCGTCGGGGAGGAAGTTGTCACAAAGATCATGGTGGAGACTGACGCGTTGCTGCAAGGGTGGCAGCAGGCCGTGGCAACTTTCCAAGAGCTTAAAGCTTTAGCTCTGACCAAGGTCCCAGAGTTGGGGCCCTTGTTTGGACAACAAGTAGAAGGCATGTAGCCGGAACAGGGCACAGAGTCAGGCGGCCGCATGGAGGTGGAGACGGCTTAGGACAATTGACTCGGGACGAGTCAAAAGGATGTGGTCAGGGCCTGTTGGGGCCCTTGTTTTGGAGATCAGCAGATTTTGAGTGGTGGCGAGCACGTGGCGGGACGCAACCTCGATAGGCAGGTAGGTGTCAAGGTTGCGGAGGAGCAGAGGATAGGTGTCGCGGTGGTTGCGGGAGAAAGCATAGACAGTGGAAGGGTGCAGAAGGAAACAGGTAGTGAGCTCTCGGTGAATGGAAAGAAATGAAAGACAGCCGACCAAGAAATGGGGAAGAACTGTCAGTGGCGCGAGCGGGAGAATAAATAAGCAACCAACCAATGGAGGAGAAGGTTGGCACAGATGGGAATAGGCAACAGGGAGCCACAGGAGAGCTCTATCGGGTTGCATTGTTCTCCTTTCTTTCAGGTTACTGTAGTTCCTTTCTGTCCCTCGGGACATGTTGTATTTTGTTTTATTCTATGCTCTTCTGTAGCAGAGCCTTGTAATAGCTTGCCTCTGACGGCTAATGAATAATATATCCAAGATGGTTGTTATGCTATGTGATGCTAAATATAGATGAGTGCTGTTATTTGCTGGGTTTAAAATTTTGTTTATCTTTGGTTTAATTGTTTCCCTGAAGAATGTATGTTTCAGAATGCTCTGTCATGGCTGTTTAATTCCTTAGTTTAGCTTTGGTTCACCTGTTTGGATGTTGGGGAATGATACCGATCTACTCTCAATCACAGTAGGGTCACGGCACGCCTCAGGTGAGACTCTCTGCCCTTTGAAGCAGAGTGTAAATGCCGACGTGAATCTAGACTACGACAGAAAACCTTGTTGGCCCTCAGCCCTGAACCCGGGTCTTCTCTGCGAGACTTGTTTTCTCGCCAACAGGGCATGATCTCACTAATCCCTTGTGCTTAGGCTGACCACAACGGCAAGAAATGCTACGCAAAAGCTTTTGACCTCTCAAGAACTCAACAAGTACAAATGAATTGAATTATGGCCATATTCACCCATATATCGCCATTTTCAAAAACTTGGGAGGACCATAACGAGAGATCAGAAGGTCCATTCTCTGAACCATAAGTTGCACCATAATAATCACTCCATGATGAACAAAGGCGATGACACACATTCGCACTCCCGAAAAAATAATTTTTCAGCGCCGGTAGGTATGCCCTCTCTCATCTTCTTTTTTAAAGCTCATGACTTTCAATAATATTTGATAAAGAAGATTCTTTCACTTGAGGTAGTTGTTTTTGAAGGAAAAGATCGCAAAACCTTTCGCAACTCCATTCACAGAAAGTTCCAGAGAAGGTACCATTCTACCCCCATCATGATAGACTCCCATAAACTCTGCATATCCTGACATCATTTCTCCATCAGAAATCAAGCATAAGGTCCTCATATCCGATCGTGTTTATCATCACCTCACCCTGCACATGATAAACATCCTCGTTGGTCGGTAGAGGCTCCCCTCCATGGAGCTCGTCACCCATAGTAGACCGTATACCACAACAAAAGTGACGCCATGGCCACACCACTTTAGTCCGGGAAGCACCTCATGCCCATCCATCCACCATGCATAAGGTCAAATTTTACCATACAAACTAAAACCCCCTTCTTGGATGCCCAGGTTATACAAGCAGATCAAAAGTGCACTATTGCGCTTCCCATTTGGCCCACCATACCTCCACTAGCATAATCCCATTTGCGATACTTTTTCATCTGCTTCATCAACCTCACACATGATAACAACTAATGGGATCCCCACCCTCAACAAAACACCTTCCTCACAACATCAGTGAGCGAACACTTTCATGTTTTGGGGTACCCATATCTGTGTTTTGTACAAACAAAACCCCATTATTTGATTCTTTTGGTCAGTGTACAAAGACCAAAAACGGTGCACTACATCCCCTCACCCTCTCATCCATATTTTTCTCCCATGGCAGCACTCCCTGAACACCCTTGGTCGGAGTATTACACCCCCACACACAAGCCACCCTGACATTCATAGCCAGTTTATACCCACCCTGGAAGTCCTACTGACTCTAAGGATTTCCCCATCAGAGATAACCATGACTGCCACCAAGCTGCTTAGTATACTTCGACCTTGGGCCACTGAATCCCCACCATCAGTTTTCAGTCACCCCTCGCCAACATGCATATGTTAAACCCTTCACATCTAGGTCCCCGACCCGTCATGTCCGTGACCCCTCATTCGGGTTAGGCTTCCTTTTTGTCAACTTCAACACCTATTTTCCAAAAAGGAAGCAATACCTTGGATCACCCCTCTCCATAAAAGGGGCATCCTCGGGTGGCACTATGGGAGGCATCATTTCCCATAGATGTCATCGATCCTCCTGACATTCGACTACAACAAAATCTTTCATGTCAAGATGGTATCATACCTTACAACCATTGCACTTTGATCAAATTCGTTGAAGACCTGTGCCTCCATAAGCGTCTCTTTCAACAATGCTTACACGGGAAGGTCCCAGCCAACACCTATGCGTATAATGCGCAGCTGTATGCCATACCAAGTTTATGCATATGGGTACCACATTCCACCTATTGTCAAAGAAAAAACGCCTCGGAGGGCGTCAACAGTCGTCGTCAGCAACCACCAGATCACTACCATATTAGTGATACAAACAGAACATATATCTGGCTAATAGAGTTGTTTAACTGGCCACAACATCATAAGCATTGGACATGTCCGCCTCATAGAAAATTTGTATATGTATTGTATTATATTTTCTTACAGTGGTCCCTTAGGATGTGGTCATTCTTGGAACTGGTGTAGGGTGTTTCCAATTCCAAGCTTCACGCATGTCTCTCTCTCTCTCTACACATGATATACAGAAAATAAAATACAATGTATTTCGGCTATACAATTCTTCCTAGACCTCACACATTACGGGGCAAATGTTAACAATGGAAAATCGTACAAGAAAAAGACGACATTATTTAATGTCAAGCAGAAGGATTTACAAGGCTAGAAGACATTACAGAATCTGGAAAGTATTTAAAAATCTCTAAGGTCTGAGGAAAATCAAATTTGAGAAATTCATAAATGCTTTTGCACGCATTATCCTTCGTGAAAAGCGCCTTTGCACGCCGTATGACCCGAAATGCGCACAATCCTGGGAGTGGCGAAATGTCACTTTTTGAGACCACACAAAGAATAGGAAAAGTGATTCGTCACTTGAAGCCACCTAAGGACAGCCACCAACGCCTCCTTAAACAACAAGTGCTCACACAATGGAATATTTGGAGCACACAATGGAATCATACCCCTCTCTTGGGTCACCATCCACAATGTTCCAAGAGAGGGAAGGAGGATTTGAATTCTCCTATATAAGACCACCATGAGATGAATAATTGGTGAACACTTTGTTATGCTGGCCAGAATTTCCCAAGCAATACCAGCAGTGTGTGATTCAGAGTTGAAGATAGAGGGGAATCAATTGTTGGCCATCCAACAAGTTCATTCCATCACAGTAGAGAGAGAGGGAGACTTTGCACCGAGGGAAGCTTGGGGTAAAAACATCCTTGCATCGGGACTTAGAACCCATGTTCTAGGGGCCTTTTGGCAAGTGGGTAAAGTTTCACTCTTATTTTCCTACCAGCGCCCAACAAGAGGGGCCAAGAGCCACCATTTGAATTATTGGTGTCATTTGACTCTTTTCAGAGTTCATGTTTATTTGTTTTAGTTTTAATTTATATATGCATGCTATTTCTCTATCTAGTATGCTTATGATTCTAGCTTGTTCCAATAACTTGCTTGAATCCACTTCTTTTTCTACCTATTACCAATAACTTAAGTGGGTAGACGACACCCCTTAAGTTGGCGTGATTTCGTACATATGTACACCAAACACACTTCAACAACTATCATACATATTTGTTTTCATTCTGTACTAGCTTCATCATAGACTTTCCTGATTTGGAAAATAATGCTAAGACAATCATACTATTCAAAATAAATCCTGAGAGTTCACCTAACATTAGATTTAAACCTTCATAAGCGTTTAGACATTTTGAGAGTTGTTACTCTTCAGATTATTGTCTGTACAACCATACAAAGAAAGGCAATATTTATTATAGACGACTATGTTAAATGTACAGACCTGCCAGTTCACTGCAACTTAGTATTTTTAACATTTCTTTCATATACATCATCTACTCTTGAACAGATTTAGTCAAGTCCCTTACTGCTAATTTACTTCACCATAATAATAATAAAATTCGAAGTAAAATGAATTAACTGGTGCATACCAATTAAGGTAGACTAGTTGCCACCCAACTTATGAGCTCTTTTTCCACAAATCCCCTCGAGCAGAGATCAAATCTTCCAGCAGTAGACAACCTCTTGTCTAAGCGGAATTTTCTTATTTAAGCCTGCTTTCCCATCAACTTGTTTCCTTAACTACGTCTAGTTAATTAGGATGCTGTTTTCCTTTTTTCCTAAGCTTTCCTTTTGTTTCTTCTACAAAAGTACTTTAAAACTAGCTTTTCCTCTTTCTAGTTTTATTCCACCTCTTTCCAGTAATTTCCCTCTTTACTGGGGTAGCTTTTTTAGATTTTTATCTCCAATCTAAAATTCAATATTTAATTGATTTTCTCCAAGGATTTTTAGAGAACTAGGAAAGTCTTATGAACCTTATCCATCCTCATGGATTTGGATTCCTAATCTCTATTCATTATCTAGTCTTTGCACCATTAATTCCATTTTCATTTTATTAATTTAAATTAATAAAATATATCCACAATAAATGTTTTCCCTTGGGTCCAATTGACCCTTAGAGCCTTTGACTGCCTAAATTAAAAGCAGAAAATTAGGGACATTACATATTCCTCCTCTAAAATAGAACACCGTCATCGGTATTACCAATTATTACGTTGATTTCTTAACTCTGGATGAAGATTCCTCCTTCATCTCATCTTCTTGCTCCCAACAGTTTCTTCAGAGTACAAGTGCATATACTATACCTTTACTCTGCTCACTACTATACTCTGAAGCTTGATTTCTTCCTGCTTCAGTATAAGAAGTATATCTAGAAGAATTTTTCATTCCTACTTCCACCTGTCCATAGTTCATACCAATGCATATAAGTAGTATCACCTATATATATTGATAAGAATTTATCATGATAATACTCTGAACCTTAATAGTGCTCAATAGAGTCGCGTGGTAGTAAAACTCCTCATGGTTCATAGTAGTATAGTGCTAATTTAGCACAACTACTATTATTCAATGTACTTTGGCGAGGCTTCCTCATCAAGTACACATGGCGGTCTTTTGAAATTATTTGTGAGTTCTTTCCTCGTCAATACATCTTTTCATATTGACTCCATTTTATCGGAGTTTAGCAATTCATGTTGCACTTAGCTTCACAACACAAACACCTCTTAATTAGAAGCTTATTAATTTCTATTAAAACCAACTTTGTCATATGCAGTATTCCCACTTAAGGTTCTTTCCCTTTTTCCAGTTCATACATGCACCTCATGTACTTAATATTTATTTGATTCTCTCAATTTGTTTAGATGGTGACACATAGTACTCAAGTTCAACTTGATACAGATTTTTCTGTAACACAGATTTCAAAGTCCACTTGAAATTTACCTTATCAATTTTATTATTTATCATCCATCTAGAAACTTCATATTAGTTCACAATTTCTATCTTGGATACATTGACTACTCTTATTAGTGTTTTCTTCTAGGCCAACCAGTTTCTTAATTTTATCGAAACAACTTCCTACTTCTGTTCTGGAATAGGGATAGTATCCAAAATTTCTGTCGGATACTTATGTTTCATTATTACTTAGTAACATTTTTTGACTAGAAAATCTACTACTCATTTCTCATATCAAGACAAAACATGTTCTGGTTTAAATCTTGAATTCAAGTTTAGTCACAAGTATGTCCTGCCTAAGGACATTTGTGATATTTTTCCAAAAATTTTGTTTTACTGAGATCACATTGTTAATGTACAATATGTTTTTGTAATTATCAGTCCCTCCTGATTTGGAATATATACCAATATCTCAGTATTTTGTAGTTTTTCTTGCTTACTGTTGAAATCATTTATGCTTGTATCAATCCTTCAAAGTTAGAGTTTTCATTACTCCAATATTCTTAAAAATTTGAGGGACATTCCCTCTTAAACATCTAAAATCTTATTTTATTTTCCTTTTTCATGTTTGATTTTTATTTTAGACTCATTAAGGAAAGACAAACACCTAGTTTCCTTTGCATTTTTTTGTTTTCATGTGATTGAAAAATTTATACTTCAGACATATGTGTTTTGGGATCAAAACCCCTTCTTACCTCATAGATAATGTCTCCACTTCCTGAAACACATATTTCAGCAGCACACTCTAAGGCATACTCAGTGTAATCCTGTTCCTTTGTCTGAATTTTTTTTTCTTGACTCATATGCTATGACTGAGTAATGATACTACTTCTAATCCTTCTATTCAAACCTCTGTACCACTACAATTTCTTGTATTGGGTCAGAATCTTAAAACATGAGTAGTTGTTAGTTTAAGTTTTTATTTGTTCAAGCTATATTGACCTTTTTCGGTGCATTCATTTTTTTCTCCTTACTTCTGTAGAGAGGAAATAATACAGGCTAAGACTAAGAATCTTTCTACCAATCTCCTCTAGTATTTCTCAATACCCGTGGTTGATCTTAGGGCTGAAACATTAGTAAATACTGATCAATTCATGCTAACGTGTGTCTTTTCTCAGTCCCCTACTCATCCTTTTTTCTGAATTTACACGACTCAAGCAAAGAAATTTATTTTTATAAGATTCCTTTTTACTAAGTCTATCATGCAATTTATGTTCTCTAAATGTTTGCAGAATTGTAGAACAATTTTGAGATGTTCCTTATGTTCTGTTTCATTTGACACGTAAAGGAGCAAGACATTAATCACCCAATAAGTATAGTCACCTTTTCATAGATTATGTATCTTGTTCTACTTACAACTTCACTGATGTCCTCTCCCTTTCTTCTCAGTTGGTGACAGCCTGTCCTTGAACCAATTTTATGAAAGGGCATGGGTTTCTCTCATTTGATCAATTTATGAACAACACCGTGTTCTTCCTAGAAGCTCCTTTGGCTTGATATATCCGCTGTCGCGCAACTCTTGTAGTTGATATTTTTTTTTTTTCAATATAAGCTATTTATTCTTTGTGTTATTCTATAGGCATATGTAACTCAAGTTATGAGGTAGTAGAGATATTCTTTTGGGAACCGCCTACTTGATTTCTCTGAATATTGTTGAGTTTTCTATAGTTTCCTTTTCTATTTGTTGTCCTAATTTTGGTACTTGTACATCATGTACTTGACAACCTTTCCTTGTTGTCCTTTTTAACTATTGCTCTGAATTTTGTCCGATGGACATGAGTGTGGGTTTTATGTTCATTGGTTTTCCTTTACAATCTATATAGGGAGCTATTTTATCTAACACACTCATTCCTATTTATACCTCAGGGGAATCTAAAGGTAAAACCTTTAATTTTAACTCAGTTGTTTGTACCCATTTAATTTACAACAATCTTGGGTAACTTATGAGTCACTTTTCTCTTAGTAATTAGTTAAACAATTCCGACCTGCTGAAATTTTTATTTCTTATGTTAATTTGCACCTAAATTCAGCAACTAGAACAGGTGGTTTAGAAATCATACCTTTGATTTTTTCCAAATGTCTCCAACCTCTTCTTTCCTACAAACAGATTTTATACTTCTTCTACTAGAATGTCTACAATTTTCAATCTGTTCAGTGTTTCGCTACTTTTTTGCTGCAGTTGCAAGATGTCTTTGCCTTTCTTCTTTTCCATGGTTACTATTCCAGCCATGGATATCTACATTTTTGTTGAAAAATTTTCAATTATGGGCAACTCTCTTGGTTAGATTCTGTTTCTAGAAGTATTTAATCAACGCTAATTGGTTCAGCATCCCTACCTTCCATTTTATTATCATTACTTCTATCCTTCAAGTATATACTTGAAATTTGAGGGAGAGTCTTCCCCATTAGTGGTCCTTCCACTCCACACTTTTATCACTCTCGTTTCTTCCTAATATAGTTAACTTTAGCCTACAATTGGTAGATTTCCGCTTATTATTTTCCTAAATTCAGGAGCCAGAATTCCTCATGCTTCTACTTATAGATAGTAGGTAGGAAATTTAAAAATCACCATACCTTTGTGTTCTCTTCTATTATATAAGGTACCTAGCGAAGCAGGTTGGTGAATTTGGTAACAAGTCATCAATGGTAAGTTGTCCCAACCTAAGCTCATGAAACTCTTTGGCTTTGTCATCCTAGTACCGTTTATTTAGATATATAGATTTAAATTTAATTTGGAAATCTTCCCCAAGTGACATTTCTCATCTATCACCAGCACCATTTTGGTTTCATCCTACCATAAGGCAGCTTTACCTTGTACTTAGTAAATAGCTAACCTAGCTTTCAAATTTCTTCCATTCTCATAACTTGGAAGTAATTTACCATGTTTAGAAGCCAAGCTTCTCCATCTTCCTCCTTCTCTCTATCATAAGAGGGAGGTTTGATTTTTCGGAATTCATTTTGCAATTCCTTTTTCCTTCTAGGCTACTATCTAGAGGCTACATCATCCTCAAACTCTTTTGAGTGATTTTCAGTTCCCGTTCTCTCTTTCCCCGAACCTTCACCTTCATGACTGTTCCTGGAGGTCAATTCTTTGATTAACCTTTCTTGATCTTTGCTGGCTAGCGATAATATTTCATGGTGGTTTTTCAGTTGCATCATTTCTCTTTGCATCTAATGCATCATGGCCAATAATGGAGCATTATGATCTAATGTATTTTCTGCACAACTCAGATCCACATACAACTCATCTCCTTCACTCATGGTTTGCAGTTGTATGGTTCTGGACTAAGTCACTGTACACAAAAGTAAACATTAGGGAAAATTTATGTTAACTAAACATTTTATAGCAACATAATTTTTGGATTTTGATTTTCTGGTGTGAGCACACATTCAGGTCCAGTGTTTTAACATGGGCTCTGATACCATTTGTAACATCTCTTGTTCCATAATATATATATATATATATATACATATTTTAAGAACTCATACTATTCACACAGCATGGACTTACTAGGGTTCGTCGCATTTTGACGAATTTTATCTACCAACCTTTTTAGTTGCTGTACTTTTAATCAACTTATTGTCAATTTATCGTTCAATACTTATTGTCACTTATAATTCCTTTGATCATGATTTTATGCCTCTTTCATGAATTGACATATACTCTTTGGGACTAAGATTCCAATTCAATAATTCCAATGAGACTCTATGTCTATTTTACATGGAACTTGTGGCTTAATAGTTAAATTCTATCCTTAACTATTACTAACCAATTCTTTTTCCATGTTAACTACTTCTAATTCTTCTAAGTCTATACCCCACCCATATAGACACTATATTAGCAAGTTATTAATTTTACCTAACCTTTGGAATATATATAAAAATCCATGTAACATAGCTTAACCCTTTTTAACAACATTGTTCTAAGTGATATCAATCCATAAAATTCGACGTTATGCATTAATCCTTATTAAGATTCCACATTAATGTTCTATCAAGGTTGCGTTCCTATTTTGTTTTAGCCCATCGAGATTATCTTTCGATTGAGTTCCATATAAATTTTATTCAACAAATCAGTTGACCACTTACCTTAAAGTTCTGCTTGATAGTTTCACTTACACTTTTTCATATTAAATTGATATGCTATTATTTTGACCTCTCACGTTGCATTACCACATGCACAGTCGTTGTAGGTATTTTGCATGTCATTAGAATTACCATGTCAGTAGCTAAAAAAGGATGGGAATTTCCTACTGTTTAATATGACTGCGTCTCTGTATGATTGTACACCAACCCTCTGTATGCAGATTTCCTCGGGATCTATATTCATTAAATTGACGGTACCTTGTTCACATGGCCCTTCCATGGTTTGATTAAGCTTTCAAGCCACGGAAATTTCTCTAGCATTGGATGCCATACATTTGGATGATGAGGATCTTCTCGGAAAAGGGTTTAGGGTTTCATTTAATCTTTCAGTTTAATGTGTCTGTCCTTTCCACCCTTCCTTCACTGCTATGCGTTTCATTTTGCCTGTCTGCTAGACCATTTACTTCTCAGCTTTGTATCGATTTTCATTTTCACTACTTGGTGAGGTGAGAATTTTGTCTATTACTTAGAGAGTAAGCTTGTTAGTCCCATCACCCACTCAGGTAAAAAGACTGTGTCAGCGCTGGTTGTTTTACACCTCTTTTCCAGCTCTTGGTGTCTCTATTCTATGTATTTTCGTTTCAGTTATGAGATGAATACTCAGTCTTTCTCCAATGCCAAGAGCGAGCTTGGAAACTTCGTCTCTCTCCTCAGGTAAGCCGTTTCTATTTCTGGTTGTTAATTTATACCTCATAACTTAGTTACAACCCTACATTTTCTCTATTCCATTTATTTTTCTTTTTTGAAATTCATGGATTTATTATTCCAAGATTTTCTGAGAGGCATGCACCTCTAGCTCATGGTTTCCCACTAAAATCGTTTTCTTGACTTTGTTAGTGCTGCAGGGAGGAGTTCCTCTCTTCACTTACCACATTCTTCGCTGTGAGGTTCTAGGTTTACTCTGTTTGTCAAAACGCAACTTCGACTGTGAATTTTCACCACCAGATTGAACACTAGCTGACTTCTGCAAAGTTCCCAAATACGTCTAAGTATTCTCTGGTCACTTAGGTAATAGGATTCCAGTTTGGTCTTATTTGGTTTTATGAAAAAAGAGTTAATTATTTCTTTCCTCAATTAGTTTGCTAATCTGGTAAGTTTGGTTTATGCAGGTGGGGGAGGTTCCGCCTCGAAACCCTTCCTGCAATCAGATTCTCTATTATGATTCTTCAACGAATGATTTTCCTGTTGGTTTCAAAATTTTCATTTGGTTGCAACTCTAATTACTTTCCAATTCATTTCATGTTACAATCTGTGTTTGTCCTCTCCACTGACTGGTTTTGACTGAGTTTTTTGGTAACACGCAGGTGTACAACATGTGAACTTCCTTACTTCCCTTGTTTGAAAATATCAGAGCTTCCTCCGTACGACCCTGACAATGTCCTTCAGGTAATTTCATAATGGTTAATGCTCCCCCTTCCATCTTACGATTTGTTTTTTTTCCTTTTAATTTCTGGAGAGCTTCAGTAGCTTCGAATTTTCTTAGCCGCCTCCAATGTTTGAATCCAATCTCTTTTCCAGTCACAGTTCTTGAATCTTCGTTTAAAGTGTCATTATAAAACGCACTTATGGTTTTTTTAGAACCAATAGGTTATATGTTATCCTGAACAGAGAATCTCAAATTATATTACATAACTTGCATATTCTATAGATTGCTCCTTTATTTACAATCATATACATTTAATATTTTCGCTAGAATAATAATTATTTCTCCTTGTTTTTGATATTTTGTCCATAGGTAATTTATGTTACTAACTGCAATTTCGATTTATTGTACTGAGAGAATAATATTTTCAATTCTCTTTACTTAGTACAGAAATGCTATCCTTCCTCATATGTCCCAGGGTCTCTCGTTAATCCCCTAATTATTTTTAAGGTAAGAACTATGTTGAATTAATTTAAATTCTTTCCATTAAATTTAAGTTTATGATTCAGACTCCATAATTAATTCTTAATTCATTGTTCTGTGTAGGTAATTCCTATAACTTGTTTGGTCTTGACTACTTCTGCTGGAAATTTTCCTATCAATTCATAACTGTGGACTTTTCCTTTGCAGGTTGGTCCAGTATCCCATTTTGGGGATTTCTGATATGCTATCTCTGCATAATTTGTAGCGAGATTGTTCAATTTATTATATATGGGACAAAATTCCCCAATTTGTATTATTTAGTTTGACCAAGGTTGAATTGGACTTTGTAACTATATGGATTTACATCTTTGTAATTACATAATTATGTAATATATTCAAGAGACTCTTTTCTCTTCTAATGAAGTTATGTTTGTAATTCAGATGTAATACTTTTCCTAAAATTCGTATTTCAGTTCTAGTAATAATTTACGAATTCCTCCTTGAAAATTATTATTGTCACTGTCTATTATGTCTTAGTTCTAGCATTACATTATTCATATCTACTACAACATAAAACTTACTTGAATATTCTAGATTCACATTGACTCTCATACATATTTGTTTTCATTATGTACTAGCTTCATCATAGACTTTCCCGATTTGGAAAATAATGCTAAGACAATCATACTATTCAAAATAAATCCCGAGAGTTCACTTAACCTCAGATTAAAACCTTCATCAGGGTTTAGACATTTGAAGAGTTGGTAATCTTTAGATTATTTTCTGTACAACCATACATAAAAAGGCTATATTTATTATAGACTACTCTATTAAATGTACAAACCTACCAGTTCACTGCAACTTAGTATTTTTAACATTTCTTTCATATAAAACATCTATTCTTGAACAGATTTAGTCAAGTCCCTTACTGCTAATTTAATTCACCATAATAATAATAAAATTCTAAGTAAAATGAATTAATTGGTGCATACCAATTAAGGTAGACTAGTTTCGACCCAACCTATGAGCTCTTTCTCCACAGCTCCCCCCGAGCAGAGATCAAATCTTCAAGCAGTAGACAACCTCTTATCTACCCAGAATTTGCTTATTTAAGCTTGCTTTCCCATCAGCTGGTTTCCTTAACTGTGTCCAGTTAATCAGGATGTTGTTTTCTTTTTTGCCTAGGCTTTCCTTTTGTTTCTTCCACAAAAGTACTTTAAAAATAGCTTTTCCTCTTTCTAGTTTTATTCCACCTCTTCCCAATAACTTTCCTCTTTATCGGGGTAGCTTTTTTTTAGATTTTTACCTCCAATCTAGAATTCAATATTTAATTTATTTTCTCCAAGGATTTTTGGAGAACTGGGAAAGTCTTATGAACCTTACCCATCCTCATAGATTTGGATTCTTCATCTCTAATCATTATCTAATATTTGCACCATTAATTCCATTTTCATTTTATTAATTTAAATTAATAAAATATATCCACAATAAATGTTTTCCCTTGGGTCCACTTGACCCTTAGAGCCTTTGACTGCCTAAATTAAAAGCAGAAAATTAGGTACATTACATATTCCCCCTCTAAAATGGGACATCGTCCTCGGTGTTACCAATTATTATGTTGATTTCTCAACTTTAGATGAGGATTCCTCCTTCATCTCATCTTCTTGCTCCCAACAGTTTCTTTAGAGTACAAGTGCATTTATCATACCTTTACTCTACTTACTGCTATACTCTGAAGCTGGATTTCTTCCTGCTTCAGTATAAGAAGTATATCTGGAAGAATTTTTCATTCATGATTCCACCTATCCACAGTTCATACCAATCCATATGAGTAGTATCACCTATATATATTGATAATAATCTATCATGATAATACTCTGAACCTTAATAGTGCTCAATAGAGTCATTTGGTAGTAAAAATCCTCATGGTTCATAGTAGTATAGTGCTAATTTAGCACAACTACTATTATTCAATGTACTTTGGCGAGGCTTCCTCATCAAGTACACATGGCCACCTTTTGAAATTCTTTGTGAGTTCTTTCCTCGTCAGTACATCTTCTCATATTGACTCCATTTTATCGGAGTTTAGCAATTCCTGTTGCACTTAGCTTCACAACACAAACACCTCTTAATTAGAAGCTTATTAATTTCTATTAAAACCAACTTTGTCATATGCAGTAGTCCCACTTAAGGTTCTGTCCCTTTTTTCCAGTTCATACATGCACCTCATGTACTAAATATTTGATTGATTCTCACAATCTGTTCAGATGGTGACAAACTGTACTCAACTTCAACTTGATACTGATTTTTCTGTAACATAGTTTTCAAAGTCCACTTGAAATTTACATTATCAATTTTATTAGTTATCATCCATCTTGAAACTTCATATTAGTTCACAATTTCTATCTTGGATACATTGACTACTCTTATTAGTATCTGTTTCTAGGCCAACCAGTTTCTTAATTTTATCGACACAACTTCCTACTTCCGTTCTGGAATAGGGATAACATCTAGAATTTCTGTCGGATACTTATGTTTCATTATTACTTAGTAACGTTTTCCGACTAGAAAATATACTGCTCATTTCTCATACCAGGACAAAACATGTTCTAGTTGAAATCTTGAATTCAAGTTTAGTCACAAGTATGTCCTGTCTAAGGACATTTATGATATTTTTCTAAAATTTTTATTTTACTGAGATCACATTGTTAATGTACAATCTGTTTTTGTAATTGTCAGTCCCTCCTGAATTGGAATATATACCAATATCTCAGTATTTTGCAGTTTTTCTTGGAGTATTTCCTGTTTACTGTTGAACTCATTTTTCTTTGTATCAATCCTTCAAAGTCAGAGTTTTCATTACTCCAATATTTTTCAAAATTTGAGGGACATTCCCTCTTAAACATCTAAAATCTTATTTTCTTTTCCTTTTTCATGTTTGATTTTTATTTCTGACTCATTAAGGAAAGACAAACACCTAGTTTGCTTTGAATTTTTTGTGTGGTTGAAAAATTTATACTTTAGACTTATGTGTTCTGGGATCAAAGCCCCTTCTTACCTCACAGATAATGTCTCCACTTCCTGACACACATATTTCAACAGCACACTCTAAAGCATACTCAGTGTAATCCTGTTCCTTTGTCTGAATTTTTTTCTTGACTCATATGCTATGATTGAGTAACAATACTAATTCTAATCCTTCTGCCCAAACCTCTATACCACACAATTTCTTGTATTGGGTCAAAATTTTAAAACATGAGTAGTTTTTAGTTTAAGTTTTTATTTGTTCAACCTATATTGACCTTTTTCGGTCCATTCATTTTTCTCTCCTTACTTCTGTAGAGAGGAAATAGTATGGGCTAAGACTAATAAACTTTCTACCAATCTCCTCTAGTATTTCTCAATACCCATGGTTGATATTATGGCTGAAACATCAGTAAATACTGATCAATTCATTCTAACGTGTGTCTTTTCTCAGCCCACTACTCATCCTTTTTCTGAATTTACACAACTCAAGCACTGAATTTTATCTTTATAAAATTCCTTTTTACTAAGTCTATCATGCAATTTATGTTCTCTAAATGTTTGCAGAATTGTAGAACAATTCTGAGCTGTTCTTTATGTTATGTTTCATTTGACACATAAAGGAGCAAGACATTAATCACCTAATAAGTAGAGTTACCTTTTCATAGTTTCTGTATCTTATTCTACTTAGATCTTCACTTATGTCCTATCCCTTTCTTCTCATTTGGTGACAACCTATCCTTGAACCAATTTTAGGAAAAGACATGGGTTTATCTCATTTGATCAATTTTTGAACAACACCGTGTTCTTCCTGGAAGCTCCTTGGCTTGATATATCTGCTGTCCTGCAACTCTTGTAGTTGATTTTTTTTTTTCTTTTTTTTTTCAACTATAAGCTATTTAGTCTTTGTTTTATTCTATAGGCATATGTAACTCCAGTTATGAGGTAGTTGAGATATTATTTAGGGAACCACCTCCTTGATTTCTCTGAATACCATTGAATTTTCTACAATTTATTTTTCTATTTGCTGTCCTAATTTCGGTACTTGTACATCATGTACTTGACAACCTTTCCTTGTTGTCCTTTTTAACTATTGCTCTGAATTTGGTCCGATGGACATGAGTGTGGGTTTTATGTTCATTGCCCATGGTTTTCCCTTACCATCTATATAGGGAGCTGTTTTATCTAACACACTCATTCCTATTTATACCTCAGGGGAATCTAAAGGTAAAACCTTTAATTTTAACTCAGTTTTTTGTACCCATTTAATTTACAACAATCTTGGGTAACTTATGAGTCACTTTTCTCTTAGTAGTTAGTTAAACAATTCCAGCCTGCTGAAATTTTTCTTTCTTATGTTAATTTGCACCTAAATTTAGCAACCATAAAAGGTGGTCTAGCAATCATACCTTTGATTTTTTCCAAATGTCTCCAGCCCCTTCTTTCCTACAAACATATTTTATACTTCTACTGCTAGAATGTCTACAATTTTCAATCTGTTCAATATTCCGCTACTTTTTTGCTGCAGTTGCAAGATGTATTTTCCTGTCTTCATTTCCATGGTTACTATTCCAGCCATGGTTATCTACATTTTTGTTGACAATTTTTTCAATTATTGGTAGCTCTCTTGGTCAGATTTTGTTTCTAGAAGTATTTAATCAGCGCTAATTAGTTCAACATCCCTACCTTCCATTTTATTATCTTTACTTCTATCCTTCAAGTATATACTTGAATTTTGAGGGAGAGTCTTCTCCATTAGTGGTCCTTCCACTCCACACTTTTATCACTCTCGTTTCTACCTATAATAGTTAACTTTATCCTGCAATTAGTAGATTTCACTTTCCGCTCATTATTTTCCTAAATTGTTTCTAATTCCTCATCCTTCTCCTTATAGATAGTAGGTAGGCAATTTAAAAATCATCGTACCTTTGTCTTCTCTTCTATTATATAAGTTACCTAGTGAAGTAGGTTGGTGAATTTGATAACAAGTCATCAATGCTAAGTTGTCCCAACCTAAGCTCATGAAACTCTTTGGCTTTGCCATCATAGTACCATTTAGTGAGATATCTAGATTTAAATTTAATTTGGAAATCTTCTCCAAGTGACAGTTTTCTCATGCACCATTTTGGTTTCCTCCCACCACAAGGTAGCCTTACCTTGTAATTAGTAAATAACCAACATGGCTTTCAAATTTCTTCCATTCTCATAACTTGGAAGTATTTTACCATGTTTATAAGCCAAGCTTCTGCATCTTCTTCCCTCTCTCTATCATAAGAGGGAGGTTTGATTTTTCAGAATTCACTTTGCAATTCCTTTTTCCTTCTAGACTGCTATCTAGAGGCTACACCATCCTCAGACTCTTCTAAGTGATTTTTAGTTCCCGTTCTCTTTTTCCCAGAACCTTCACCTTCGTGACTGTTCCTGGAGGTCAATTCTTTGATTAACCTTTCTTGCTCTTCACTAGTTAGAGGTAATATTTCATGGTGGTTTTTCAGTTGCATCATTTCTCTTTGCATCTGATGCATCATGGCTAATAATGGAGCAGTAGGATCTGGTGGATTTTCTGCACCACTCAGATCCACATACAACTCATCTCCTTCTCATGGTTTGCAGCTGTATGGTTATAGACTAAGTCACTGTACAAAAAAGTAAACATTAGTGAAAATTTATGTTAACTAAACATTTTACAGCAACATACTTTTTGGATTTTGATTTTATGGTGTGAGCACACATTCAGGGCTAGTGTTGTAACATGGGCTCTGATACCATTTGTAACATATCTGGTTCCACAATTATTTATTATTATTATTATTATTATTTTTTAGAACTCATACTATTCACACATCATGGACTTACTAGGGTTCGTCATATTTTGACGAACATTATCTGCCAACCTTTTTAGTTGTTGTACTTTGAATCAAATTAGTTGTCAGTTTCTCGTTCAATACTTATTGTCACTTATAATTCCTTTGATCATGATTTTATGCCTCTTTCATGAATCGACATATAATCTTTGGGACTAAGATTCCAATTCAAGAATTCCAATGAGACTCTATGTCTATTTTACATGGAACTTGTGGGTTAATAGTTAAATTTCATTCTTAACTATTACTAACCAATTCTTTTTCAATGTTAACTACTTCTAATTCTTCTAAGTCTATCCCCACCCATATAGACACTATATTAGCAAGTTATTATTTATATCTAGCCTTTGGAATATATATAAAATTCCACGTAACAAAACTTAACCCTTTTTAACAGCATTGTTCTAAGTGATATCATTCCATAAAATTCGACGTTATGCATTAACCCTTATTAAGATTCCAAATTAATTTTCTATCGAGGTTGCATTCCCATTTTGTTTAACCCATCGAGATTATATTTCGATTGAGTTCCATATCAATTTTATTCACAAATAAATTGACCACTTACCTTAAAGGTCTTCTTCGTTGTAGGTATTTTCCATGTCATCAGAATTACCACGTCAGTAGCTAAACAAGGATGGGAATTTCCTATGGTTTAATATGACTGCGTCTTTGTATGATTGTACACCAACCCTCTGTATGCAGATTTCTTCGGGATCTATATTCATTAAATTGACGGTACCTTGTTCACATGGCTCTTCCATGGTTTGGTTTAACCTTCCAAGATGTGAGAATTTCTCTAGCATTGGATGCCATACATCTGGAAAATGAGGATCTTCTCCGAAAATGGTTTAGGGTTTCATTTAATCTTTTCGTTTAACGTGTATTTTGTTTCCACCCTTCTTCACTGCTATGCATTTTGTTTTGCCTGTCTACTAGACCATTTACTTCTCGGCTCTGTAACGATTTTTGTTTTCACTATTTGGTGAGGTGAGAATTTCGTCTATTAATCAGAGAGTAAGCTTGTTAGTCCCATCACCTCCACTCGTAAAAGACTATGTTAGTGTTGGTTGTTTGCCACCTCGTTTCCACTCTCTCACCACTTGTCTCTGTTCTATGTATTTTCGTTTCAATGATGAGATGAATACTCGGTCTTTCTCCAATGCCGAGAGCGAGCTTGGAAACTTAGTCTCTCTCCTCAGGTAAGACGTTTCTATTTCTGGTTGTTAATTTATACCTCATAATTCCATTTATTTTTATTTTTTGAAATTCATGGATTTATTCTTCCTAGATTTTCTAAGAGGCATGCAACTCTAGCTCATGGTTTCCCACTGAAATTTCTTGCTTGACTTGGTTAGTGATGCAGGGAGGATTTCCTCTCCTCACTCACCGCATTCTTTGCTGTGAGGTTCTGGGTTTACTGCGTTCGTCAAAGTGCAACTTCGACTATGAATTTTCACCACTAGATTGAACACTGGCTGACTTCTGAAAAGTTTCAGATACGTCTAAGTATTCCCTAGTCACTTAGGTAATAGGATTCTAGTTTGGTCTTATTTGGTTTTATGCAAAAAGAATTAATTATTTCTTTCCTCACTTAGTTTGCTAATTTGGTAAGTTTGGTTTATGTAGGTGGGGGAGGTTCCACCTTGAAACCCTTCCTACAATCGGATTCTCTACTACGATTCTTCAACGAATTATTTTCTTGTTGGTTTCGAATTTTTCATTTGGTTTCAACTCTAATTCCTTTCTAATTCGTTTCATGTTACAATCCGTGTTTTTCCTCTCTAGTGACTCAGTTAAACGAGTTTTTTGGTAACATGCAGGTGTACAACTCATGAACTTCCTCACTTCCCTTGTTTGAAAAGATGAGAGCTTCCTCCGTACGGCCCTGACAACGTCCTTCAGGTAATTTTAGAATGGTTAATGCCCCCCCTTCCATCTTACGTTTTGTTTTTATTAATTTCTAGAGAGCTTCAGTAGCTTCAACTTTTCTTAGCCGCCTCCAATGTTTGAATCCAATCTCTTTTCCAGTCACAGTTCTTGAATCTTCATTTAAAGTAAATAAATCCTATTCAAAATAAATCCCAAGAGTTCACCTAACCTCATATTTAAACCTTCATTAGGGTTTAGAAATTCTAAGAGTTGGTACTCTTCAATTATTTTTTGTACAACCATATAGAGAAAGGCTATATTTATTATAAACTACTATGTCAAATGTACAAACCTACCAGTTCACTGCAACTTAGAATTTTTAACATGTATTTCATATACAACATCTACTCTTGAGTAGATTTAGTTAAGTCCCTTACTGCTAATTTACTTCACCATAATAATAATAAAATTCTAAGTAAAATGAATTAACTGGTGCATACTAATTAAGGTAGACTAGTTTCCACCCAACCTATGATATCTTTCTCCACAACTCCCCCTGAGCAGAGATCAAACCTTCGAGCAGTGGACAACCTCTTGTCTACCCAGAATTTGCTTATTTAAGCCTGCTTTCCCATCAACTTGTTTCCTTAACTACGTCCAGTTAATCAGGATGCTGTTTTCCTTTTTTCCTAGGCTTTCCTTTTGTTTCTTCTACAAAAGTACTTTAAAACTAGCTTTTCCTCTTTCTAGTTTTATTCCACCTCTTTCCAGTAATTTCCCTCTTTACTGCGGTAGCTTTTTTAGATTTTTATCTCCAATCTAAAATTCAATATTTAATTGATTTTCTCCAAGGATTTTTAGAGAACTAGGAAAGTCTTATGAACCTTATCCATCCTCATGGATTTGGATTCCTGATCTCTATTCATTATCTAGTCTTTGCACCATTAATTCCATTTTAATTTTATTAATTTAAATTAATAAAATATATCCACAATAAATGTTTTCCCTTATGGAAACTTGAATCTTAGAGCCTTTGACCCACAAATTAAAAGTAGAAAATTAGGGACATTATAGAGGAGAGCCTACGTTTGAATTGCATTAATCTCTTGCACAAGGATACTGAACCCTTAGATTCGGGTGATATCCATCGTGAGCCAGTTATTAGGCCTCCCAACGCTTAAGACACCAGCTCCTGACGCGGAAGGCTTCCTGTGATGCCCACTGTTGCTCAACCTCCCATGGATGCAACTGACTTAACATAACTTGAATTCACGGTGCCATGGGAGGGTGCCTCCTCCTCACTAGAACAATTGGCAAATTTATGCCACCCTGACGAAATTTATGGCCCGTCCTCAAGTTGGTGTAAGACCATCCTGCCATCACCTGGATCATTTATTGCTTGCCATTACTTTAACTCGAGTTTATCACCCGACACTCCATAATTTGGACCTTTACTCGACTCCTACTTTGAGCTCCACCTCCCTTTGCATCTCATGCAACCTGCACAAGAGCTCCACCCTCTCTCTGCACCACTGCGTCACTATCTCTCACGCCTGCTACACTATGCCTCCTTGCCAATGCCAGAGGCCCCTCCGAGGAAATGTGAGGGGAGCTCACCTTGCTCGTTTACGTCGAGGTAATGTGCATCAACATTTGGGAATTTCTCCTAATTCCACTGTCGACTCCAATTCCCATCCGAAAACTCCTCCTTCGGGCACTCTTGCCATGGTCGTCTCCCTTGACACTAGCCTTGAACCCTCAATTCCTAGTCTGTCTAATGCTAAACACAGGTACCGTAAGTTGACAATCCCGCGCTCCTTGCCACCTCTGCCTTGGAAGCTCGAAATTTTGTCGGTGAAGACTCCCTTTGCGTAGGAGATAGGAGTTTGGAACATCTTGGTTGATGGAACATGGTGCAGGGACGATAATGACGAGGTCTCAATTGTGTGCACACATCCACCTCCACCAAGGGTTCCACACATCCTCACGAATGGAGAGGAAGATATTGCATGCATAAATGGATGTCCAGTGATAGAAAAAGACCCTGCAGGAATTGAAGTTGTCTAGAATGAAGCTACCAAAAAGACCTGATGGTTCTACCTCATGCTACCTAATATTTTTTTGGATACACCTTTTATACTTGGTTTTTCTATTTTTCAGTAGAATTTCAAATATGATAGTTCTCTTTGACCTTTCTAGATTGTTAATGGGTTGGTTTCCCCGTCAGAAGCAACCCCTAATTCTGGTATTTTGGAGACAAAATCGGGCAAGGATTGGCTAATATCCTTAGCTACCTCTGCCCCTATGCATTGCACAATATTTTTTCCAAAAAAAAAAAAAAAAAACCACTAAAGAAGCTCTGATAAACAGGAAAGGGCTCTGAAAATATGAATGGGTCATTTGAATGAGACATGCATGTGATAGGCGATGCAAGCGAATGGAACCGAACCCATCAAATCTATGGAGCTGAATCCAAGGTTGTAACATAATGAAAGGCCATCCGGGGACGTGGGGGGCTACCTGAAGGGCCACACCCTCATGAGGTTTGAAACATCTCACACACACTTGGGAATAATTGGTACAATTTGTTGAATCACCAAACCATCATGTATACGGATCTCAATCGTGCAATAATGAGATGAAGCTGTGATCCAGGTGGATATTTGTGGCCACCTGCCTATTCCACTTGGGGCCCCACCATTGTCTCTTTCAGTTTTTAGTTTCGGCACAGATTACTATTTTTAGCCATTTTTCGGGTATTGAACTTTCAGAGCCGTTTTGAAGCCCTAAACGACATTTTTTGGGAAAAGTGGGAGAAAAATGAGTCCTTTGACCGATGTTGCTCACATCAAAAATTGTATTCCTCAGATAGATATTTCTAACGAGGTATGGTGCGCATCAAACAGAGATCGTATGCCAAAGTTACGTCCCTGGGAAGTTGAAACACCAATTTAACCAAACGGGGCCCATAATTTTGGTGCTTCATCTTGTAGGGTTAGGGTTTTGGATGTTTAGGGTTTTCCATTCTTTATAAATAATAAATAGGCCCTCGAGCCTCATTGTAACATAGTTCAGAGGCCTGTAGCCGCCACATCTCTTCTCAGAGATAAGCTACCAACACCCTAGCTAGTTTATTTCCATTATGTTTGTAAGCAAATTTCAGTTCTTTGATATTAATGAAATGAAGTGTTATTTACGTTGCATCTTTGTATTTATGGTTATATGTGTATTTTTTTGCGTTCCTGCATAAATCCGGACCAGTGGTATCAAAGCGGTCTGATTTTTCTCGATCCTTCTTTGCATGTCCCGAACGAGGTCAGGGTATAAGGAGCTAGGGCTTGATCTGGTTGAACCTTTGCAAGATCAACCTCGCAAACCCCGATGGCCACCCATGGGGGAAAAAAGAAAGATGAGGGAGCAGGAGATCCTATCAAAATATTGCTTTAGGAGGCCCTTGAAAAACAAAGGAACGCGATGAGGCGCATCTACATCCAACAACCACTCTGGAGGCGCGACTCCCTTTAAGGTACAAGTAAACTTTGAAATTCCCATTTTTGATGGTAAAATAGATACAAATGCCGTAGATAGATGGTTGAATCTATTAGAAGGATATTTCTCAGTTCCTGACTTTTCCGACTGGGAGAAGATTATTTTTGCTCTCCTCAAAGCTACTCCCCATGTCAAGGACTGGTGGGAAACCTACTATGAGAAAAAGGACGAGACAAAACCCTCTCTATTCTCAGTCGTACCCACTTGAAATTGTTTCTGAGGCGCCATCAAGGAACAATAATATCCCATGGGGAGCTATGAGGACAAGTACATACTATGGACCACACTACGACAACAAAGGGATCAAGATGTGCATGAGCTGACGAATCTATTCCATACCGTGCGCACAAAGTTGGGTATCAAAGACTTGGAGAAACATTTGGTGCTAAAGTATTGTAGTTGTCTGAACAGATACATTTAGGAGGAAATGGAGTTCCTCGACATATCCTCGCTTGGTAGGGAATATTGGTATGCTTCCAAGATTGATAATAAATTCAAATAGAAGAAGCGAGACTTTGGATCTGCGAATCAAAAGCAAGGGAAAGGTGCCCCCAAACCATAGAACAAAGGAAAAAGCCAAGGCATGGTGACCCAAGACAACCTACCAAAGCCGCAAGAAAATAACAACACTGCGACGCCCAAGAAGGACACGGGAAAGTGGTGTGAGTTCCATAAGAGCTCCACTCACAACACAAGTGAGTGTCGGGCCAAGAAGTCGTTGGTGGTTGAGATGAGGTCTTCTGAATTAGATGCATGCTCCGAATCTAAATCAGAACCTGACAAGGGGAATGACAAAGGGAAATAGATTATTGATGCAGAGCCCAATGCCATAGTTGCCACTGCGAATATCTAGAAGGAGGAACCGGAAGATCCAGAGGAGGAGAAGCGTCTCTTCCACTCCCATATGTGGGTAAAGGGTTCCCTGCTACAGTTCATTATCGACAATGGGAACCAAAAGAACCTCATTTTAGCATACGCCATGAAGCGGTTGGGCTTTCTTACCACAACACACCCACAACCGTACACCATCGGGTGGCTTCACCAAGGGCAGGATCTTCGTGTCATCAAACAATGCCACCTTCCCTAAAACATCAAGCCCTTCACGGATGAGGTATTATGTGACATTGCTCCTCTTGATGTTTGTGATGTATTATTAGGCCAACCATACTTATGGAAGTGACATGTTGTGTATGAGTCTCGACCTTGCGCTGTTATTGTTACTTTGGGAAATAAGATTTACAGGATACCAGAGGTACCACTGCCTGCCGCTATCTCTTTGGTTACTGCAAAACAATGCAATAAGCTCATTTTCAAAACTAGGAATTTTTTTTTCTTGATGATCCGCCCCTAGGTCAAGTAGAAGACTGTGGCCATGACTTCTAGACAAGGCTCCTTTGCACAACAAAAATAAATGGAAAAAGTTGTTGAGGAGTACGAGGACATCTTCACCTCACCCACAGGGGTGCCTATGCACTGTCAGGTCAAGCACCCCATTCATCTGACCCCAGGTGCGCTGCTACCCAATGGACCAATTTATCAACGCTCTGTTCTGGAGAACGATGAAATCAAGAGGCAGATTCAGGAGCTACTGAAGAAAGGTCACATATGGACTAGTTCATCGCCCTGTCAGAGCCTGATCGTGTTGGTATAGAAGAAGGATGGGACTTGGAGACTTTGTATTGACTATCAAGCATTGAACAAGATCACTGTCCGGAATAGGTACCCGATCCCACAAATTGATGACCTTCTGGACCAACTCAAAGGGGCGAAATATTTCAGCAAGATCGACTTGAAGTCTAGGTATCACCAGGTACCAATCAAACCCTTCGATGTGTGGAAGACTACCTTCAAAGCCAAGAAGGGCCTTTTCAAATGGCTGGTCATGCCTTTCGGGTTGAAAAATGCTCTCGCAACCTTCATGAGGTTGATGGACGACATCTTGTGGCCATTCACCAACTCATTTGTAATGGTGTACTTGGATGAAATTATGATCTTCAACCAGACTTGGGAAAAGCACCTCCACCACATCCGACAAGACCTCCAAACACTGCGACAACACAAGTTGTGTGCCAATTTGGAGAAGTTCACTTTTGGGATGACCTAGGTTCAATATCTGGGTTACATGATTGATGAAAGGGGGGTGCACGTGGATCCACCCAAGATCAAAGTCATTATGGATTGGCCAGCCCCAACCACACTAATAGAGCTTTGCAACTTTCTGGGTCTTGCTAATTTCTACCACAATTTCATGTTGGGATTCTCTCATATCACTTGGGCCTTAAGTCAAGTCACCAAGATAGGAGCAAAAGAAAATTTATTTTGGTCGAAATCTCAATAGAAGGCGTTCGTAGAATTGAAACATCACCTCTGCTCTGCCCCAATGCTCACATTACCATACTTGCAACAACCATTTGAGATCGAGACAAATGCCTTTGAATATGCTATTGGGGCAGTTATTACTCAACAGGGGAACTTGGTGGCATATCACAGTGAGATATTTTCTGACACAGTCCGCAAGTATCCCACTTATGAAAAAGAAATGTATTCCATTGTGCAGGCTTGTCGACAATGGAAGCATTACATTTTGGGGAAGGAAACAATCATCCACACATACCACTGACCCCTAGAGTTCATACAACCACAAGGGAAGTTGCAGAATGATCTCCATCAGAAGTGGTCCACATATCTACAACAGTTTCATTTGAAAATCTAGTACAATAAGGGTAGCACCAATAATGTTACATATTTCCTCAACCGAACACAGATCGTGGCGATAACCACCGTTCTCAACTGTTGTGGGCACGAGACTTCTGATTGGCCGCTTCTCTACAAGAGCGATCCAGAATTCGGCCACACATACAAGGCACTCTCGGGGGGTACGCAGGTTCCAAATTTTCACCTCCAAGATGCACTATTATGTCACCTAGGAAACCTTTGTGTTCCTTCAAGAGGGCATGCGAAGATGATATGGGAAGCACACTATAGTTGAGTCTTTGGCCATTTCGGGGTCGAGAAAACATTGGCGACAGGATGTTGGGAAGTACATCAGATCCTGCACTTCTTGTGCCATTGCCAAATCGACCATCAAGAAGCAAGGCCTCTATACTCTACTACCTACCCCTAGCCAACCTTGAGAATCCATCTCCATGGATTACATGTTGGGCCTTCCTTCTACTAATCATGGAAACGACTGTGTTTTCGTGGTCATTGACAGATTCTTGAAGATGTCCATTATGGCGGCCTACAAGAAGAATATCACAACAGAAGCCACTACTAAAATATTCTTTGAACGAGTGTGGGTGCACTTTGGGATCCCATAGTCTATCATCTCAGATCAGGAAAATAGGTTCCTCAACGCATTTTGGTCCAGCCTTTGGTCAATGCTAGACACCAAGCTCACCAAGTCCACAACTTTCCATCCCCAATCTGATGGCCAGACAGAGGTCATCAACATGATGATTGTACACATTCTGCGCATGTACAATTCAAAGAATCCACGCACATGGGATGAGAGCCTCCCCTATGTACAACACAGTTATAACTAGGCTCTTAAGAGCTCAACTAGCCATAACCCCTTTCAGGTGGGCTTGGGATTCCAACCACCATGTCCCATTGATGTAGCCATGCCATTTGCGGCTACTCAGGCCAATTCAACTCATGTCCAATCTGAAGTTGACAAAGTGAACAACTTCATCAAGCACATTCAACACATATGCCAACAGGTTCATGACATATTGGACAGAGCCAGTGCTAAGTACAAGCAACGACATGATCAACATCAGGTGCCACACAACTTCGAGGTGGGCGACAAAGTGTGGCTACATTTGCAGAAGAAGTGCCTCACTGGAACCCACTGCAAGCTTCGCCCACTCTAATATGGGCCGTATAACATCACCAAGGCTATAGGGAAAAATGCCTTCGAGCTCAATATTCCACCATTCCTTAGTTTTCACCCAGTATTCAATGTGGACTGCCTTCGTCCCTACTTCCAACTCTATTGGACACTTATGACATTGCGGAACAACTCAAACCAACAGAGTTAAACCCAGACTACGTGGAACAAGCAACCACATATTGTATCATGGACATGCAAATCAAGAACACTTGCCAATAGAAGATCCAACTGTATCGGGTTCTCAAAGATAGCCAACTCCTGCACCAAGGCAAGTGGTTCACCAAGGACCAAGTTTAGCAGAAGTTTCCTCATCTCATGGAGGAAATCAACACAATGGGGACCATTTCTTCCTAAGGGGGGAGGAATGATCCAGGTGGATATTGGTGGCCACCCACCTATTCCACTTCGGGCATCCACCATTTTCTCTTTCAGTTTTTCAGTTTCGGCACAACTTACTATTTTTAGCAGTTTTTCGGGTCCTGAACTTCTGGAGTCGTTTTGAGGCCCTAAATGACGTTTTTTGGGAAACCCGGGAGTAACATGAATCCATGGACCAATGTTTATAACATAAAAAGTTGTAGTCCTCAGATAGATATTTCTAACGAGGTATGGTGCATGTCAAAAGGAGATCGTATGCCAAAGTTATGTCCCCGGGTAGTTGAAATGCCAATTTCACCAAACAGGGCCCATAATTTTTGCGCTTCATCTCGTAGGGTTAGGGTTTTGGATTTTAGGGTTTTCAATTCTTTATAAATAATAAATAGGCCCTCGAGCCTCATTTTAACACAGTTCAGAGGCCTATAGCTGCCACATATCTTCTTAGAGATAAGCTACCAATGCCCTAGCTAGTTTATTTCCATTTTGTCTGTAAGCAAATTTCAGCTCTTTGATATTAATGAAATGAAGTGTTATTTTTGCTGCATCTTTGTATTTATCGTTATATGTGTATACTGTTGCGTTGGTGCATAAATATGGATCAAGCTGAGTGGATGAGAAACAATCAAGTCAAAGGGAAATGATGAGTCCCTTTGCCTGATTCGAGGCACCAAACAAGAATGGAAGTTGGAATCAAGGTATACCAGCCTATAGATCTATATTCTGGAATGAATGTGTTGATGTCAATAGAACGAGGTCCTCCATAGCTAAGGCAATGAGGAATCCTCAACTAAGCCACGAGGGATCATAGTAAAGTGACTGATGGACTGACACCGGGGATGATGATAGAATGGGGGTTACTGAGTAGCAGACAGATGACTTCCCTTGTCAAAGCATAAAAAGCGTGGATGACTTGGCAGAAACTGACTTGACTCCTGGGGGGATGGGGGATAGTATGACTAGAGGCCAAAATGGGCGACACGAGAGAGGAACAAGGCAAAAATGGATGGAAGACTGTAACAGGAGGCAAAGTGGCTCGGGACAAACTCCATGAATGCGATGGTGACTCAACTTGGATGCTCTGAACAAGGGTGACTCGATGATGCTGCCACACAAAATAGGCCTAGTGGGGACCATAAAAAACATGAGTAAAATATGGTTACATGATGAAAATCGACACACACAGTGACAAGTATGAAGGCAAAGTGGTGCCCCAAGTACAAGCATCACAAGTGAAGAAATGTGATTTTAGGAGGCAACAAATTGACCCTTCTTGGAAAAATGGCTTCCTGGTGAAGTGTCAAATTACCAAAAATGAAAGGACACCCATTATAGTGCTCAGTGAGAGCTTTCCAACGGTGCTAACGGTTCATCAAACTGAGCTATGGTTTAGTCACAATTGGCAAAAGAGAATTTAGGGTTTTTCTTTTAATATGGCGATTTCCCTTTAATTTGATTCATTTTCTAGTGGAGCTATGGTGAATTGGGAGGGGAAAGAAGGCCTTAAATCTTATGACAATCGTAGCGGAAAAACCGACCGTTGGAATAGAGATCCGTTAGTTGCAGGTGGGTGGCCTAACCTTACTCTACTTTTTTAATAGTTCAATTTTTTAGATTAGGTGCCTGGGGCTTAGAAACATAACTCTACCCATCCTCACAACCAAATCACACTTTCTGGGGCCTGTACTGCGACCTGGCTCGCAGTTTCCATAGGTGAAAACTATGAGCTCGCAGCTGTAGGGGTTGAAAATTGCGAGTTGGTATGGAGGTGGGTTTCGGCCTGTTTTTTGCCCGAGGACCAGCACATGATGAGTGATGATGTAGTTTATCTTATTTGATCTGACAAACATGATGGGTTTGTGTAGGTATGGCAGAGTTGAAGATAAACTAGGGAGAGAGGGATTTGGATGCGCTTCGTGCTGAGATCCAGGGGGTTAGGTGGTATGAAAAGCACTTTTGAGGTACAAGGTTCTCAAGTTGGTTGACAAACTGATGAGGGAAGGGGAGCCCTTGCTTTCCTAGATAGTCAACTATTAGGATCCAAAACAGGATGGTTTTATGGTTCAAGGGCACAAGATTGAGTTGACTATTCAGGACATCTACTTCTTGACCAGACTCCTGCCACTAGGGGTGGTGGGAAATATACATCCATTATTACTGCGGGGGCAGAACATATCAGAGTTCGTGGAGTGCCACTGTAGACCGGGTGTTCATGCTAAGGGAACGACCATACCGATCGGTGATCTAGAGAGGCTAGAGACACGAGCTTTCACCGTAGTAGTACTACGGATCCTATGCAACCAGGCGTTCCATCACACCATTGGAGGGCAGAAGATGTTGGTTGAGAGTGTTCTGAGTGGGACCTACTATGGGTTGGCCCAAATGATGCTGTTGCCAATAAATCGACAGTTGTCACTGTGCAAGCAATAGGTGAACCATGATTGTGATTTTGGTACGATGTTGTGCTCTTCTTCTTTGAGAAGCTCCCCACATTTCGGCCTCATGTGCAAATCTAGGATGGGGGCCCACGGGAGCCTAGGATGCGCTGTTGGGGGTAGCTACTGTGGAGAGGAGGAGGCGGGGGAGTCAAACGGGTATTCCGAACTGAGTTCTTTGCACATTGGGATCAGATGCCATTGTACATAGACGACTATCTATACAGTGGTATGAAATTTCAAGGGGACCATGACTTTCCACTTCCGTCTGGTAGAGCATGTGGACTAGCTGGTAAGTGAAAGTTGCTATATATTATGGTGCATTTAAAGTTTTTAGAATATGTATGTGGTACTGATTCGTTACTTTTGGTATGTAGATATAGAATTGGTGAAGCCAACATGGTATATGGGATGGCCCGTAGCACCAGGGGCTGCAGATTCTAGTGGAGCGAGAGGATACCAGAGACCTGACTATGGGGTTCTGTTGGAGGATGTCTGTCGAAGGTGTGAGCTGACGCTGATTGTTGTATATAAGCGTGGATGGCATGATATTGAGGACCAATACATTGAGGTAAGTATAGGGTTTCCCTCTCAGTGGAGAGGGGTCACGTGGTGCATGGCGATGGTCAGACAGGCAATTCGGGATCTGCGGGATGCTGGAGCTGAGCCATTGTCTCGGGACCCTCCAGATAGTGATTAGATGTAGGGGCATGTGGTGCCCCCGGTTTTGATTTTTGTAACATGCTATGGGCATGTCGGATGTATTTAGAGTAGTGGAATCCAAAACATTTATGATTTTGTCGATACATAATATGGATATGCATCTTTTTATGTATGACGAGTATATGGTTCACCATTTGTTTTATGATAGTCTTGTGTTAAATGGATGTGATAAGTGCCAATCTAGAATATTGTTTGCAATTCTATCAACATAGTGATTTTGGGCTCTAGGTACATGAATTAATATAATGGTTTCAAATTCACGTACTAAAAGCTTCACTCTTAAATATCTTCTAAGAGGGACATGGTTATTCACACGATACACACCATTCAATTGCATGACAAGCAACAAGGAATCTAAACGAACATGACGATGAAGGATGCGATGATCAAGGGCATCGACTAAAAAACCTATCAATGCATCATATTCGACATGGTCATTGGTGGGATATCTAATGGATACACTGTTGTAGAGGATTAACGAATGCAAGGGGGTAAAAATGGCCCAAGCTGTAGAGGCTAGATTCTGGGAGAAGAAAATTGCACCGTCGGCATAGCCGATATATGGTGTGGATGATGGATCCATTTGAAATTCGTCGCAAGACAACAAATGAGATGATAATGCAAGCTACATAAATGCATGACATAAATAAAACACACATGTAAATGAGAGATGCTATGTAGAATTTCTTGAGGTAAAGTGCATTGTGGGGGTTAAGAAGGAGTTGGACTTATAAATCCTCTAGAAGGTATGCCCTCTTGCCCAAACATTGGGTTTTAATGTAATGGCCATAAGGTGTATGTGGATAGAATTCATGGGTTCGATGCAAGGGGTTTAAAACCAATCGACCTCCATATGGATGAAGTCTTGGACTCCACAACATACTAGTCATGGGATTGATGCGGAAGGAAGTATGCACGATGGTGCATGTCATCTCAGGAGAATTCAAGGGTGGTCATGGCTTCCATAATGTCTTCATCAGAATGAAATATGGGAGGACTAGCAGAAGGGAGACCATATAACATGGCGGGGCTACCTTACGCATCGTCATGAGAGATATGCTTCACATACGCATTGCTATGGAGGGTAGAAGAAGAGATAGTAGATGAAACATCTACCGATGTTGAGACCAAGGTGTTCACCAAAGGAGGTTTGGCTGAAACAGAAGGGGATGCCCTAAAGGGGTATTCCACCATGGATCTTATGGATGACAACAGATAGATAATAACGACCGAAGAGTTTGTCATCTAGACATCGGGTGGAGGTATCACAATGGGTGCAAAAATGTCCTCCGGTTTTGTTGAAGCAGAACTCACAAGTAGAGGGGTATAGGATCCACTACAAGCAACCTCTATTTGGTGAACAATCTCAATGGTATCGTGAATGTCATCGAGACGAGGACAAATATGAGAATAGTGGCCATAAAGATGGCACAAAGCATAAGGGTGGTTTGTGCGTAATGATTTGAGTTTATTGGTTCAATCAGGTAAGCTAAAATGGACCTCTGGGATGTCATATTCAAGAAACATCTCATTGAACATAGTTTTGAGACAATGAAGCTCAAGACAGTTATGGGTGGCATGCCTAACAACATCACACAAAGTGCACAAAGTTGACTGCTTCAGAGGTTTAGGAGGAGCAGGAGCTGTTTGAGGGGGCTTGTCCTTAGGTTCCTTATTTTTGGCCTTGCCCCTCCTCTCACTGGATGCTTTTGCAACATGAGTAGGTTCTTGTTGAGGTGGCTGTGGGACTGAAGCAAAGGGAGGGGTCATGGCGATCAATTGAACCAGGGTCAAAGCGATATATGGTTTGAGCTGACAAGGCAGAGTGTTTTATGGGGGATCAATGTACTAGACTGGGATCCCTAGGGTCAAATTGGGAAGGCTCAATGTAGCCATAACAGGCACCAAAAATACTCTAGAGGGGGGAGCTAAAAATGGTATCTGACCGGAAATGGCCTGGCGGAATGACTCCCAAATGGTTAAGGCCAGGGGGAACCATTCCATGTTGAAAAAGGTTGGGAGAGACACTAGTAGAAGAAGAAGGTCCTTGAGGAGAAGGTCCTGAAGGCTATGTTGAGTGAACAATAGCAGGTTGCGAAAGTACTGATTGCTAGTTGGTTGACCTGGACCGCTCGTGGCTAGCTTGAGACACTTGCATCATGCAAACACTTGACGAGCTGGGGTCAGTGATAAGAGGGGGGGACTAGGGAATGAACCAAGTAAGGTGGAATATTCATAGACTCCTGGTGAAACACTGATGAGAGGTGTGATTGATTGTTTATTGGCCACCGAAGATATGATTTCGTAATATGTCAATTGGTCGATGGTGACGATCTTTCCATTGTGAGGAAAGCACATATTACTGTGAACCACAGATGTGACAACTGACATCGCATAGGTATAACTACAACCCAAGAGGATATTTTCATCCAAGGAGGCATCAATGAATTCAATGTCAATACAAACAGTCTTGCCCATAAGACTAACAGGACAATTGCGGAACATGCCAAGGGGCTGAGAAGGGTGACTGTCCCAAGCACGCAAAGTGATGGTGGATGGGGCTAAGTCAGGAGATCCGAGCTTATTCAAAACAGAGTTAGACATCACACAGGTGGATGCACCCTTGTCAATGATACATCTCTGAACATGGGCATTAGGAATATTGACTGGTATTTGGAAGGGAACGGATGAAGATAAAGGGGGATGTTCTGACTTGTCAACATCAAAGATGATCAAACAATCATTTGAAGGATGCAAATCACCCAAAGCAGATAGTAGATATTTTCGTTGAGATGGGCAGGACTGGAGGACTTCCAACGTTGACATGGAAAAAAGTGACTGTGCCAAGTCATCTACTATGCTGTAGGTATGGGTGGCTTTGGGGGAAGAAACATTTCAATGTAATGGCCCTTTGGGGATCTTGTGAATGACCTCTTCCCTAGGTTGAGGGATCTGTAAGGGAACATTGGGTGTTGAAATGGACTTTGTGGAAACTTTGATTTGAGACTTGGTTGTAGACGTAGCAGGTTGCTTGTCATATTAGCACGACCAAGTTTGAAGGTTGACATAAGAAGTATTGACCTCTTCAAAATTCATTATGATAATCTAGTAATTAGGTGTACCAGACTGTGGAGGTTGAGGAGCAGCTTAACCTTTAGGTGGTTGGGAAACAACATATCCTTGTAGAGTGAAAGGATTAGTGAACACAACTGGTTGAGTTGGCGCAATGTTTGGAGGAAGCTAAATGATGTCTTGCTGTCCTCTAGACGTTGCTTGTGCTTCCCAAAATTGGCACATCTGGGGTAAAAGGGGACAATCATGAGTATAATGGCCACGGACACCACAACATGAACAAGGCTTGTTCGTACGAAGAGGCTTATTCTACTTGGGTTGATTGCCCTGTTGTTGGTTTGTAGTGTTAGGCTGGTTCCCTTGGGGTGTGTTTCGTTTATTACCTTGGCACCCTTGGTTACCTTGCGCTGGTTGGTTTTGGTTGCCTTTCACCTTATTCTTTTTCTTCAAATTAGGAGGATTAGTCGTGCTATGTTGTGCATACACCTGGCCTTGAGGATGTTGAGAAGGCATGGGAGGCTGGGGTGTTGATGTCGGAGGGGCTGGATCACTGGGCTGTGGATAAGGATAGAAAGGAGGTTGGGAAACATTGGGGTAAATAGGTTGAGCAAAAACTGGCCTTGACATCACTTGATGTAGTTGGGAAAATGCGTAAAGCATGATTTTACCTGAATACATGACGCGTATAAGAGCAAGTGTCGAGTGAGCCGGCCTCCCCGGGGAAACCTGTGAACCGCGGAAGGATGGGTGTGTTAGCACTACCAGGTCTAGGAAGATCCGGTAAAATGGTATAAACATAACCAGACTGTGCATATATCAAGTCGTATTTCAAACCGACTTGGAGAGCTTCTTCCTCGATCCGAGGAAAGTGAGACTCGACATATTTACCAATGGAAAGGAAAATCGTTCTAAGAAACCAATCCATATAGACATAGCTGTCAATTGTAGGAGCTTGACACAAGCTCCTCCTTCTACGCCATTATTGGACATGGTCAGAAAGGTGGGTGGAAAAATTTTGATAGAATGCGGTCAACAACTCGGTACCGGTATCATAGTGGAGAGGTAGCTGGAAGCAGGATAGAAACACTTTAGCAAGAGTTGAAACAGTGGAATGAGACGCAGAGCTTTGGTCTACATACCACTTTGCAGCTTCTCCAGTGAGCGTACGCTGGAACAACTAAAGGAAAATTGATTCATTAGTAATAGAATTGGATGAACACCACATGTGAAAGGAGCGGACGTGATTAGTAGGGTCCTCTCTAGCGTTTCCTTCAAACTTAGGGATGTCGGAAGGAAGCTTAGTTGGAATAGTAGGCCAACTTGGATTGTGGCATATAGGGTCATTGATTGACTGGTTGAAATCGGGAAGGCTCAAACCTGTCATAAAAGGTAGCAAAGGAGTAGTCGAAACGATTCCAGTAGTGGCTCTAGCGTTAGGGTCAGGGCCACCACCATATTGAGGACTTGCACCTGCATTGGCGCCTAACATGATGATGGTATGAGGTGGAGGGGAACCAGGTTTGGAATCAAAGTCGGTATGGGGACTCGGCAGAGGATTAATGCTGACCCTACATGGTGGAGTAAGTCTTCCTAACGTAAACTAAGGGTGGAGGCCTTGGAGTCTCCAAGATAAATGCCTTGGGGGCACAATGATGGCGAGTCACAAATGACACGAAAAGGTTGAAGAGTTATAAACAAAGGCTCAGTGAGCCAGATAAATTAATTATGATGTTTATGTCTGGGCTTGGCGGTGTAAACCAAGCGCTCTTCACTTTAGGTGTGCGTGTGTGCAAACCACGAGTTAATTTTAACTAAGCCCAGACGATTGTATAAAGAAAAAGAATTTTTTTTGAAGTATTGTAAATAAAACTGAAACGAGAGTAAAATAAACAGTTGGAGATGCATAAATTCAACCCAAAGAAGGCTTCCCAAACAACTAGTCTAAAGGGTGGGCAAAATTGACTCAAAATACACAAGAAATCAAAAATATCTAAGGATGATCTAAGGACTAAGGGGTAGGGATCTAATGACTCAGATATGATAGAAAATGTGCAGATTACAACAAGAAACAAGAGGGGAAAATTGCTGCAAAATGAGAGGCGAAAGGCTAAAACCCTAGGGGAAACTAGGGAACCCTGAGTGAGAGACCAAACAAAACTCAAGAGGTGGTTTTGGATGGAGAAATAGCCGATCAAAATGGACCTGGAAGAAATATATATTATACCTTAAACAATGGTTGAAAGCAGTGAAATCTTAGACTACATACTCAACTAAACCCCTCCTAGAAAGGTGGAAGTGTATTGAAACCCTAAGGGGTTTGGTTCTACTTCAAGGAGAAAAATTGAGCATATCCAGACCTAATATAGGCTGAGACGGAGGTCAAACAACCCAGAACAGTGCTTTTGGAAAACCTTGAGTGTCACAAAAAAACTCAGAAATTTTTTGCAACTCACAGGTACTGACTTGTAAGCTGTGGAAATTGTAGTTTTTGGTCCAACAACTGTGAGTTCAAGCATAAATTGTACATTCTAGGCTAAAAAGTGTGAGTTCCAATTCCGGGATCCTCGTGCAGTAGTTTGGAGAAAAAGTTATCGTCTCTTGCGCGACTGATACCTGTTACCTGCGGAAAATACCCAAAAATACATAGAAGTTAAAATTTTTAGTGTTTTAGGGCATAAAAGTTAAAAACCAACATTAAGAGACTGAAAATAGTTGAAAAAAACCCTAGTTACTGAAGCAGCTGGTCATGTAGATATCTGAATAAACAACAGTGGAGTTGCCAATTATTAGCGTAAATTCTTAACACAAGTGTACGAAAAGAGCTCACTTTAGCTGTGCGTGACAAAAAACCCTAACAACAAAGATGGTTGCTTAAATTCTTTAGATATGCAATCGACAGTTAAAAAATATGTTGCAAAAACTAGATCTATGCAGTAAAAGCAATTAAATAGTGAAAAGAAATAAGGAATGCTCCATACATCAAATGGACAAGACAAGATATAAAGAATTATATATATATATATATATATTATAACACCTGGGAAGGGAACAAATAATAGTGTTACTAGTACCCCTCAATGGGATGGGTTCTTGGTTGTCCCCAACGTTTCAGATCCATAAGTCTCTCTCTCTCAATGGTGTAGAAAACCCAAAATGCGTTGAACTCTATGGGAGCTTAAGAAGCGAACTAAGTAGTAGCAGCAATGAAAATGATCAAAGCGCGATAATGAAAGTGATCAAAGTGAATAATGAATGGAAAACCCTCCTATTTATTACAAAATATTGAGTTATCCTCGATAATGGTGAATAATAAATTATTATTAACTAAGATATGAAAGTGATCAAGTGAATAACGAATGGAGAAATCTTCGATTTATAACAAAATATTGAGTTATCCTTGATAATGGTGAATAATAAAATATTATTAGCCAAGATCTAGATCTAACCACTCGGAATATTTTATTATATTTTGTTGGAGGGAAAAGGTATTTAAATTGGTTAAATACCTTTATTTAGAAATAATAAACAAATAAATGATTTATTTATCATTTCAAGAATGTGGTTAAGGAATAATTAACAAATAATTATTTCTAGGTGATTTAGTCAAATTTAACAAGGAATAATAACTAAATAATGATTTAATTAATTATTCCTAGAGAAAAATAAGAAAAATAATGATTTATCTAATTATTTTTCATAATTGGGTTAAATATGACAAGGAATATTATTTAAACATTGTTTTAATTAATTATTCCTAGAGGAAAATCAAATAAATAAGGATTTATTTTATTAATTTTCATGGGGTTTCTTGTTTTAACCAGAAATAAATAACTTTAAAAAAATATGGTTTATTAAATTATTTCTTATAGTGAAAGCAATTTTACGAAGGTAAAATTAGTCTTATATGGTGTACTTCGATTCATCTAATTGTAAATGGTTAGAAGACCAAAAATTGGTGTAATAGACATAGAAATCCCTCACCCTTTAAATTTAATCACAAGTAGCTTGAAGAGGAAGATTTTAGGGAAATAATGACACAAAATTGCAAATGTAATGTTAGAAAATGTAGCAAGAAAGGCTATATTTGACTTGCACCTTAGTCAAATTTAGTAATTCGACTTTCCACATCAACAGGATGACTTAGATGGCAGTTAACTTGTGTGACATGGATTTGTTTACTTGTTTACTCAGTAAATTTGAGTTATAGGCTAGAAGTAGAGTTATACATGTAGGGATTGCTAAAATTTGGCAATCTAGTTCAATTATTTTTAGTCTGACTTAGTTAACTGAGCTCAAGTAACTTGTTGAGTTAGTGGAAGGTCAATTGAGTAGTAGAATTGTTGTTAACTCAGTGATCTCTTAGTTAAACTAGTCAATTAGCTAAAAATAGGCCAAACATGCAAATAATTCGAATTGCCTAGATGGAGTTGAGGAAAAGGCACATTGTAATTATTAATTGCATACTAGTTGAGTGTACGGGCTTGGAAGTTAAGTAGGTGAATCATTCCTTGGGAATTGCGCAAATAAATAGGAGAAAATTCCTATCTTTTAGGAGCTAATTTCCTCCAGGATTACACAAGGAAATAGGAGCAAGGTGTGGACTTGAATTGGATAAGTGTTGGCCAGAGCAAGACAAACAACATGAGAATAGGTTTACAGTGCAGGGTGTGCTTCAGATTCGAAGCAAGACATTGTAATAGTTTCTCATTCTCATATAATTAATGAAAAGCAGCGGAGGGTTTTTCATAGTTGGGTTCCCTTGTAAATCATTATGTTGTTGTGGTGTTTTAATGGTTGCATGTCATTTCATGTGTTTCTAAATTGTGATTTCCATTCCACATAATAATAGAGTAAATTTGTAATATCTTATTTTCAGTTCGAATACATAAGGTGTGGAAAATTTCTATTAATTTCTACATGGTATCAGAGCTAAAATCACACTAGAAACCAATCTATTGAGCATATCCTTCAGAGATTTCGATTTGCAGATTAAATGAAGCAATTTTCTTCCATGCTAGAAAATGTCTTTCAACGGTTTGAGATTGGAGTATACCCTTGAGGGAACCTTGAATTTAATATCTTGGAAGAATAATATGGAAGCAATACTCGATGATAATGGTATGTTGGAGTACCCCAAAACTGACATTTCAAAGCTAGCAGTATCAGATGCACAACAATTAACCCAGTGGAATAAGGATACCACAAAATCCAGGAGGATCATCCTTGGGGGTGTAAGAGACCACATAGTCTCAAATTTGCATGGAAAGGAGACTCCCTTTGATATTTGGAAGACCCTCACTGAGCTATTCAAAAATAGTAGTGATGCCAGGAAATTGGAATTAAGGGACAAGCTCAAAAACATCTTACTGTAGAAATGAGAAACCATTCCACATTACCTCTAAAGGAGAAACCATTCCACATTACCTCTCCAGGTTCACTCAGTGTCAAGATGAGCTTAGAGGAGTTAGAGAAATTTTCCCTCTTAAGAAACAGTGAGCCTAGCTCTCCTAGGCCTTCCAAAATCCTAGCACAACTACCAAGACTCTGTAAATGGAAGCGATAAATTACCAAATTGGGAGAGATTGTGGTCCGATCTGGTGTAGGAAAAAAATTGGAGCAACACTAGAGATGGAGTAACATCCAAATCTAATGAGGAAGATAATTTTTCCTTGGTTGGAAAGGGAAATAAGGGCAAGGGAAAGAAGACCCAAAGAAAACTAGAGACCAACCATAAGAATGACAAGAAGAAGGACTTTAGAAAGATAAAATATTTTCAGTGCCACGAATTCGGCACTATGCAAAAAAGTGTCCACACAATAATTTTAACAAGAAGCCTTTAGAAGGAGCAGGAGGTGAAGCACTTGTCTCACAATTCAGATTAGACTTCACCCTGATTGCATGCATGGCCATCACTGTGATGGGGAGCGTGTGGTATCTTGATTAAGGTGCCTTGTTCCACATGACAGGATCCAAATAATTATTTAGTAGCCTAGAGGAGAAGGATCTCCATAGGCACATTGAACTTGGGAGATGATGGGCGGTACAGTACCAAAGGAATTGGTATTGTAACCTTTAAGAGGGAGTCGAGCTCCCATCTTCATCTGAAAGATGTCCTGTATGTATCCAGGTTGAAGAATAACTTTATATTTGCAGTTGTATTGAAGGATCCTGGCTATGATGTTGTTTTCAGTAAAGGATAATCCTTTCTAAGACATGTAGCTATCGGGAAGGTGAAACAGATTGGAGTTTGTGTAAAGAACCTATATGAACTTGAGGTGGAAGCTTGTGATGCACTTAGTAGCAAGGTAAGAAAAGTGCAAAGTCAGGATGTTGGAGAGCTCTAGCACAGGCGCATGGGACACTTACACCATGAGGCCTTGAAGATCATGTAGCATATTACCACTGGTCTCCCGAAATGCACCCTTGACCAACATGATGTCTACAAGGGATGCATATTGGGAAAATATCTCAAATCCACCTTCCAAGGCCAAGATAAAAGAGTGAGATAAATCTTGGAGCGAGTCCACTATGGTGTATGTGGACCATTTTCTACAAACTCTACAACAAAACATAGGTATTATGTGATTTTTTTTGATGAATTTTCTAGAAAACGTTGGATCTTCTTCATGCATAAGAAGGACGAAGTTTTCTCAAAATTTGTTGAATTCAAAGCATTGGTTGAAAAGGAGACTCGTCAGAAATTGAAAGCCCTTAGATGTGAAAATGGAAGAGAATTTGTTTCTAACACATTCAAGGACTTTTGTTCCAAAGAGGGTATTAGAAGAGAACTGATAGCACCCCATAACCCACAACAAAATGAGGTGGTTGGAAGGAAGAATATAACCATAGTGGGAATATTTAAAGCGATGTTGCATGATTAGGAGCTTCCATTACATCTATGGGCAGAAGCATGTAACAACAGAGTTTATTTTCAGAACCAGATTCCTCATAGAATACTTGGCATGATCATACCCGAAGAAGCTTTCTCTGGGAGGAAGTAAGATGTATCTAATTTCAAAAATTTTGGAGTTACTGTCCATTATCATGTCTCCAAGGATATCAAGAAGAAATTTAAGCCTGTAATTAAGATGGGAGTATTTGTAGGATACATATAGACACCACATAACTATATGTTGTATTTTCCCTCACTCGGGGTGACAGTAGTGAGGAGAGATGTCAAATTTGATGTGGAGAAGGCTATGAGATGTTCTTTAGAGCAAGAGTTGAGTATACCACTGGAGGAGGAGCTTCTATTTCCCAAGGAGGAGCCTAAGATAGAGCTTTAAGAGCTTGTGGAGAAACCACATACAGAGGAGCAGACATGAGACCGAGTGGAGGCACCCACTCAGCTAGAATATTATAGAGAGGGGAGGAAGAGAACCAGAGAAGCTGACAAATTGGTACAGGATGCACAGGAGCATGTGGGAGCTCCTCCATCTCAGCGCAAGAAAATGAGGTCACAATATATGTACACTGGGTATAGGGCTCTCATGACATAACTCATTGATTTAGAGCCTTCTTCATTTGAGGAAGCAATTTCTCAACCAATGTGGGTTGATGCCATGGTGGAGGAGTATGACTCCATCATGAAGAGTGGTGTATGGGAGGTGGTGTCGAGACCAGAGAATAAGTCAGTGGTTGGTTCCAGATGGATCTACAAAGTGAAGCATGCAGTTGATGGGAGCATCGAGAAGTACAAGGCCAGATTTGTACCCAAAGGCTTCTCTCAGGTAGAGGGAGTTGACTCTGAGGAAACATTTGCACCAGTGGTAAGATATTCCTCTATCATAACCGTTCTAGCATTAGTTACGCAGATGGGGTGGAAGATCCATCAAATGGATGTGAAGATCAACTTTCTCAATGGTGTTGTTGAGGAAGAAATAGACATAGAGCAGCCAGCGGGATTTGAGACATGTGACAAAGAGACACGTGTGTAGACTCGAGAGAGCCCTTTATGGCCTCAAACAGGTGCCCTGAGCATGCTACACTCGGATTGACAAATATCTTAGTGGATTGGGCTTCACCAAAAGTGAAGCATATGCCAATCTCTATCACATTGTGGTAGATGGTAAGTTTCTTATTCTTGTTTTGTATGTTGATGATTTTATATTGACAGGTGATGAGTAACCAATCCACTCTTGCAAAGAGTATCTTTCAAGAGAATTTGAGATGAAAGACATGAGCTTAATGCATTACTTCCTTGGGTCGATGGTGAGCTTGTGAGTCGGGGAAAGTATGCCTATGAAATACTTCGGATATTTCACATGGAGAACTACAAACCTGGACAACGCCTCTAGCTACAAACTAGAGGAAAGCGAGTGCTTCTTCTGGAGAAGCAGTAGATCTTCTTTTATACATGACAAATTGTGGTATCCTTGATGTGTTTGGTGAACACAAGGCCGGACACATGCCTGTGCGATAATCGGTTAGTCAAACCATGGTGAATCCTACCAAGTTGTTGAAATTGAAAGAACAAGCATGTGTAGGGAGGTACCTCAAAGAGCATGATAAGTGTGGGCTATGAGTACGGGAGGAAAAAAAATTTCCGTGTAGATTGGGTAGGAGTGCATTGAGCCCCAAAGATGTCCTTCTTTTCCACCACATTTCACTTCATTTCCTTTGTCCCTCATCAATTACAGGCTTGAATGATCAATAGGATTGATTAGGATTACTTTAAGAATGTATATAATGACTAAATTGCTATGTTTTCATGATTTTGTTGTTGTAGTAATTTTTTACTAGACTTGGCTACAGAACGCAGTCATTCTGTAGCCAGTCGCCTCTTCCGCAACTATCTTCATGTTCACACAGGTTCCACGTGTCACCTCAAGGAAAAATGCATATGGTCATATTCCACATCACTCCACCATCATTTCTTGCTCTCCACGAAGTCTGAGCTCGAGTCTACAGGTGGTTATGCACGTGGGAAACCAAAACTAGGAGATAGACTTCTAATAGGACAAGGACTGTACAGATGTCCTTAATCATAGTACGAGACCACCACCAGAGTTCTAGTTTGATTTTAGTTGGGAAAGACATTTATTCTTGTTTTATCTCAAAGACAATTATGTAATTTTGTTATAAGTATGGCTCGGGAGACCGAGAGACAGCTAGCTAGATTTTGTTTTGTTGCTAGATCTCAGAAGACCGTAATACTCTGTTTTTTTTGAAGAATTTCTCCTTTAATGAAAGAAGCATCACTTTATTGCAAGAGATGAGTCAATCTTGAGTAGATTTGCGTGCTAATCCGGTGGTAGAGGGCCCCTGCTACCTGAGAAGCTTTGTTCATATGGTTTAGATAAGTAACTTAGCCTTGTTTCATTCCTAGTTTAATCAATTTTCTGAACTTTGTGTTTTTATACTTACTTGCAGTGGATGCCACAGTCAGTCTTATCCTTACAAACTATTCCAAAATACCACTAACATTGGATGGGATATAATTGTAGTATTTTAGGAGTTAATTGCATTTTTTTCGAAACTTTATGTTTTATGCTCATTTGCATTGAATGATACAGCCAGACTTGTTTTTACAAACTATTCCAAAATATCACTCATATTGAATGAGATAGGGCTGTAGTATTTCATAGAATTAGTTGCATTTTAGTTCAGTTGAAATACTACGGAGGTAGATGTCACTCTAGTTTAATTCTGTCACTATATTTCAAGTTTGATAATGGCACTCTAGTTCAACTCTGTTCACTGTATTTCAAGTTAGATTAGTGGCATTCTAGTTCAGTTCCAGTTCACTGTATTTCAAGTTAGATTAGTGGCATTCTAGTTCAGTTCCAGTTCACTGTATTTCAAGTTAGGTTAATGGCATTCTAGTTTAGTTGTGGTCACTGTGTTTCAAGTTTGATCAATTGCATTCTAGTTCAGTGTTATCCATTGTTCTTTAAGTTGTATTAACTGTCAAAATTAGACTTCATGGCCTTCATTGTTTACAAACTACTCTTGTTCTGACTTTCTATTAATACATCATCATATGGACAGGAATTAGTGATATCAGTTTAAGGCCTTGATTGTTCTGCAATCTTTTGCAATTTCACAAATAAGCCTTTTCCCAAAAACTATTCTAGAAAATCTCTAACTTTCGAATGAGGCTTAGTAGTGACAAGTTGAGCTACAGAATGGATTAATCTTAGCATTACAAGTTAATTCAGAGTAGAAATCTTATTGTGCTACAAATAATATTTTCCAATTGTGTTCCAATAAACTTCTAGCCATGGATGAGATTCTTTGTAATATTATAAGATGATTGTTTACTTAGGAGAACCTCATTTTCACTAAATTTGTCCTTTTCTCAAGCTATTCCAACATATTTCTAATGAATGAATTGGATGAGTTCATGTTATGAGTTATTGAGTTCATGTTGTGATTTATTTCCTTGCTATGAGTCATTATCAAGCTTTGCATTTTCTGTTCTTTAGTGCCATACATAATTTAGAATAGGTTTTGCTATGTTTTAGTGTAACCATCCACTTCTCTTTACCAACACTTAGTTCTTTTCCTTTTTAACATAAAACCATAAAACCAAAAACATCAGAAAAACACTAAACACAACGTAGTGAGAAACATATACCTAGGCACATATAGTGCACCTCACTTCAGCAGTTTACTAGCCCTGGTTGACAATTTATGACCTCAATTTAGGAACACTAATTTGAGCACACAAAGTCCATCGAATGGGAAAATTACTTGAGGTGCTATCTTGATGTTGGTGTAACTGTTTCCCGAGTATAGCAGAAACAAAGGTATGTGGCACTCAACTCAATAGAGTTTGAATACATGGCTACAATTCAAGCAACATGTGAGGCCATATGGATGAGGAAAATACTTGTGGGTCTTTTTATTCATCATATGGAATCAACCATGATTTATTGTGACAATTAGAGTTGTATAAAACTCTATGAGAATCCAATATTTCATGATAGGTCCAAGCACATTGATATCAAGTACCATCACTTGTGGGATTGTGTAGAGGAGAATTATGATGATACAATACATTCCAACTGAGGAGTAGGACATAGATATCTTGACAAATGCATTGTCAAGAGGCAAATTTTAATTCCACAAATGTAGGATGGGGGTGGTGAAAAATCCCTTTCTTATTAAGAGGGAATGTTAGAAAATGTAGCAAGAAAGGCTAAATTTGATTTGTACCTTAGTAAAATTTAGTAATTTTATTTTCCACATCAGCAAGATGACTTGGATGGAAGTTAACTTGTGTGACATGGTTTTTTCTACTTGTTTACTCAGTAAGATCGAGTTATATGATAGAAGTAAAGTTATGAATGTAGTGATCGCTAAAATTTAGCAATCTAGTTCAATTATTTTCAGTTTGACTCAGTTAACTGAGCTCAAGTAACTAGTTGAGTCAATTGAAGGTTAGTTGAGTAGTAGAATTGTTGTTAACTCAACGATTTCTCATTTAATATAGACAATAAACTAAAAATAGCCCATATATGCATGGAATTTGAATTTCCTAGCTGTAGTGGAGGAAACAACACATTGTAATTATCAATTGTATACTAGTTGAGTGTACAAGCTTGGAAATTAAGTAGGTGAATCACTCCTTGCGAATTGCGCAAGAAAATAGGAGAAAATTTCTATCTTTTAGGAGTTTATTTCCTCCATGATTGCATAAGAAAATATGAGCAAGTTGGGGCCTTGAATTGTCTAAGTTTTGGCCAGAGCAGGACAATCATCAAGAGAACATGTTTATAGTGCAAGGTGTGCTTCAGATTCAAAGTTAGACATTGTAATAGTTTCTCATTCTCATATGATTAATGAAAAGCAATGGAGGGGTTTTTCCCAGTTGGGTTCCCCTATAAATCATTTTGTTCTTGTGGTGTTTTAATGGTTGCATGTCATTGCATGTGTTGCTAAATTATGATTTCCATTCCGTAGAACAATAGAGGAAATTTGTAATCTCTTGTTTTAATTTCTAATACATCATTTGTAGCAAATTTATATCAATATATACATGTAATGTACCTAGTACTCATTGTACATTGTTGAGGACATGGGGTGTTTCTTGAAACCATAAATTCTTTTCCTTTTCTTGCTCTTCTACACTATTATAATTATACTAGCCATGTGCTAGCCATTTACAAGGTTGTAATATGCATCTTATAGCTATGATATTGTATTCTTAATTTTCACGTTATAAACTAATTAATTCTTGCAAACATTATAGTGCATACTCATACAAACACAATAAAACATCTAATGGATAATGACACCACAATTATAGTGAAAGCTTAAACATGTGGAATAGCTCAACATTCAATTCATAACATAATAACTTTAATTCACATAATTACAATTAAACCATAGCACTTATCTCTTTTGGAATTTAATCACCAACTAGCTACCATAGGGTCTCCACTTAGTCAACCTATTTCATATCACCTGTGTCCATGGTGTTAGCACCCTATAATTTCCTTTGATTGTAGGAAGGAAACCTAGAGCTAACCACAAACCACTTGAAAGCTGGAATATAGCCCTTCCAGCTTCAAAGAGGGCTCTGTCTTCAAATATTAAATCACTTAGATATTAGGCTAGGTATGGTGCTCAGAGGGGAATATATTTTAAAATTTTTTTGGCAGAGAAGAAAAAGGATCCATTGGGCATGGAGTCATGTTAAGTTGATGATTTTCTAGTGAGAGGATGCATAGATGAGAGATATTTCTATAGGGGCAAGGTAGCCAGTTCTTTTAATGTTTGTTTATTAAATTCGGTGTAGGAGGGTGAGAAAAAGAATGGTGAAAAAATGACAAATAAAGCATCTAACGGGAAAGGATGAATTTTAAATCTCATTAAAGAGGGAAAACATTGATTGCTTAGCAAACTATAACATAGCATCTTAACAGTGACTTCTAAGATAAATAATTGTTTATCTAAACAAGAATACATACATTCAAAACGTATTGATAACAAAGAGAAACATACAATACAAGGAAGCACATAATAATAGAAACTAACACAGGAATCCCTGTAAAATCAGATCTTCAGCCTGCTTCATTCACTGAAAAATATATCACAAAAATACAAGGCACAATGTCTCTTCTTATAAATCTCGACCAATCCTTTGCTTCATCAAAATTACATGTTAAATAGATAAAAGATAATCAGTTCCCACCTATAGGAATCAAATTCCCTAAAAGGATTTTTGTTTCTACCTATTGCAGTAAATATAAAACTGCTTTTCTAAAAACTAGGAATAGTTTGACCAAGGTTTTTTCAAGCAAATTTACATTAAATACAATGCCTAAATCGAACTTCAAAGCTCTTAGACGACTCAAAAAATTAACCATGACCATAAAAACTAATTACATAAAGTCCAGACATGAATTCCTCGGTCAAAGGGCTGACTCTGTGTAAGCGCAACGCAGGTGCTGTGCAACCTCCTAGTTCAGCAGAAAAGAAACACTAATGCACAATGAATTGGTGGTTCATATGGATCTGACCATTTTTTGAATTTCTCGATGGCTGATGCACGTGTGAAACAACCTGGACATCATCACCTTCCCCTTCAGAAACCTCTTTTCATTATGCAAATCTTCCATCTTTCATTAATACCACCTACAACAAAAATGCAACACCTTAGCACAACAACTGATATTTTTTGAATATCTCCTAAACAGTGGACCAGATTGAGATGATTTTTTTTTTCACTGAAAAATATATCACAAAAATACAAGGCACAATGTCTCTTCTTATAAATCTTGACCAACCCTTTGCTTCATCAAAATTACATGTTAAATAGATAAAAGATAATCAGTTCTCACCAATAGGAATCAAATTCCCTAAAGGATTTTTGTTTCTACCTATTGCAGTAAATATAAAACTGCTTTTCTAAAAACTAGGAATAGTTTGACCAAGGTTTTTTCAAGCAAATTTACGTTAAATACAATTCCTAAATCGAGCTTCAAAGCTCTTAGATGACTCAAAACATTAACCATGACCATAAAAACTAATTACATAAAGTCACATGAATTCCACGATCAATGGGCTGACTCTATGGAAGCGCAGCGCCGGTGCTGTGCAACCTCCTAGACCAGTAGAAAAGAAACACCAATGCACAATGAATTGATGGTTCATATGGATCTGACCATTTTTTGAATTTCTCGATGGCTGATGCACGTGTGAAACAACCTGGACATCATCACCTTCCCCTTCAGAAACCTCTTTTCATTATGCAAAGCTTCCATATTTCATTAACACCACCTACAACAAAAATGCAACACCTTAGCACGACAACTGATATTTTTTGAATATCTCCTAAACAATTGACCAGATTGAGATGATTTTTTTTTTTCACTGAAAAATATATCACAAAAATACAAGGCACAATGTCTCTTCTTATAAATCTCGACCAACCCTTTGCTTCATCAAAATTACATGTTAAATAGATAAAATATAATCAATTTCCAACTATAGGAATCAAATTCCCTAAAAGGATTTTTTTTTCTACCTATTGCCGTAAATATAAAACTGCTTTTCTAAAAACTAGGAATAGTTTGACCAAGGTTTTTTCAAGCAAATTTACGTTAAATACAATGCCTAAATCGAGCTTCAAAGCTCTTAGACGACTCAAAACATTAACCATGACCATGAAAACTAATTACATAAAGTCCAGACATGAATTCCATGGTCACAACGCTAACTCTGTGGAAGCGCAGTGCCAGTGTTGTGCAACCTCCTAGTTCAGCAGAAAAGAAACACTAATGCGCAATGAATCGATGGTTCATATGGGTCTGACCCTTTTTTGAATTTCTCAATGGCTGATGCACGTGTGAAACAACCTGGACATCATCACCTTCCCCTTTAGAAACCTCTTTTCATTATGCAAAGCTTCCATCTTTCATTAACACCACCTACAACAAAAACACAATGGCTTAGCACAACAACTGATATTTTTTGAATATCTCCTAAATAGTGGACCAAATTTTTTGTTTTTTGTTTTTGTTTTGTTTTGTTTTTGTTTTTTGTTTGTTTGTTTGTTTGTTTTTTTTTTTTTTTTTAATTTATTTTTAAGCAGGTTAATATCGTTGTAGCTCTTCTCCACACAAAATTTGAGCTAAATTCGACTCCCAGATTTCGAGAAAAACAAAAAATGGTTGTAGATGACAATGTCTCATTTCTCAAAAACCATTAATCATTTTGACTTCAAATTGAGTGAGTTTATTCATCTCATACTCATGCATCTCCTGTAAAAATTTCATGGCAAACAGGTACAAGGTTTAAGAGATACGGTGAAAATATGTTTGTAGCATTAGCACAACAAGAAAGCGCAGAGCATAAGGGGAATATGTTTCTTGATATTCTAGAGCAGAAACAACAAGATGTGAGTTTCCATACATATTAAATAGAATTTCAGGCTTCAAAATATGGTTTTCAAATAAAAATTTGAGTGTTTGATGTAGGAGACAACATAAAATGCAAGAACTGAGGTAAAGCGCATCATATTCTCTAGGCTCAAACAAGAAACACAATGAGCTTAAAGTTTGAAGTTTTACAAGGTTATCTGAGTGTTTCTTCAACTGGTAAAAACAAATTAGAAAACATGTAATATAAGCCACCCAAGAAAATTATCAATTGGAACCTAGAAGTGGTGATAATCCTTTGCTTGAAAGAGCACAATGACTATTTGTGATTGCAACCCTTTCGCTGCAGACTTTGCGCAACGAACCCCAAGTGATGTCTAACAGGCTCTTGATGGAATAAGTAATGGATATCTGGTATCTTTGGATGTTAAAACAAGCCTTTGAACTATCAATGTGAAAAAACTTGAATTTCAATGGCATTGATTGTGTTTTGGAGCCTTGATCTTGAAATCGCAACAAATATCAGAAGTGAAACTCATTCCTCATAACCATTGTACTGATGATGATGTCTTGGCACAATGTGATTGGACACCCTATCTGACCATACCAACCCTACTAATTTGTGCCAATGATGAGAAGACAAGGCACACTATGACCTCTCATGATTTTTTATGAGACGTCGACCCTAGACTTACTTGACTCAACATTTAGAGAATCATAAACTATCTTTACCTTATCTTCCACTCACTCTAACATGATTACATCAAACAAAAATCTTACATTCTTCACAAAGACCAATAAATTGATATCTAAGATAGTATAGAAAAACCTTTACACGTTACCAAAATAAATTTAAAAGGCTAAACTTGTTTTTTCACTATTATAATGTAGGACACTAAGAAATGGGATATTAAAGAATACCCCTAATATAACTATATATTGATAAAAACCTCCCAAAATCCTTTAGTTGTGATGGGACCTTGAATTTTCAATCTAAAGGCCCATTCTATAACCTTTGTCACCTAGGAATGCATGTACTTATGACCTTGATTATTTTGCATTATGTTAATTTACATGTAATTCCTTATGTTGAAATGTGCGCCCAAAGTATTTGGCCAAATTGATGGTTTTTGTGACCTTTGGAAACCTCTTTGAAGATCAATGAGTTCCTCCAACAACCTACCATGAATATAGGGGCCTTGTCCCCTCGACTGTTATAGCTACCTACAAGATTGCTAGAAAATTGGGGCTATTGATAGTTAAAGGCGAGGTGGTTATGTAGTAAGCTCTAAGGAAAAAATCACCATAATTGTGGGGATTTTCAGAGGGAAACATAACACAACTATTGAGGAATCCGCTCCCTCACATTTTTCATAAAAAGGGGAGCTCGAGCGAGATGGAGGGCTTTTGAAGTTTGAAGAAAAGGATATTGTTACTTTGCATATTTTCCAACTTCTACATCTCTACTTTTTGTAATGACAATTTTCTATTAATGAGAAGACAACTATTTTTTGCAAGTTTCTTGAGTTGATTTTGCTTAAGGTTCTTGAGCAGGATCCTCCCATAGGCACTCTGGAACACTTATTGTACTTTTTATACCTTATTTCCACTTGTTTGTTCAAGATGTTATAATTTATGTTTGTTGTGCAATGGTATTTACATAATTTCATGTTCATGTAGATGCCTATAGATAACATTTCTTATTTGTTGAGTGTTGATATTAGTTTCCATAAGCTATTATAAGTCTCAGAGTTTGATTCCACCACTCCTTTACTCATTTGTTATATTTGTATCATATATGAGGTTTCCTATAGAACAAACCTGGAAGCATTTTTTATTTATTTATTCCTTAGGACATCATATTGTTTATTTGCAAAACATCTCAGACAATCAAGAATGAGTAGGGCCTGAGAAAGAGGTTGTTACAACTACAAGATTGTCTGTAGGATTGTCTTATTTCAGTTTTGTTGATTGGATTGCTTTACTTTATCTGCAACATTAGTGTAGCATTGTTTTCCTTACAACACATGGTAGTTTCTTGAATGCCATTATTGTAGTTGATTTCTCACAACTCTACTTTCTAATACTTTTTATTTTTGCAACTTTGTTTTCTTGATTTACTACAAATTTTATTTTTGCACTTAGATGCTTGAATCTTCACCTCCTACTAGGCTATACAATATAAATTAATAGTTTATTAATATTATCACTTCGTTCACCTAATTAAAATATTCAAATATTCCATAGATTAGTGTGCATTAAAATAAAGGAAGTAGTTACTGTAAATTGCATATTAATGCATGATACCTCTTATGTTTGTATGAGCCTTGAGTTAACATAATAAATTTGAGTCCCTCAGGGATACAACATTATTGCTCAAATAGAGAGGCCCATCACTTTTTGGCACCATTGCCGAGGAGGTGTCAAAGTTGCAATTATTATTTTTCTCTCATAGAAAAAAAAACAACGAAAACAATTATTTTTGGAAGAAAAAAAAATAAAAAACTTGTATCACTAATGGGAAATCCCCAAAAAAACTTGTATTGTAACCCTGTGCTCAACCTTGGTTTAGGAATATTTTCCTATTTCGGTGGAAGATGAAGAACATAATTACCGATCAAACAAGAACTATTACCTCAAAACGAGAACGCTAGCCCAAAAAGACTCAAAAAACAGGAAAAAAACACCCCAAAAATAAAAAGTGTGTATTCCTGAACGCATTTGTTTTTTTCTCAGTGTCAAATTTCAAAATTTTATAAAATTATGCTAAAAATGAAATTGTTTATTGAAAAAAGGATTGAAAAAACACCCTCGAAACAAAACGAGTTGATGCTGGAATAACAAAAAAAAACATTGTGTCACAATTTTGACACATTGTAATAATGGAATTAAAGACAACATATTAGGATATTGAAAAATTGTAAAATTCAATTTTTTTTTATACATGATGTTAAAGATAAAAATATCATGTCTGAAGGCCTTATCATTTCCAACAATTTTCATCCATCTTGTTAAATATAAAATACATTGACTCTAAAAAACCCTAAAATTGTAATTGTTTTCGACCATAACATTAAAGATAAAATATCGTAGTGCATAAAAACCTTAATGACAAGTTTTAAATCTCAAGTTTTTAAATCTTAAGTTTTCAACATACTTGAACCATGAAATTATGGAGAAATTATATGACTTAAACAATTTTTAAAAATGAACAAGTAAATGAAATATTTATTATTCCAAGAGTAATTTTTATTTTAAAAGATAAAGATATATCTCTTTTAAAACATTAGCCTAAGACAAATTTAAATATAATTCCAACCAAAACCTAAAAATAAACCATCAAAACAAAGTGTCCCCTTTCAATGAGGCATATAATTTTAATTTTTTTAAAAAGTATCTTATACCAAATGGTAACAATACATAATATCATGGCAATATCACTGCATAATCTAAAAACTCAACATTAATTTCTATTTTATTTTTTTTACTTTTAATCAAAATATAACCAATTGTATATTGAATATAACATAAATTATTTTTGTAATTCATTGTTGCGCTGTGGATATTCTAAAGAGATGAATTCTTCACAATTAAAACATATAATCCAAAAAACATAGAAATGCCTCATAACTTCATGAAATATCATATGGAAGTCAAAATATTTATTTCAAGCTACCATGCAAACATCAATTACGTAAAAATGTCTTAGACATTTATTCAAAATCAACCATAGGTTTTGGCACACCATTAGAACCTACATCTTTAGATGAATGACTTGGCGCAGATGAAGATGATCCATATTCCTCTTTCATCAACTAGAGCTCCATCTGAGTCAACATGCCTTCAGAGTTCAAAAGTCTTCTAGATCTACTACTACATTCAGCAGAGTCCCATCTCAGCAGTATTTGTCCTGGTAGCAATTTCTTCAAAATATTTATGGTCTTCAACCAAAGAATTCCTCTCTTTTTCAAATTAAATTCATACGCAAGTATGTCAACATCCTCAAATTTCAATACATCTGTGCGGTGACGATTTATATTTGTGCCCTTTCTTTTTCTCTTTCTGCCAATTTTTTTTCAACTACCATCTCTGGCTTGTACACATCATTGAAAGGGTGGGTACTTGTGGCATACCAATGTACATAAACAACTATAATATCTTTATTTTCATTAATGACATTTATAACCTTGGCAATCCAGATTAGATAGCCAAGTGGATCTTCATCTGCTAACACTGCTATCATGCAACCCTCCTTAACATCCTGCACAAAACCCCTGTAAAGGTATTCCATGGCTTCACGTTGTGCACGTGATCTTCTAGAAAAAATATATATTTCTCTTTCCTCCACCCATGGAGAATTAATAATAGCTTGAGACTGTTGTTCAACAATGTGTGTTTCCTCATGTTCATTTGGAATATTTTGTGGCCAAAAAAATGGAGTCTTCAAAAACGTATCCTCATTTATTGATCTTGAAATCATATCACTTTGATTATTGAAAAAGACTCCCACAAAACTGAATCAACAACATCAAAGTACTCTTATGTATCTCTAAAACACCTTTTAATTTCCTCCAGACATTCAAAATAATTTATGTCTCTCTTATGCCTTCGTGCATTATGGAGTTCGGTAAATGACTGTAATAACAATATCTTTGATGAAAATATTGGACGCTTTGGAATGAGCTTAAAAAATGCTAAACCTGATGATGGCCCCCATTCTGCAACATTTGAATACTTCTTTCCCCATATAAGTGTTATCCCATCAATTTTTTTGATACGAAATTGATGCTGGAAGATAATGTCATTAAGTTGTTCAATGCATTTCTCCTCACCATGTGATCCCAAAATAAACCTTCACATGTCAATAGTTTCTTCCAACACATGAAAAACAGGCTCTAGAATGTAGGGTTTTTTAATACATTCAATTAAGGATGGCAGGATCCCAACACCTTTCCTCCTCAATGTTACTGAAAAGAGATTGAACATTTGATCAATATGGTCATGAGTACGCCCAAAAAGAAGGAAACCAACCTTTATATTTTAAAAAATTCCCAATTCAATGAGCATGTTTAGATACCCAAAAAGAACTTGATTTTTGTTTTCACGGGTTGTGTTGTATACTTGTACATACATAACTTCAAGAAGAATACCAGACCAATGAGTAACCACATCATGGATTATAGTTATGGTCAGATTTGCATCATTATGAATATTTGGATCTGTGAAGAAAACCCTTGGAAACATCTTCTCATTAAGGACCATACAACCAACCAAGTGAAACTAAATGAAATTTTCCTCCTGTATTTTTTTTGGCGCATGGACAAAATGTGGTAGAAGTGTTTTCTTTTGGTCCGTACCATAAATTATCAAACCCAAATATTTATTTGGATGATCATAACACTTCTTTCGATGTTTATACAATTTTTGCCTTTCAGATGTTTGTTGATTGCGATGCTCTTGAAGTTCTTTGACAACAAAATTTGTACATAAAATAAAAGAAACATATGAATAAATATATTTTCATAGTTGATAACTATCCAGTTTTTAAAAAGAATGTTTTGAACACATACCTCTTTCTGCCCCTTGACATTTATCTCTTTTTGCTTTAAGAGAAGCACATGTGTTGCAAGCCTCCATCCTTGTTTTCTTAGGAATACAAATATTGTTGAATTTGTTCTTCCATACCCTTGTAAAATATGAATTTGTAATAAAATTACCAACTCCTTCAGTAGCTTCTAGATAATTTTTGTATAAGCTGAAGATTTATGGTCTCAAAAAATTATCTGGAATATGTATTATGTGTTTATTTTGCATACACTCTCGATGCTTTGAAAAGACGTCTTTCATCCATGACATAGTAGTATTTGCTAACGGCCCAACCTCCCGTTTATAACGCACATCTGAATAAAATGTGGGATCATTTTCCAGATTTTCTTGGATTCTTGACAAATGACAATTACCAATTGAATGTAGCATTTTGAAAGCCTTTATGTAGAGCAATAAATTCCCAATATGATAATCATAACCTGCTAGTGTAGATTGCATGCAACCCACTAAATGTGAATTTTGCATGCTTTTATTCATTGAAAAATATCTTTTCCTTTTCTCCAAAACAAAGTTGAAATCCATATGTTTCAAGCAATCCCTTCAACAACCTTCACTTGAAATCAAATGAACGACATAACTTCTTTTTTGAGATATTTTGTCCTCACCATTGTATAACTGGAATGTTTTGGACTGATATGAAAAGGTCTACTCCTACTCCTAGTTACAATATTTTCTTGCAACGGCTTCATCATTCCATTATCCTTTGTAGAAGCAGTTTCATCACCATTAGGAGGAATATTATCCCCACTATCATTATTCTCAATATAGTTAAGAAATTCATCGACATCATTGCCTAGAAAATATTCATTACCATCCTCACTTGAAGAAAACATTTCACAAGAATCATCTACGCTTTTGTAACCCTGACTGAGATGAAATTCTTCACCATGTTGATCCATGCTTTCGAATTATTCCCTTGGAGGATTCAATTCTTCATCACCATGAGCGTCTTTGAAGCAGTCACTTAGAAAAAATGCATTATTCATATATGTGCCTCTAAAATTATCATTCGTAAGAAACTCTTCATGCTCCCCTTCCTTAGTGGTGCTCTCATAATCCTTGGGATTAGGATGAAGTGAAAATTTTGATTTTGGAAATTCTTCATCATGCCCTTCATCACTAGCGCTTTCCTAATCCTTAGGATTAAGAGTAAGTGGAATAACCAACTTTTGATTTACATAAATTTATTTTTGTTGCGCTTCATCAATTATGTTCTCATCATCCTTAGGATTACTACCAAGTCAAAATTTTGACTCTCTGTTCATGGTGACCAGACTCCTATTATATTCATCAATCTGAATAGAGTTGTTGCGTGATGAAGATGTTGATGTTGCAAAAAGAAAAACTTCACTATTAGAAGTACCCATGGCTTTCAATTAGAAGATGTTGAATGATACAAATGCACTCTCTCCCAATTACAATATATAGCTTAGAGACTGAAAATTTCCCTCCAAAATTTCCCCCTAAATATTATCGCTAAAATTTTTCCCTCCAAATTCCCCCCCAAAAAATTTTCGCTTATAACTTTCCCTCCAAAATTTTCGTTTCAAAATATTTCGGACAAAATATTTGTCTAAAATGTATTTCAAAACATTTCAATAAACTGTTGGTCTTGAAATATTTCACCGTACTTTCTATTCAAAATATCCACAAATATTCCTTTCATGCATGCCTTCCAAACCAAAATAAATTTCTTATTTGAATGATTTAACATTGACTACATGTAAATATTAACTATAATAATTACATGTAAATATTAACTATTTTAACTATAATATTAACTATAATTAACTACATGTAAATATTTTTTATTTTGAATTTTATTCCCACATTCGCAAAACGGTAAACCAATCACACAATCTTCGTTATATAATAACAATCATTGTTTCTATTCCTCACATCACATCAAGTCTTCTGGGTTGTGTTGGAGCAATTTTGTGTAGGTGTTGCGTTGGCATTGGTAATTTTGTGGAGGGGTTGCATTGGCATTGGTAATTTTGTGGAGGCATTGCGTTCGCATTGGAGGGGTTGCGTTGGCATTGGTGACAAGAGTTTTTCACATTTCAAAGGTTAGTTTTCCTTCTATTTTGTCCATTTAAAGACGAGTTTGGGGAAAATATATTTTTGTTTTATGGTTTTTATGTTCCAAAACTATTTTTTTTGGTTTTTAGGTTTGAAAACTTTATTTTTTTAGTGAAGAAAATGGAAAAAAAAGAACTCAAATTTTAAGGGTTTTTAGGACAAAAATTTAGAATTTTTTTTCTTTTTTAGGGTTGTTGGGTTTCTCCATGAAACAAAAAAACCAAAAAACGACTGTGCGCATAGAAAAAAAGTTATATTTATTCTAATTTTATTTTTTGTAAAAGTGCAAAAGAGAGAATATATATATATATATATATATATATATATATATATATATATATATATATATATATATATATATATAATGTTTTATTTTTAAAAATATCAATAGATATTTTGAAGTTTTTTTTAATTTTTTATTTTAAAGGAAAATACATATTTCTTTTAGTTTATATTAAACTTGTTTTTTTATTTTTATTTTTAATTATAAATATATTTGTAAATTAAAAAAACAATTTAAATGTAAACTAATTTTAGTATTTTGTTTTTGGTTTTAAAATTTTAATAAAATAAATTAAATTTAAAAAAAAATCTTTTTTTTTTTAATTTTAATTTTTTTTTTTTTGTGCTTTTATTATTTAAATTGTTTTATTTATTTATTTATTATTTAAAATTTTTAATTACGCTGAAGGCGTTCTCTTTGTTGGAATGAGCTGTGCAAAAACTGTTCACTCCAGCTAATGAGAAGCTTTCTCTATCGCCCTTCCAACCAATTAGATTTCTCCATTTGGTTATTCCTCCAACCAATAAATATTGGTCATCTGTCCAACTTGTACTATTAGTCATCTGGTGAGCTTCCCTCTGCACGACTTCGATGTTTCTTTTCACGCTTTTGTGAAAATGCTAGTTTTAATTTGTTTTTTTCTTTTTTTATATTTAAAAAAAATATTTTAATTTTTTTGTTATTGTTTTTTAAAATTTTAAAATTAAAAACTTTTTTTTTTTTTTTTTTTTTAAATTTAATTATTTTCAATTTAAAAAAAAATAATTTATTAAAACAATATTATTATTTTATATGTTATTATAATATATTTAAAATTTATTTTATTATTTTATATATTATTAAATTATTTATTATAATTTTATTGTTTTAATTTTAAGTTCTAAATTGTTTTATTTTATATATTTTTTTAATTGTTTCATTTTAAAATAAAATTAAAAAAACAATTTTCCACCCGCCGGGGGTCGTAGGCCGACTGGGCGGAGGTTGATTCTCGAAATTGACCTCCGCCTAGCGGGGGGCCGGATGTAAGGCCCACACTTCATGAGGCGCGTTCACCACAATGGGCGCGCCCACTGGGACGTTTGACGAAGTTCGTGCGTCATGTGACGTTGTGGGCAGACTGTCGCACCATAGTGGGCATGAACGTGTAGCGAAGGGCGAACGAGGGCATGCAACAATATAGGAACGTCGCACATAACTGGCATATTGGAGTTGGCGTTGCGACGTTTATAGCCAAAACATCGCACCATGACCAAGTTGGAAAGCCGATGCACCAAGGCGTTGGGCGGCCGACGTTACACAAGCCGAACGCAAAGGAAAACAGAGGGCATCGGGTCAGCTTGGGTCCATCGAGTGTCTCACGCCACACTTGATACGCGTATTAATAATGCGTGAGGATGATGGAGAAAATCATACAAGAATCATTCAACAATCATGCAAAGCGTTGGAGCACCATGAGTAATACCAACAACTCATTGGTGGAAGAAACACGACTGCAGTGAAGGAGGACGAGCGTGGGTCGAGTCGGGCGACAGACGTGCAGAACTTCCGCAGGGCATCTGCAGTGCAGGTCGAGTCGGGCATGGCATCTACATGAACTGAACTTCAGTTCAGAAGTCATTTCGGGAGCATGATAAGTCAGAATTGAGTGCCATAAGTTGCAGTAGGTGCGTATTGACGAGCCACATCTAACCATACAGTTGGGGAGAAAATTTGACACACAAGGAGCTTGTGGGAAGGTCTGAACTCATTTGCAGTGCCAACCTGAGTGACCCGAGTAACCCGACAACACTTGGGCAGACTTGTGTAGAAAATTCCCAAGGTGAAAATCTGATGTCGTAAATGATTGTTGTAGGCTAGTTTGATGGTTGACAAGCCTTGAAGCTTGGGCAAAAGGCTAACTTGCCTTGCCAAGGAGCAACAGTAGCTTTTGCTGGATTGGAACTTATTATTTCATATTTATGAAACATATTATCGAGCAAACTCATTATTAACAGGGATTTTCCCCTCCTTTGTATGTATGGGCGTACTCGTGGATTGATAATGTTGTTTATGTTTATTTCCACATATTGAAAGAACATTTGCTTAACTAATTTAACAAGTGCTGCTAAAGGCGTAGTCTATATACTTGAGTATTTGGAAAAATAAAAAGTACGGTAGTGCCGCACTCGTCTATAGCGTGGTTGAAAGACACCAAAGGTATAGGGGTGTGACAGTTGGTATCAGAGCTACCATATTTTAGGGCTTTTTATCATTGAAGAAAGCAGAGACACAGTTGCAGGGTTGCAGGTGGCGTTGAAGCTGAACTTGTACATTGGGTTTCTTTTGAGACCTTAGCTGAAGCAAGACATTTGTCAGGGCTAAAGCTACAAAATAAGACATGCCGAGTTGGGAATAATTCGAGGAGAAGGCTTGTGAAGCATTGCAATGGGTAAAGCAGCTCAAGGAATATATCCTAAGAATTCGAACTAAACTTGAAGTCTTGGAAAGAAAAGTGGTGGAATCTTGGAAAAAATCTAAGAAGATTCATCAAGAGGTTAATGAAGCCGAGATAGCCCTTATGGCCTTGTGCAACAAAGGGATTTCTGACTCAAACCAAGATGAGTTTGATAGACTTTGGGATAATATGGACTAGTTTGATGAATGGATGGCAATATGTCATGAGCTACAAACTCACCCAGATGAGCTTGTTAGACTTGAAGATAAGAACCATAAGAAGAGGATAAAACCTTCTATCGGAAAGCCGAAGAAGAATGTTGTGAATGTTGTTGAGGTAAAGGAGGAACTTGTGCAACAAGTTGAACCCGAACCAAAAGAATCACAAACATTAGAACTTGAAGCTATAAGAGAAGTAGGTTTGAAGGCTCAACAGAAGCTTGCAAACATGACGAAGTTCTTGGAGGAAAGAAGGCAACAAAACTACAAGGCTCTTGTGCAAGTGCAAGAACACTTGGAACACATTGGAGATGAGATAGTAGAGATGTAGATTTCCTTGGAAAACTCTCATGGACAAACTGCTGAACTTGAAGAACCAAAGGATGTTGCAGATGTAGAAGATTTCAAGGATTAACTTGATGAACAAGTTGGACCGAGATTGAGCACATTACAAACATCAATGATGGATTATTCTCATGAGGATGTTATAAAGATGGAAGAGATGAAGGACGAACTTGTGACACAAGTTGAACCAAGACAGGGCACATTGCAAGCATTAGTGGATAAACCACATGGAGATGTTGCAAATGTGATTATGATCAAGGAGGAACTTGAAGAGGTGGTACCAGGATTGAACACATCAAAGGCATTGATGGGAATGGAGGACACTCACTTAGGAGTCTTAATGGAGATATGAATTGTGTTTCATGGAAGCATAAGGAAGATGGACCGCATATGGGGATGAGAAAGAAGATGGCTTCTTTGCCAACACCATGGATGATCTATCCTTGGGTGCCTATGATGGTACATTGGAGGAACAAGGAGCATTTCTTGTTGGAGACCTTGATGGGTCAATTTGTGACGTTACACTTGATGGTTAAAGTGCCCTGGACAACGGTGGAACTTGATGACCTTTATGATGGAAAGGGTCATGCTTAGCCACATAGAATGGCAAGTGCCCAACATGACCCATAGACTTCCTTGGTGGTAGGGCACATTGGTGGAGTAGACTTCTTCATGGCTTCAACCAAGATGGATCTCTTGGAAGACTTTTAAGTGGGGGAGTAGCCTTGAAAGAAGTACTCATAGATGGATGAAGGTAGGAGTGACCGAGAGCACTTCACCTCGACATATGTATGGACATGATGATGATGAGAGTTGAGTTGAGTTCACTTAGATGAACACATGGGAAACCAAAGTCATGGACATGGAGAACATGGATATCTTTTATAGATGGACTGATGGGACGTTGTTCACCATGAGCAACTAGGACATTGGTTGGATGAGCAGCCTATGAGACATTCATATGATTTTCAGGGTGAGAACTTGTGATGGCACTCATGTCTAATGCAAGTAGGATTGCCGAGTGCTTTGGATATGATGAGGCATGGGAGTTCATGATGGAGATACCTTGGTGGTATACACTTGGGCATGGGTTGAGTCTACTTGACTTAGCCACAATTTTTACTTCATTTGATGAGAGGGAGACCTCTTGCTTTTGATGATGCTTGGAGGATGAGACTACTTTGCATACAAGTAGCACATGGATTAGCATCATGGACAACATGTTGTGGATGAGATGGATACACTCCATGGACCAAAAAACATGGCATTTTGGATGAGATTGAGTCTTGATCATGTTGATGGAGGTGACAAATTGCAGAAGGAACAACTAACGTAGGGTATCAGGATGTGCATTCTCATGATGAGGACGTATGGTTGGATTAGCTACCCAACTAGTTCGAGTTGTGGGGTCTGGAAGTGTGTGGAGTTATACTCGATACATGGCAGCTTTTGTTGTGTTGAGTTGGTTGGAGTACCTGATGCAGATTTTCACACAACATTGATGATATATGATGGGTTAACATGGTATATGTTGCAACAACATGTAACCTTGTTGAGGAGATTGACTTCCCGCTATGGTATAACATGTGATGATTGTAGTAGATGTGTTGATGATCACAAATTGAGAAGATATTTCATGGATATGAACCATGATGGTTTATGCGACGATGTTGCGACGATATTGTGCGATGATACTTTGAGACGAAAGTTGCGACGATAATTTGCAACGATATGATGTGACGATGATAGCACTATCGGGGATGATAGTAATATTTTAAGTGGGGGAGTATGTAAGGCCCACACTTCATGAGGCGCGTTCACCACAATGGGCACGCCCACCGGGACGTTTGATGAAGTTCGGGTGCCATGCGACGTTGTCGGCGGACCGTCGCACCATAGTGGGCGTGGGCACAGACGTGTAGCGAAGGGCGAATGAGGGCATGAAGCAACATAGGCACGTCACACATAGCCGACATATTGGAGTTGGCGTTGCGACGTTTATAGCCAAAATGTCGCACCATGACCGAGTTGGAAAGCCGACCCACCAGGGCATTGGGCGGCCATCGTTACACGAGCTGAACGCAAAGGAAAAAGGAGGGTGTCAGGTTGGTTCGGGCCCACCGAGTGACCCATGCCACATTTGATATGCGTATTAATAATGCATGAGGATGATGGAGAAAATCATCCAAGAATCATTCAACAATTAAGCAAAGCGTTGGAGCACCACGAGCAATACCAACAACTTGTTGGTGGAAGAAACACGGCTGCATTGAAGGAGGACGAGCGCGGGTTGAGTCGAGCGACAGACGTGCAGAACTTCTGCAGGGCATCCACAGTGCAGGTCGGGTCGGGTCGGGCAGGGCGTCTGCACGAACTGAACTTCAGTTCGGAAGTCATTTCGGGAGCATCGTAATTCAGAATTGAGTGCTGTAAGTTGCAGTAGGTGCGTATTGACGGGACGCATCTAACCATACAGTTGGGGAGTGGATTGGACACACAGGGGGCTCGTGTGACGGTTTGAACTCATTTGCAGTGCTGACCCAAGTGACCCAGCAACACTTGGGTAGACTTGTGTAGAAAATTCCCAAGGTGAAAATCTAATGTTGTAAATGATTTTTGTAGGCTAGTTTGATGGTTGACAAGTCTTGAAGCTTGGTCAAAAGGCTAACTTGCCTTGCCAAGTAGTAGAAGTGGCTTTTGCTAGATTGGAACTTATTATTTCCTATTTATGAAACATATTATCAGGCGGACTCATTATTAACAGGGAGTTTCCCCTCCCTTGTATGTATGGACGTACATGTGGATGGATAATGTTGTTTATATTTATTTCCGCATATTGAAATAACATTTCCTTAAATAATTTAACAAGTGTTGCTAAAGGCGTAGTCTATATACTTGAGTATTTGGAAAAATAAAAAGTACGGTAGTGCCGCACCCGTCTATAGCGTGGTTGAAAGACACCAAAGGTATAGGGGCATGACACCGAAGAATCGACCTCCGACCTGTCGGGGGCCGGAGGCCAGCTGGGTGGTGCTGTGGAGGGTTGCCCAACAAACCTCCGGGCCCCGGATGGGCAACTCTCCATGGCGCCGCTCGATTGGCCCCCAGCCCTCGGCGGGCAGATTTTTTATTTTTATTTTTAAATAAATTATAATATATAATTTTTTAAAATTTTAAAAAATATATTATTTTTAATTTTGTTTTTATAATATATAAGTTTTAATATAAATTAAAATTTTAAAATATATTTTGTATTTATATTTATAAAATATAATATAATTTTAAAATTTTAAAATTATTTTTTATTTAAAACTTCAAAAATTTTAAAAATATTTTATATTTAAATAATTTAAAATAAAATTTTAAAATGTTAAAATATAATATAAAATTTAAAATTTTTAAAATATAAGTTTTAATTATATTAATTATATTTTAAATTTTAAAATTTAATTTATTAATTTTATATTAAAAAAAACAAAACAATTAATAATAAAAAAAATTAACATTAATTATTATTATTATTTTTTAACTTAAAAAAAAAACTTAATTTTAAAATTGGTTAAACTTTAAATTTTTTGTTTTTCATGTTTTTTTTGAAATATAAAAAATAAACTTAAGTTTCAAATTATTTTTTGTTTTTTTATTCTTATTTTAAAATTGTTTTACAAAACAATTTCACATTAATTGTAAAATCTCTTTTTGGTAATAATCACATATAATGGAACGTTGTCGACGCGTTTCAAACCAACCAGTGTGGTTCATCATCATGACTAGGTGAGAGATCAGATCAAATGAATAAGCTTAAATATATGTAGAGATGTTTAAACTAGCCGTTTTCTAAACGGCTAGTTTGAATTTTTAATAATTTAAAATGTTTTTAATTAGTAACGGCTAGTTCCCTCCTACTATTAAACCAATTAATAAATTTATTCGCTTAGTTGATAAATTAGTAAACTTATTAGTTATAATTTTTTTTTATATATCAATTTTATTAATTAATTAAAGTGAGAGGTTAAAAAAAAATAAAAATAAAAAAATAAATAAATAAATAATTAAAATAAAAATAAAATAAAATAAAATAAAATAAAATAAAAATAAAAATAAAAATAAAAATATAGCAAAATAAAAATAATAAAATAATTAAAAAAAAAGAAAAAAAAAAGAAAAAAAAAAGAAAGAAATAAAAAAAGTAAAAAGTAAAAAGTAAAAAATAATAAATAAAATATCAAACTTTTGGAATCTAAGCTTCTGTGATCCATAATATAAATTAGTAGAAATTCTTTCGGTAATAATCACATGCAAAAGAATGTGGTCGACGCGTTTCGAACCAACCAGTGTGGTTCATCATCAAACTTTCAAACTTAAAAAAAAAAAAACAAAAAAATAAAAAAAAAAAAAAAGAAAAAAAGAAAAAAAGAAAAAAGAAAAAAAGAAAAAAAGAAAAGAAAAAGTAAATAAATAATTTAAAAAATAAAAAAATAAAAAAATATATATAATAAATAAAAATAAAAATAAATAAAAGAAAAAAGAAAAAAAGAAGATAAAATAAATAAATAAATATAAATATAAATATAAAATAATTAATTAATTAATTATTTAAGGAAAAAAGAAGAAGAAGAAAGAGAAAATTAAAGAAGATCAGGGACATAAGGCAGGTATCCAATACCTGTTGATGTTCCAACCATCATCTCTGTTGAGATTAAGGGGTCTTTTTTCTTTGGAGATTTCTAGGCCTCTTATAACACAGATGATGGAAATGGTCAATCCTAGCAATGACCTTCGCCTCTTCAATGCAAATATGATGGTTAGCCTTTTCTGCATGTTCAGCTAGGGCAGACGAGCAAGATCTTCCATGCTTAATGTCAGCAACATGTTTAGAAATTCTTTGATTTATAGATTGACCAGTTTCCCTCCTATTTTTAAATGAAAAAATTATATAGTTAATTTTATTTGTTTATTTTCATTTAATATAGTTTTACAAATAAATTTTATTTTTTAAATTTATTTTATAGACATTATTTTTCGATTAATTTTGAATTTATATTAGAAAACTTAAAAAAAATTTGATTAATTAAGTTATGTGTTTATATATATATATATATATATATATATATATATATATATATATATATATATATATATATATATATATTTCCTTTTATCAGAAAAATGACATCAAAATGATTTCTGTGAATGTTTCTGTACCTAGGGCATCAACTGCCAAATCTAAAGTTGCAGTTGGATGCACTATGGATATTGCTGAACGCAATAAGGACATTGTTGCACACACTATGCATAATGTTGAAGAATAAAAAATTGAAAGATATAATAAAAGTCAAGCAAGTGGCCCACCAGATTCATTACAGGTTTTTTTTTTGGTCTAAATGGAAAAACGTAGAGGAAGTAAATAAAATTGATTTTTCATGGTATCTTGAAGAAAATGAAACAGAGGATGATATACATATCTATATGATTTGTGGTATGATTCACTTATATGAATCATATGAAATGATGGGCCGAGTACGAGACATATGTTTGGTGCCGAATAAAAACACTATTTATATGAATTAGTGAGGAGGAGATTAGAACTGTTGTGCAATTGGAGAAAATAAGCCAGACACCAAAAAGAAAAATGGCCAAAGATGTCTCTCTTTTACGTGATGATGAAGAGATTGTTTATAAAAAAACTTATATGTTAACCAATAAGAAGAAGAAATCAAATCTTGGTCAACCTGTAAAAGTCATGAGAAGCAGTGAAGAACAAACTAAAAGCTCTAAAGGAAGCAGAGAAATCATAACACCAAGTGCTGAGTTAGAGGATGGCATTATTAAAACAAAACAAAATTCCATCCGATATGAGTTTACGAAGAATAAATTAATTTATGGTGGTCAAACATTTGAGCTTAATGTCAAAATTTTTTATAGGCCAGATAAAGGAAAATCTCAATATCAAATTAGAAAGGCCCATCACTTACATGTACATAATCTGAAAACATTGTCCAGGTTCAATCCATATACGCATGTGTTGGATTATGTGGTTCTTGTTGATCCACATCTGGTTCTCAACAAACATACATTTGACAAGACAAAATGTTTTGGTTATAAATATTATAAAATTGGAGGGAACCATTCGGTAGAGGCTAAAAGACAACTGATTGAGGAATATTTGAATAACTATCTTTTTCAAACAGTGAAATGCATCATTTATGTTGGTTTAACAAAAACAAAATCAAAGTTATTGGCATGGGATCATAATGCAGATAATGAGTATAGAATGAAAATTAATTTCATCCAAAGGGTCAGATTTATTCATAATGAATTCATAGAAAAATGTGGTGGGGATAAGGCATAAGTTAGTCTAACATTTCTTAAGGAATTTTTAATGGAAATAGGTTATCAAATTGATGAAAAAATCAAAGTAAAAGTTGTAAAAATGCATTCAAATATATTCAGAAGCATGGATATGTTTTTCAGTTGGCATTTAGAACTGGGGAGATATGGGATTTAATTGATGAGATTTTTGAGCGGTGGGAGAATATTTCCATAAAAAATCAGAAGGTTAAAAAGTGTAAACCCATAATATGTACCAATAGTAAGACATGTCCTGAAATGAAGCAACTTCCAGAGGATATGACTATCACACCTTGGAGAACAATGCAAGGAGTGAAGGTTGAGAAACTAGTCAAATCAGTACTATCCCATGTGAAGTCGGGTGAATTATCAATGTATGAAATGTGCACATAATTTCAAAAGTAAGTTTCTTGAATGATTTCTTATTTTCCTTTCACTGTAATTTTCTTTTAAATAAAACATAATGTTGTTGGTAGAATTTTTTATACATGTCACTGTATTAACAATTTTAAATTTATTTATTCAGTCAGAATATTTATATGAAAATACAAGAACATATGGTTAAAATGTTGAATGAAGACAATTGGGATGATGTTGTGCGCCACTACTGAGAATCAAGTTCTACAGCAATACTTAAAGATTTTTATATTTCATTCAATAAGGTATGTTGATTTATACATTCATTTTATTCATATGTAAAGTATTTTAGTTTATTACTTATATATATATATATATATATATATATATATATATATATATATATATATATAAAGATGTTGAAGAAGGATGGAAATGGAGTACCAGATATTTTCAAAAGCTTTATTGAAAAAATTAAGTTGGAAAAGATGAGAAAGAAGCATCTTATGAATGTTGAACTTGATCTTACTCTTAATCATTTCATTTGGAATGGCCTCGACAATATCCAATATCAAATAATACAAGGTGACTATGAAGACATTGCAAACTAATACCTAAAAGGGAATATGCCCTAGTTATTGCAGATATTCCTCATGGTTTCAATTTCTCAGACATTGAATATGATAGTGAACCATATAATTATCAAGCTTTTAGTAAATTAGTTACGGGTTTTCAAGAAGTCACAACATCACCACTTTGTAGATTTGTGAAATTTCATTCAGACACACAATTTGCAATGTTATTAACAAGCTTCAAGGGAAAAACAAACTCAAGGAGGCAACTTACATGGTAAGACTTTGAAATTGTATGTTCGATTACTGTTAATTTTTTATTTATTTATGTAAAATTTAATTGAACTTTTACTATGTTATGTTACAGGCAAAAATCAAATCTTGTTTCTTCCGAAGATCAGCGATTGTGAGTTCATCCATGTTGAATGTTGGATAAAAGAGGACAGCTATAAGCATATTCTTATGAATCGAGTAGACGGGAAGAGTCATAGTCAAGTATTGGTTCATGATGTAGTTGTAAGAAAACTAACATATGAGGATAAAGATGCAAAAGGAGATGTAGTTAACATTTATCAGAAACCGCAAGCATTGACTAACTATCTTATAGATCTTTGTTCAAATGAAGGAGATTGGGTTTTGGATATATTCTCACTTTCAAGTAAGTTTTATTATACAAATTTGAATTTAAATATTTTATTTTTTACTTTTTATGCTTTTATACTAATTTGCTTATTTATTTGTTTTGTGCTTTATGATTAGGTACAACACTAGTATGTTGCCTACAAAAAGGAAGAAATTGCATTGCCATTGAGAAAGACCCAGTGAAATGAAAATTTATTCAACAAAGAATTAACGCTTTTTAGTTTCTTCCAGATGTGAAGCAAGAAGTTGGTTTGAGGAAAGGGGATTTTAATGTATCACGTGTGGCAAAAAAAGCAAAGGAACCTCAACCACCATTATATGGAATGATTGGAAAATGACGCTTTAGAAGATTTGAATACATGAAAGATCCATAGAAGATGATAATGACCAAAATAAAGCAGAAAATGTTGCGGAAGAAGACATTAATGATGTTCTAGAAGACATTGAACATGGATTAGCTGATATTGTTGATGATATTTAAGTGATGCTTGCAAATAAAGCTCAGTTTTGAGAGAAATTAATTAGTTTTACTTGTAATGTTTAGACTTTGATATTTAATGAGAAGAGTCCATATTTTTTGCAAAAAAAATGTGATTACTATTATTTTTTGACATAAAATTTATAAAAAATGCTATTTTCTTAAGTTTTTTTTATTAAGATTTTCCCAAAAAATTAGTTTATTTAACAATTTTTTTTTAACAAAAAGTCTCTAAAAGTGTATTTTTTGCATTCTATTTATATTGAAAATGTGTATTTTATTGTCATATGGTTCAAAATATTGGTTTTTTAGCGACAATTATTTGATGTGCATTGAAATATTAATTAACAATACATAAATATATAGAAAATATAAAATTTAAAATATTGACCCTTTTTAAAAAAAATTAGCTATGTGAAAAAATGAAGATTTCATTATAATTTTTTATTTTATTTTATTTTTTCTTTTTTAAAACACAGGTACATAAATGCACTTAAAAATAAACATCTTAGGGAAGAAGAAGACATTAGAAAATGTATAGTGTCAAAATAAACCCTCTAAAAAAAGTGGGTGATGATACAACACCACTATTCTAAATCGACATGAAAATCATCACATTAAAAAAAAAAGGAAAAAAAGAAAAGAAAAAGTACCAAAAACATGCTTAAAAAAAAGTAGGTACCAGTTCAGTTACCTATTTGATCGGTAACTATGTTGAAGAAGAATACAATTTCATCCTCTCCTTATCCCATCATGTTTGTACAATTGAGAAAGCCTTTAGTAGTAAACAAGTTGATGAAGATGATTTTATTGATAATTTTCTACAAATCACTACCCTAATATTATGCAAATCAATGGCATAAATTGTGATCAACATGTAGTTAAACCTAGCAATTCAAAGAACCATGAGTGGAAAAATGTACTCACCATTGGATGATAAAAAAAACACTAAAATTTTAAAAATTTCCCCTCCAAAATGCTAAAAGTCAAGACCTCTCTTACTGTTGATCAAGAACAAGAACTAGCCACTATTTTAGGGAAGCACATCAATTATTTTTCCTGGGATTATAAGGGGATGAAGGGGATTCATCCATTAATGATACCCATCACATTTACACTAAAGAAGTTCATAATACCATTTTCCAATCCCCAAAGAAGGATCAACCTTGCACTAAAGGAAACCGTCAAAGAAAAACTACATAAACTCTTGGATGTTTTCATTTATCCTATTTCTGACAATGAGTGGGTGTCCTATTTGGTTATTATTCCCAAATAAAAATGGGAAGTGGATAATATGTGTAGACTACTATGATTTAAACAAAGCCACTAGAAAGTGTTAGCGCAAGGAGTCACTATTTCACTGCAAAGGAGTAAGCCTTACACATCATAGTTCATTTCAAAGTAAAAGGTTTTGAGAGGTTGGATGGCTTCTTAAAGAGTTTGAAATGTTTTTTATTCTTTTAGACTTTCATGCATTTGGAAAGTGGTGGAAAGTATAAATTATATGGGTAAATTGGTAGTATAGCTGAGCAAATTGTAACAAATGAAAGATGACAGATAATTGGTTCTCAATCAAAGAAATATACATATACTAAATTAGTCACACAACTACAAGAGTGGCTTTTTACAGAAAATATGTTTTATGTAAAGGAAACAACATTTAGAAAGAAAATTACATGCATAAATAATTTCATAAATATTTCATGAAGCCTTCACTAACATGCTCCACACAACATATATATGATTTGCAGAAGACTAAACAACAAATAATTAACTATTAGATCCTCTAACAGTTCTCTTACTCACACTTTACTAGTTGTTGCAACACATAAATTAGAAGAATAAAACAATGAGAGAAACACACCATACATTAGATAGTCCTTGAATCACAAAATACTCCAGCATGAAGTGAAAAAATGAGTTTTCTTTATTATGATAAGTCTTCAGGTCAACCAAAATCCAACCATGAAATGGAATTTACAAATGATATTTATATAGAGAGAGGCACCAACTCCATCTCTCCTAAAAAGAAGGATCCACTCTTCCTCACATTACATAGGAGTTGTAGGACATTAAAGATATATCCTATAGAAATATAACTAATAGGAAAACTGTAGATAAGAAGAAAGAAGACAGTTTGTACTGTGCTGCTGAGTGTGCTGACATGCTGCCCCTTTTTCTGCTGATTTGTCTCTCCATGACCTTGGTTCTTTAACAACCATGTGTCTTCATTAAATGTGACCTTTAACAACCTCATAACCACTTATAAACCATCACTTGACATATCCACATCATTAGGAGTCCTTATCATCCTTGGACTTGCTAGGAAACTTTGCTGACAGTTGTCAAAAATAATTTAAAACAGGCACTACTATAACTTCCGGTAAAAACCCGTAACTATGAAAAAACTGTAATGCTACCAGAATTTCTGGTAGCGCTCTGTCTCTTTTTAAAAAATGCACAAAAAATACTTGAAAAATCTTGTGCAGACTTATACATTCTGAAAATTGAGCTGTTGTTCAAAAATGTAACTAGTAAGCAAAAAGGTATTTTATTGGGACACCGTTTTACCTCTCCTCCATATGGGCTGCAACTTCTGCAAGCTTGTCCAAGCCTGTTTGTCTTTCAACTGATGATTTTGAACTTGTGGTCCTGGCGGTTATCTCTTTGGCAATGGTCTTTTTCTCTTTTGAACTCTTCTGGATTTTTTTTCTTTTTGAGGATCCTGTTTGCTGGTCTGAAGGGGCTTTACCCTTGTCTTTCTTTTTGGACCCACAAGACTCTGCAATTGAAGGAGTTATAGTCTTTAACCCTTCATACTTCCTCTCCACATCTATGAATTTTGTCACAAAACTTGGATTATGCAAAGCTTTAGATTTCTACCTAAATTTTTTGTTGTCTCTTGTATGTCTTTTCCTGGTACCAACAACTTGTTTGGAATCTTTTCTCCTTCTATGGCTGCTAATATCATACCCTGCATCTTTTAGAAGCTCCTCATTAGACTTGGTGGGCTAATATTGCTTCTAAGTATTTTGCTAAATGTATGCTCCCGAAACTTTTGGTAGCACCTGTTCTTTGGATTTTTCTGCAGCTCCATACTTTCCTATCTATGCTCTGGTAGAAACCTTGGGAAAGGAGAAATTGGAGGCACCGTCTTCATTTATTTGGGTTTGATGGTTGATGAACCTTCTCCTTTCTCCAACTTATTTTCAACTTTGGTTGAAGGAGTCTTTTCATTTTTTCCTTTAGCCTTTTTGTGGATGTTCTCCTTCTTAGCTTTTTCTCTTAGTGCTCTTACCAACTGATGAAGTAGTTGGCTTCTGAATTTTCCCTTTCTGCTTGGCAGGTTGAGGATGTTGCTGTGAAGCTAGAGAAAGATGAGAAAGAATATCTTGTGTCGGTGCAGGTTGGCCTGCCCTGTAAAATAGAAAGTGTTCCCATGACTATTTTCTTTTCCCGAGTTCTTCAACAACCAATACTTCATTAATAGCCTGATGATATAAGCTATACTCTAATGTAGCTGCACGAGTTTGTATCCTAGTTGACATGTTAGTCAAGCTCTTCAGCAGAAAGAATGGTAGGGTGAGGATATTCATACCTACAATGTGAAACAAAAACCTCATGTGATTAAAAAAACAATAGTATACCTCCTCTCACAAGTAAGGTAAATTTTTATGAGCTTGATAGTCTCAGCCCATTCATTCTTGAGGTAACTTCTGGGAATACCCTTAGCCTAGTTAGGGTCTCTATGTTCATCTTTGATAAAACTATTGAGGTCTCCTCCAGTGATGACTTGGCCTTTAAACCATTTTTCTCCTTCCTGTGGAAGGTGGACAACTTCATCAATAGACTCTGCTGATACATGTAATCTGAGGCCATAGATATTTGCTTCTTGCCCATTAAAAGGGAGTGAAAATTCCTTAGCTACTCCTAAATGAGAGCTTCTTGTTCTTGAACACAATGGATACCACCCTGCTTGAATAAAGAACCTCCTCACATTCAGATTAGCATCCACTAGATCAACTCTTTGGGGTTCAATGCATTTTAGCTTCCCTCCTTTCTTAGTCATCTTCAACAATAAAGTAGGTTGTTTTCTATAATATGTTAGGTGTCAATATTAGGGGAGCTCACCAAACATGTGTTGCTGTGTCCTCAATGCAAACTGTCTGAAATCTGGGTCTCCTTCCTCAAGCTGCTTACTGGAGCTGCTCATTCATCAATAGTTAAACTCAAAACTAATGGTTTTCCCTATCTTTTGGTGGTTTAAAGAAATATATTGGTTCACCTTTCCATGCATGAGATTTTTCATAATGGGAAATATCTTGGACTGTAATACACCATGTGGTAGTCATGATTAACTTCAGTTGGCTATGTTGTTTCACATATAACGCTACAGGTGGCTGGAGCTAAACGAAGCTAGAGGTGGTGGTCACCTCCATCGTATCCTTATAACAAGCCTAAAATTCCGGTAGTGTTCACGTGTGATCAATCCAAATGGTCATCACATTAAAATTGCAGATCCCCAATCTACCTTAACACTTAATACGTACCTCGACATGTGGATATAATGACTCAGCTAACAAACATGACAAACAACGGTTGGATTTTCTTAATTGCAGATTGACACCTAGCTTCTTCTAAGTATATACATGACTTAAATCGACATCACTCAACATAGACCTTTCCTATCACGTGACATAGCTCATGATAAAAAGTTTAAAACATAGTTGATAAAGGGAACACATGGCTAACACAAAAGTAGATGCACTTTTTTATTTTTTAAAAAATAGGGGAGGTTACCAGAATTTTTGGTAGCATCTAGTAAAGGAAAAACAAAGAGAAAATAGAATTAGGAAAGACTGTGTGACAAAGCTAAAACATACGCTACCGAAATTTTCAGTAGCGTTCTATTTTTTTTTGAAATTTACAAATTTTTATCCTAAAAACAAAAAATTTAAAACACACTCATGACTTAGCATAGAACTGTGCTAACATTAGCTCCACATGGGATAAAGATACCCCTACGAGGCTCTAAGAATATTTTTCATTTTCAGTTCCTTGTTGTTGGGCTATGGAGGATTATTATGAAACACACCAGTATTTACACTGAATTTAGGCCACCAATAGCCTTAGTAAAATAATTTTTTGAGGAAGTGCCCATTAAATGGGCCTCCAAACAATTCTGTCCCATCAAGATGTTGAAAATCAAAAGTATTTTTTTGCAAAATATTTTATATTATGAAAGGACCAAGCCATAAAACATCAAATTTGGAATTCTTACCTGGGTCTTGATGCTGTGCATCCCATTTAAACACCAGATCTCCAATCTGAAAATCTTCTTTTTTAGTCCCTTTATCAAAAACTTGCTTTACATCTTGCTGATATTTTCTTACCAAATCATATTGTTGTTCTTGCTTTTGCTTCACTTCTATGATATAATAAATTCTTCTGGTTATGTAATTTGGCTCAGCTTCATGATCTTGTAGAAGTTTAGCTACAACAATGGCTAATTGGACTGGAAAAACATCATCAGTTCCATAAACCATTTAAAAAGGTGATGTATTAATAGATTTTTTGATTGTCACCCTGTCAACCCATAAAGAAAATTTCAGTTTAGAGTCCTAGGCTTTCTTGTTTTGCTCCAATAGATTGGTGATGATTCTTACCAAACTTTTGTTAGATGATTTAGCTAAACCATTCCATTGTGTATAGTAAAATTTAGAGTGAGTAAGCGAAATACCATAATCTTCATAGAAATTTACCAATGGATTAGATCTAAAAGCAATTGCATTATCTGCTACTAGCTTGATGGACATCCAAATTTGGTTATGATTCCCTCCAAAAATTTGAGTCGCATTCATGGTAGGTATTTCTTCAATACATTTGGTGAAGTAATCAGTTGCAACAAGAATCCAACGATGCTGTCCACTTGAAGGTGGATGAATTTCACCAATGAAATCCAATCCCCATTGTTGGAAAGGTGCAGAAACAATTATGGGCTTGAGAGGCAAAGATTTCAAATGTTTTTTACCAGTGAATTTCTGACATTTTTCACATGCTTTCACCTCAGCACATACATCAGAAAATAAACTAGGCCAAAAAATTCCAGCTCTTAGTATTTTTTATGCAGTAGTTCTCCAATAGTGATGACCTCTACACACACTACTATGCATATCAAACATAAATTTCTAGGACTCATCTGGGTCAATACAACTCAAAAAAACTCCTGTAGGATCTTTCCAATATAAACAATTTTCCTTGATGAAAAATTTAATGGTTTTCAGCTTCAAAGATCTCACTTTGCTTTTATCAAAATTTAGAGGAGGTTTAAAATGTTGCATAAAATAAATGATACCCTTATACCAGCTACACTTAGAAAGATTTACATCCATTGCCATGTTGTCAATAGGTTATGAAATTTTCCCTTCTAGATTGTCATCCATGAAATGCAAGCCTAAAACTGTACAATTTTCTTCAGCTAGTAGTTTGGCTAATCCTTGACCTTTGATTAGTTTGTGAGCTTTATCTCTAAATCAAATTCAATAACTTTAGTCACCCACTTACTTCTTTTTCCATCAATATCAGGCTGAACAAATATTTCTCTAACAACAGATGAAGGCACATATGAAATAATTTGAGCATGCAGAATATAGGCTCTAAAATCATTTAGAGCTTTAACTAATGCATAAACATGCTTTTCCAACATTTCATACTTCAATTCTGCATCTCTAAGGGCTCTGCTAAAAATTGCTATGGGGGCTTCCTTATTTTCTGCATCTTTTTATAATAAAACATCAGCAATAGTATCTTGAGAGGAAAATGAGAAGATCAAGAAAGGCTTTGAGTATTGAGGGCTTACCAACTGAAGTGCTTCAATGATAGCTTTTTTGATTAGCTTAAATGAATTTATGTCTTCAAATGTCCACTTGACTTCCTTTTCCTTATTCAGCATGAAAATAATATGTTTCACCACTTCAGCAAAATTGGAAATTAACCTTCTTAAAAAATTGATCTTACCAAGGGAAGATTGAATCTCTTTCTTGGATCTTGGAAATGTTAAGTACTGAATTGCAATCACTATTTTGGGGTCAATTTCACCTCGTATTTAGAAACTATGTGACCCAACATATTACCTTCTTTAAGAGCAAAATGAGACTTCTTTGGATTCAATGATATACCATATTTTCTACATTTAACAAAGACTTGTCTCAAGTTTTGAAGGTGCTCTTGATTTGAAGTTGGAAAAACAATAATATCATCCAAATAGATGACCAAGAATTTATATTTTTCTTTAATGAATGCAAATTCCATAGCACGTTGAAAAGTAGCTCTAGCATTCATAGCCCAAATGACATCTTTGCATACATGAATGTTCCCCAGGGAGTAGTGAATGTTGTCTTCTCTCGATCTTCCGACCAAACAGATACTTGGTTGTACCCAGAGAACCCATCTAACATGGAAATTCTATCTGACCCGGTTACCTTTTGAAGAATATGCTCCATCTTTTGCAATGTATAATTATCTTTCTTGGAGCATTTGTTAAGATTCCTGAAATATACACATAATATGATTTCACCACTCTTCTTTCTTACTGGAACTAGATTAACAACCCAATCTAAGTATCTCAATGGAATGATGATTTTAGCATCCAAACTTTTCTTCACTTCCTTCTCCATCACTCGTAACAATAGTTGATTGATTTGTCTTAATTTCTGTCGGAATGGCTTAGTACCATATTTCAATGATATTCGATGCTCAATGATAGTTGTATCACATATCTTAGGATCCTCATATCTCCAGGAAAAAACATCAACAAATTCACAGAAAAACTTGTGGTATTCAATATTTCTTTCTTCTGATAAAGCTTTTGACAACTTAACATACCTTGGCTCTAGTTTTGAACCCAAATTGAAATCTTCCAATTTTGCATCTGCTTCAACTAACTATGGTTTGACTGAAACATCATTGTGATCAAAAAGTTTCTCAAGTGGGATTAACCCTTTGGGAATATGATTGGTAGGTAGCTGTATGATAGGTTGATCAACAATTTTTGTTTTATTTTATTTTATTTTATTTATTTTTTTCTAGATTTTTGGTATATTGATAATCAACATCATTATTTATGAGATCTTCATCCTAATCAATGTTTAAGACAACAATTTCTTCAACAACTTCAATGAATCTTTTAATCTCCTGGTCATCGTAAAAAACTTCCCAATGCTTGACATTATCAGGATTGCTAGGCCTAAACCTAACTTCTACTTCATATTTTAGCTTTATAGGTATTGGAATATTGAATGAGCTTGCTGAAATAGAAAGTGAATAAGCCAAAATATTAATTTCTCTTGGAACAAAAGAAATGTTAAAGGCTAGGAATGAGTCTCCTATAATTCTCCATACTGCATTCCAGTAATTTCCGAGTCTGGGATGCTTAGTTTGTAAACATTTCTGATTTGCTGAATAATAATTTCAACATCTACAAAAACATAAATTTATGAAATATTCACGTCTTTTGCTATTTTTAAACAAATCAAAAGAGCTTCATATTCAACCACATTGTTAGTTGCTTCACATTCAAGTTTGAAAGAAAAAGTAGAGCTCTCTTTCAAAGGGGAAATGAGAACTTTTCCTGCACCAACTCCTTCTCTAGAACATGAGCCATCAAAATACATTTGCCACATCTAAGAACCCTCATGACTGATCTAATTTCTAGTAGGCTTCAAAATCTTAAAACTTTCTGTAGGTAGGGTAGAATTATCCATATGTAAAATTCTTGAACCCACATCAATTGTTCTAGCATAAATTAGATGATTAGTGGGGTCTTTTCTGTCACTAATGATATATTCTAGCTGAGCTTCTCTATAAAGTCTTCTTTTTTCTTCTCCAAAATTAGGGACAGTAGCATAAGTGAATCCATTTGCAAAGTTCCTCCCAACCTTCTAATCCATGACCTAGAAAGCAACATGCCAAATATAGGAGGAATGCCAACTACAAAAATATCCATCACCATCCCTCTCATGGGTAACTGAAAGAGGCTTACTGCAAGGTATTCGATGACACCAAGGCATTAGACTTTTCGGGAATCAAAAGAGTAGAGATATTGGTACTCTCTAGTTACTTCAAGATCTAGTTCATCCATGAATACCTTAGGCATTAAATTATGTGAGGCTCCAGAGTCCATTAGGAAATTATGCAGTATTTTATCATGAATATTCAGAGATAGATAAAAGGGAGGAGTAGAGTCATTTTTGTCTTCTACCAATGGACCTAAAATAACAGTGGGCTTGTCATCTTGAAGGTTAACAAAATTAGAGGCTACTTCGGTAGGTGGAGGCTGAAGAGATTTCATAAAAGTCTTTTTGAACTCATCATTTTTCATGATTTCTACAAGAGGAACAAGAATCTTTATCTGTTGTATCTCATTCTCAAAATTGAAAACAAGGGGGCTGCTTGTGAGAAATTTTTACCTCAAGTAAGAGAGAGTTAACTGCTACTGGAATTTCCAGTCTGCTTGGTTCAACCACTTGCTTTTTTGCTAGGATTTTAACTATATCCTTATTCTTCTTTAGCTGTATTGCAACAGGCTTGGAATTATCATCAATCTTCTTTGATATGAGATTGTATCTGTTTTGACGATTAACTGCAATCATGGAATGATCATAAATCACTTCATTATTCTGAGTATATGACATGAAATATTCATACTCTTCTTGTGTAAGATGAATCAACCCTTCTTTATCTCTTAGAAAATTGATATCGACACCTTTCTCCAACCTTTTAGCTTCCTCTTCATCTTCAAACATATCATTCTGCAAAGTGGGATGCACTTTTTGATCATCAACATCTCTTCTTTCTCTCTGCAAAATTTGAGGAGAATTAGGTCTTCTAAACTGCTACCTCTTAGGCTGATCAAATGAAAAATTTCTAGTAGTAGCTGGTCTTGCTTCCATCTTGAGCTTGGACATCTTAGTGGTCAATGACTTGACCATCTTGGTTAACTCATCTAGCTTAGGATATATGTCAGAAGTTCCTGAAGATGAAACTTCAATTTTTTGCTTCCTTTTTTCTCTATCAATCCCTCCTGTGAGCCTATCAACTGCTAACACATTAGATTCTACCTCCAGTGCATTTTCTTGGATTTGTGTTAGCGTTGTAGATCTTCTTTCTCTTAATAATAAACAAAAATCAGGATCAAAGGCACCAACACAAGTGATTTTGGCTAAAGCTTTAGTAGGCTTGATTTCAGTAGGTATTTTTCTATACATCTTATTGAATCTCTTAGAAAAATCAGAAACTGATTCTCCTTCTTTTCTTTTTATTGCACCAAATTCAGTGATATAATACAAAAAATCTTTCTTATCAACCCATTTCCTTAAAAACGTATCATCTAGGGTTTCCATTCTAATGATGCTACTAGCTGTCAAAGAATTGAATCATTTCCTAACATCACCCTCAAGGCCCGGAAAAAAAATCTCATATAGACATCTTCATGTTCAATATTCAGATTTTCAGCATAGGCATACACATCAACAAGGTGTTCTTCATCTGTTACCTCTCCCTCGCCACTAAATTTAGGCATATACTTGAGATAATCTCCAGTAGGTAATGCATCAATTGGTGGATTTGGAACAACATATGATGAAGCACCAACACTTGATGTAGAGACTGTTTGTTGGTTGGAAAATAAGGGAGGTACAAATTTTTCTGCAAAATCAAGGGACATAGTTTGCAACACTTATTTAGGGATAGCCTTTGAGAAAACAGTAGTAGAGGAAACAAATTTTCGTTTACTCTTTTTCTTTATTAGCTTCTTAGGATCAGGGACAAGGATTATTGTTGTAGAGGTAAATCCCCTCTGCGGACAGAGGCGATCCCTACTAGCCCAGAACGGGTCTAGTAACAATCAAATCACGCTACAACGCAAGCTCCTAATTGCAATAACCAAGGCACGATACGAGGCTTACCTTGTGTCCAACGCTATTGTCGTTGCGGAGAGGATAATGCTCCTGATCCCTTGCTCCGGCAGGTCACAATTCTCCCACTTGGCGCGATCGAACACCTGCACACAAGAAACACGATGAACATACAAGCGTAAAACCAAATATTTGCAACTATGTGTCAGTCAGAGAGGACACAACTCATAATAGTAAAACATGAACAATACAAGTGGAACTATAATTGTAGTCGCTTATCATTAATGAAACAAAGAATGATACAACTTGGCTCTGACGCTGAGATCTTCCTTCGACGAGTCATCAGCGGAAATCGTCTCGTAAAGCTTTTCGGGAATGGGGACAAGCCTCTCTCTTCAATCATCAATCTCCTTGCTATTGATTTGACACTATGAGGACTATTGCAGCATTATTTAGGCTGTGAAGGCTCTTGGAGATTAGCTTGCAAAGGAAAATGGCAAGCTTATATAGATGGAGGAAGGGGAGTTGGGATCCCTACAATTATGGGATTTGCCCTATCCTCAAGGAAGCTTCCATGAGAGGTGGAAAACTATTTCCTCTACATGGAAATTCGAAGCCAACCACCCAACTCAAATTAGAGACCCGCTTAGGAATTGGTTGGGGTCAATCTTCCGCCATTTATTTTTAAAAAACACCCTTTATCAAGCCTAGTGCGGGTGCGGCTCTGAGACAGAGCGCCAATTGGTGCGTCCTCTTTGGAGGATTTTCCCCTTTAGCATGAGGGCTAAACTGTGTACCCGCGCCAATGAAAAAAGAGGTATTTTTAGGGTTTTTCTCAAGGAGTTGTCTTTAGGGCAATAAAATTACATGTTTAGGGGAATGCCATGAAAGTGTTTTCAAGTTATGTCATTGCTCACAAGTCACGGAATGAGCCCTCCAATGTGCGAGATGGGGAATTGTAGGGATGGTGACAAATTGCTGTGTAATAGATGCCCCCTAAAGCATGAGGCCCGAAAGAGAGAGAGGGGTGAAATGCTTTATGAGAACGTGTCCAACTGAAAACACTGTTGTCGGAAAACCTGCGTAGAGAAGTACAACTGATATCTCAAATGCATGATATACATGTGGTATGGGCACAGCCATCCATAATAGAGTATACAATAATTCAGATCCAAGGCATGGATGCAGCCATCCAGTAAGGATCGGTAAATAGAATCAGGTATGGTTGCAGCCATCCAATCAGGGAGTCATGTAACTAATCATAATAATCCACAAAATCGCAGCCTAGATTCCAACAGACAAAATCCAGGGTCTTGTGCTCCATCTTGAACAGAGTACAAGTTCAAGCATGCGAATAAGTGAGCTGAAGTCGAACATGCAAGAACATCGCCTGATTACCAGCTAATGATGAAAGCTGTTAATAGACGCGAGAGGTACCACCATTAATGACAATGGTACTCAAGGCACTACAGGTACAATCTACGGCATGTGAATCAATGAGATGGCGTCGAACACCTGTAGAATCACTCGATCAAAGGCCAATGATGAAAACCTCACGTCGAATGTGAAGAACTTGCCATTGAGACATGCAGGCTCCAAGGTACCAGAAGGGAGTCTCTAGACCATCTTCCTGGATAATGAGCTGAAGTCGACAGGAAGTGACCTTGATCGAAGGTGGGCCATAGTGTTTCCAACATCATTGACACGAGACAGAGGAACATAATGTCTTTGTGAATCAGGATTAGACGAGAATCAGAGGAAGGTTGGTACTTGCAGAGGTCAACTTCTCTTGAACATATAAACGACACGATAGTGGATTTGGCGGTATTTGACATCAAAAGATCAGAGGTCATGATGACGAGGCAACGAGAAGATGAGAGGTCAAAAGGGATCACCCAAACCCATGGAAGCAAGTGAAAAATGAGATGAGATGTCCCCAACCCGACAAGAACGCAGACAAGTGCCATGTTCAAGAGTGACATACTGCTGACACGACAATGATTTGGTTCCATTTTCCCCACCATTTCTGGTGAGTACCTCTTTATTTTTACACAAGCTCGAAGAGGATACCATATGCTTGCTATATAAGTCCATCCTAGTACATTTAACGAGCCCTAGGAAGGAGGAACTCGGATACCATCATTACGACTGAATCTAATGTCATCAGGGTTTAACGAGTCTTACAAAGGAAGAACTCGATGTCTTTTCATGTTTAGAGAGTTTGAAAAGATAGCGGAAAAGTAAACTCCAACGGTCCCTTTTCGTAAATAGTTCCTCAGAACCGAAAAGGTAGAAAATAAAATCTGAGAAAACCTTCTAGTCGCGATAGGCTAGGGTATTCCTTTTTTGTAAATAATCTATCCCAGCCCGAAAAAGGGGTAAACATATACTGGATAGATGTCTTTTTGTGTCCAATTTAACGAGGTCGAAACGACAAGGGACTCGGAAAATTTTCATGTTTAGAGAGTCAGAAAAGAGCTAAAAGATGACTCCAAAATGAATTTTTCGTGTTTTTACCGAGTCTGAAAAAGTATAAAATATAACTCGTTTCACTACCCAAGTCGCGTAAAAACCTGTCGCTGCACATAAAAGCAAGTGTAAAATCCATTTTCGACAAAATATATTAAAATATTGAGAAAAAATGACATTTAAAACCTAATTTTGATTTAAAAAGTTATAAATAGGCTCTAAATGGTAAAACGAAATTACTTTTACTTTTTACCTCACTTGGAGAGCAACAGTGGTTTGTTTGTGTGCAAACTTGCGACGGTGATTGCGATTGATCTGGGACGTCATCCAGCTCCTCGTTTGTTCCAAGTAAAAGGCATTCTTTTAAGCTCCATTTTAATCCATTTTTTATGAGTTCCCACTGCATAGTCGATCTCTGAAGGAGACATTTTAAAATTTTAGGGCTTCGCCATTGGAGCGGGTATCGGGCTCGGGCCCGCGCCAATGGACTTTTCCTCACAAAGGGGTCGCGCCAACTGGTGCGACATAATTTTCTGCTTTAAATTTCTACACAGTGAGCCATCCATATGGATTTTCAAGAATAACAGAGATCTAACAAAGGTTTTTGATCATGTTGATGCAGGTAACCGAGCACAATGGTTATTGAATGGAAGGAGAGGGAACATGGAGAGGAAGATGAAATGGCTATGGAGAATGAAGCCTATATGAATGCACTAAAGAACTGTGGACTCAAGAAATTCTTTCTTACTCCATGTTTACGAGCTCAGCCTGAGCTACTGCAATACTTGGTCAGCATATGGGACGAAAACGAAGAAGTATTTAAACTTCGAGACCATGTATTGGAACTTGAGGTTTACGATGTGTATTTTATCACCGGGTTGTTGCGTAGAGGGCCCGTACCCATTTTGACAGGTAGCAGACCTTCCGGGGAAAAGATGGAACAAGTAATGGCGAGGGTGTGCCCAGGGGCATGAACCGGATCGGGAAGCGGAAAGGTGGACATCCACACTGTCCGTGATCTAGCACTCAGAGTAGTGCTACACACCATTACATGAGCTGCAGGATCGCAAGCTCCACATGAGGCAACCAAGGCCCAAATCATACTAGCCTCTGAGTGTATGAGTCCTACACTGTTCAATTGGGCTACAGCTGTGACAACCAATATCAAGAGGTAGCTGACAAGATGCAAGCAAGTCAAACTAAAGAATTTTGGCTACGGTTCCATTTTGGTGTCGTTCATCTTGGAATGACTACCTATCTTCCAGGGCCAAGGGGCCATAGTTGCTGAGCCGGTACCACGAGAGTCAAGAATGGCTCGCTGGGCAACACTTATGCCCAGATCAGGAGGAGGTCAACAGATGTCTTGGAGACCCGAGTTCTTTGTGTGGTTACGGCGACAACTGATCGTGGTCGAGGATTGGCCCTATGCTAGGACCGATTTCACCAGAGATCCCGATCTTCCGCTCCCGGAGGGGGAGGATTAGGATGAAGAGTTGGGTATGATACTCTTTTTGATTTTTTGTATTTATGATTTTTTTTGGTAATACATTGTTCGTTCTAATAACAGTTTTTATGTGTATGCAGATGTCGGCCCAGAGAGGCCCGCGGGCATGTTGCCCATTGCGCGGAGAACCCATGTCGAACACGAACCTCAGGTTGAGGGTGGCGAGGGAGGTGAACTAATTCAGAACTTGGAGGGCATTGCCTGGGGGATCCTGGACTATGCACGGCTAGCAGATGTTCCGCTAGCATACCAACGACACACTGTGGGGGTGCCCAGTCGCCTCCACCGACTACTGAGACGCTTAGTGCATGCGGTGACTTGTTATCACGAGCACCATGTAGATTAGACATTAGGGCTTTTCATATGCATATTTTTGAGAGACATGTTGTCTCCGGTTGTATTAAGACGAACATGTATATTTTTTGATTTTATGTGATGCACACTATGTAAACATTTCCACACACACACACACACACACACACACACACACACACACACACATATATATACATATACCTATTTCTGGATGGATCTCTTTACATGTGATGATGTTTTGTTTATAAATTACGCAAATGTCTATCTAAAACCATATTAGCTACTGCATCTGTTAATGTATTCATATGTCTGGGTATGTGTTGATATGTGATATAATCAAAATTTCTCTCCAGTAAACGAATACGCAGATATAGACGTAAAATGGACGGGTTTCTTACTGAATAATGACCATTAAGCTGTAATACTACAAGTTGTGAGTCTAGATACACAAGTAATTCACAAATGTCGAGGTCCACAACCTCGGTTAATAATTCCAACACGGCACTATATTCCACGATATTATTTGTGGCAGGACCCAGACACACACCTTGTAGGTTAACCAACTCACCAGCAGGATCATAAATTACCCAGGCTGCCGAAGACAGATTCCTGGTACTACGAGAGGCACCATCCGCGAAACCCACAAACGGAGTAATAGACATCTGCACAATCAGGAAGACCTGATCAGCAGAAAGATGCTTACATGCACACCACGCCAAACATGTACACAAATGAATATACACACCTATGTACACACACCACACCAAAAATAACTTCAAGCGTAGTATTTTTTAAGGTAGAGCCCATTTCTAGGCTGCGCCAACGGAACTCCTTCGTAATCAATGATCTCATAAGCCCCATTTTTTAATACTCATTTTACTATGTAGGGCCCATGCCACATGGGTTGGAACTTTCCTGCTCCAAGTTTGTCGTGTGCTTGGTCGTATAGGAGGACAAGGTCCCCTTCGACAAAGGAACGTGCAGAGACTGATTGATCAAAGTGAGATTTGACCCGCTTCTTCTGTGCCTCAATGACTAAAGTAGCCAAGCGGTGGGTTTCATCCAACCGTTCCAAATACAAGAGACACTCTTCTTCAGGAGAAGTATCGAGCAAAAGTTCCACAACCAACTTTAAGGAAGGAATTTCGCACTCAACCGGAAGAGTTGCTTCCAGGCCATACACCAATTGGAATGGTGTGAATCCGGTTGCACTCTTTGCTGACGTCTGGTAGGCCCATAGAGTTGAGAACAATTGGAGGTGCCAATTGGACTTATGAATACCAACTGTTTGCTGAAGCATTGTGACCAAAAATTTGTTCACAGCCTCAACCTGGCCATTTTCCTGGGGGTAATATGGCGTTGAGCTATCATGTCGTAAGCCCAATCTTGATGTTAGCTCAGCCATCATATAATCTCGAAAGTGAGTGCCATGATTGGTTACAATGGCCCGAGGGACCTCGAAATGTGTAATAATGTGGTTGAAAATAAACTGGGCAGTTGTCTTACCGTCGGCGGCTAGTGTAGGCATCGCTTCGGCCCACTTAGTAAAGTAGTCGACAGTGACGATTATATATGCATGCCCCCCAGTCGAATGAGGGTTGCATGTCATAAAATATACGCCCCATTTTTCAAAATGGTCGACATTACTGACAGGATGCAGAGGTAGGGGTGGCACGTGCATCTTGCGCTGAAAAACCTGGCACGCATGACATTTGTGGACTGCAACAATGCAGTCTTTGAAGATTGACGGCCAGAAGTAACCCGCACGCAGGATCTTCTGGGCAGTGGAATATCTAGACATGTGATCACCACAAGCACCACTGTGATAGTCATTCAAGACTCTTTCGGCCTCTTCCAGTGTCAAGCATCGGCGGAGCACCGAATCTACTCCAACCCGGTATAATGTATCTCCTACAATGCGGTAGGTTTGAGACTGATGCCGAATTCAACATCGAGCATCTTTGGTCAAATCAGAGCGGAAATTTGACGTCTGAAGATACACAATAATATCGCCATACCATGGGTCACAGGTGCTAATAAAAAAGAGGGTTTCGTCTGGAATATTTTCTTCAGAATGAGATGGGGTGGAGTCTGTCGGGAGGGAGCAAATGAGATCCGCGAAAACCAATGATTTGGTCGACTTAGCAGTAGTAAACTCTAGGTCAAACTCCTGGAGGATAATGATCCATTTAGATTATTTCCCCCCCAATAATTTTCGTGATAGAATATATGTCATGGGGTTGCAATCCGAAACCACGGTTATGGTATGCAGCAGGATGTAGTGGCGGAAACGTTGCACAGCTTGCACTGCGGCTAATGCCAACTTCTCGATGTGAGAATAATGTGTTTCTATGTCAAGAAGGTTCTGTGATAGATAATAGACAATGTGTTCATTTCCATCATCGTCATCTTGCACCAAAACCATAGCTATGGTGCTAAACGTGGCGGCCAAATATAGAGTGAAATCACGGTGATAGTTTGGAGGACGAAGCAACAGAGCATTAACAAGTAATGTCTTAAGCTTCTCAAAGGATCATTGAGCAATCTCGTCCCAACGAAAGGGAACGTTTTGCTTTAAAAGACGCGTGAATCCTTTGGCTACTTCCGCGTAGTTCGGTATAAAGTGTCGAAGGAAATTAGCCTTTCCCTGCAGACTCTGTAACTGATATAACGAAGAGGGTGATGGGAGATTGAAAATGGCCTCGACCTTTAGGGGATCGAGGTGAATCCCGTCCTTGGAGACTATGAACCCCAAAAGACGGCCAGAATCCATGCAAAAGATGCATTTATGAGGGTTGAGCCGAATATTATAGCGTCGACAGCGAAGGAAAATCTAGCGGAGGTGTTTTGGGTGGTCCTCCTGCCGAGCTGAATGAGCTGGCAGATCGTCCAGATAAGGCTGAACGATATGGCATATGTCATGGAATGCGTAAGACATAGCACGCTGGAAAGTAGCTCCAGCGTTCTTCAAGCTGAACGGGAGCTTTTTATAGGAAAAGGTGCCTCACGGACAGATGAATGCAGTCTTGTGTTGATCGGCAGGTAAAATATTTATCTGATTATACCTAGAAAAGCCGTCCATTAGGGAATAAATCTCACTCCCAGCACATTCGTCAATGATTTGATCTATCAAGGGAGTAGGGTAGTTGTCCTTAGGACAGGCGCGATTAATATCACGGTAATCAACACAGAACCTTATAGTACCCTGCTTTTTATCTACAGGGACAATGTTTGAGACCCATTCTGTGAGGGGGATCGAGTAAATGAAGCCCGCGTTCAGAAGTTTTTCAACTTATGATTTAATGGCAGCGGCCTTGCGAGGATGCACTGGGCATAAGTGTTGGGGCAAAACACCTTTAGAAGGTGGCTTCACAACAGGTTTAGCGGTAGGATTCTCAATTTCCAAAGAACCAGAGACAAGTGGGGGAGGTGGGCCATCCACAACTTCCTTACCAGTTTCCTGGCGCGGTCCAGCATAATCCTTCGAACGCGTGGCCACGGAGACAGGTGCAGTACCATTCATCATAAAGACCTGGGACCCAAATGGTGCAGATGGTGAAGGCTGTTCAACCATCTGGGTCTGCTGAGATGGGAACGGTTCTTTAAGGACTACTAGAGTCCCTTTGGAGCCTTTGAGAAGTTGACTAATTTTAGATCGTCTTGGAAAATCCTTGGTATAATGATCTCCTTCACAAATAAGGCAGGGGTACTTCGGTTTACGTTTGGAACTGTCCTCAGTACGAGGTTTAGGAGACTCTGACTTTGGGGCGTCGGGTTTGGATTTGCCTTTGCCCTTCTTTTTCCCTTTGGAGGCTTTTTCCATAGGATTAGCTTGAACGGTATTAACCTCCGCAGTTTTGCCAGAATCTGGAGGGGCGGGAAGAGCAGAATTATTGGACGAATTAGACTTCTACTTCCCATTCAAAGATCTTCGAGAATTTTGAGACACAGAACCAATAACACCATCCACCGCTGGGGTAGTGATCCAGGTGGATATCGGTGGCCACCCACCTATTCCATTTGGACTAGCACCATCAATTCTTGCAGCTTTTCACATTCAGCACAACTTACTATTTTTAGCAGGTTTTCGGGTCCTCCACTCTCGGAGCCGTTTTTAGGGCAATGATCGATTTGGATATTGGTGGCCACCCACCTATTCCATTTGAACCCCCATCTTCAGTGCTTTCAATTTTCAAGTTGCAACAAAACTTACTATTTTTAGCAGTTTTTCGGGTCCTGAACTTCCGGAGCCGTTTTGAGGCCCTAAACGACATTTTTTGGGAAAAAGGAGAGCAGCATGCGTCTATGGACTAATGTTGCTCGTTCAAAAATTGAATTCCTCGGATAGATCTTTCTAACGAGCTATTGAGTGCGTCAAACGGAGATCGGGTGCAAAAGTTATGCCCCTGGGAAGTTGAACCACCAATTTACCCAAACGGGCGCCCACAGTTTTGGCGCCTCATCTCCTACGGTTAGGTTTTTTGGACGTTTCAGATTCTACATTGTTTCTAAACAATAAATAGGCCCTCTAGCCTCATTGTAACACAGTTCAGAGGTCTGTAGCCATCACATCTCTTCTTAGAGATTCACTACCAGCACCCTAGCTATTTTATTTCCATTATGCCTGTAAGCATATTTCTGTTATTTGATATTAATGAAATGAAGCATTATTTCCGCTGCATCTCTATGTTCATGGTTATTTCTATATTTTGTTGTGTTCCTGCATAAATCCGGATCAGTGGTATCAGAGCGGGTCTGCTCTTTCTTTGTTTTTCTTTGCATGTCCCCAACGCGGTCAGGGTATAAGGAGTTAGGGCTCGATCTGGTTGAACCCTTGCAAGATCAGCCTCGCAAACCCCGACGACCTCCCATGGCGGAAGAAAAGAAAGACGAGGGAGCAGGAGATCCTATCAAAATACTGCTCGAGGAGGCCCTCGAGAAACAAAGGAACACGATGATGGATAACTTTGTTCAAATCCTTCAACGACTGCCCACATATGGCGCATCTGCATCCAACAGCCACTCTGGAGGCGCCACTCCCTTCAAGGTACAGGTAAACTTTGACATTCCTATATTTTAAGGAAAAATAGATGCAGACGCTGTAGACAGATGGTTAAATTTGTTGGAAGGGTATTTCTCGGTCCATGACTTCTCTGACCGAGAAAAGATTATTTTTGCACTCCTCAAAGCCGCCCCCCATGTCAAAGACTGGTGGGAAACCTATCGTGAGCAAGAGGGCGAAGGGGAACCCTCTTTGTTCTCGGCCACACCCACTTGGAATTCATTTCGAGATGGCATCAAGGAACAATATTACCCCGTGGGGAGCTATGAGGACAAATACATCCAATGGACCACGTTGCGGCAACAAAAGGATCAAGATGTGCACGAACTGACGAATCTGTTCCATACCCTGCGCACAAAGTTGGGTATTAAAGATTCGGAGAGACATTTGGTGCTCAAGTACCGCGGCTGTCTGCACAAACACATTCAGGAGGAAATGGAGTTCCTCGACATTACATCGCTTGGCACGGCATATCGCTATGCCGCCAAGATCGAGCAGAAATTTAAGCAGAAAAAGCGAGACTTTGGATCTGCGAATCCGAAAGGTGCCCCCGAACCGAAGAACAAGGGGCAAGGCCAAAGCAATGCGACTCAGAACAACACCACAAATCCAAAGAAGGACACAGGGAAGTGGTGTGAATTTCATAACAGCCCCACTCACAGCACAAATGAGTGTCGGGCCAAACATTCTTTGGTGGCTGAACTAAAGGCACCCGAATCAGATGCATTTTCTGATCCTGAGTTAGAACCAGACAAAGGAAATGACAAAGGGAAGAAGATCATTGATGCAGATCCCAGTGCCATTGTTGCCACCACCAAGATCCAGAAGGAGGGTCCAGAGGATCCAGAGGAGGGGGAGCGCCTCTTCCAGTCGCAGATGTGGGTGAAGGGTTCTCCGCTGCAGTTTCTCGCCGATAGCGGAAGCCAAAAGAACCTCATTTCAGTAGACGTCGTGAAGCGGCTCGGCCTACCAACCATAGCACACCCGCAGCCATATACCATCGGGTGGCTCCACCCAGGGAGAGATCTCCGCATCCGCCAGCAGTGTCGACTTCCATACAGTATCAAGCCATTCACGAATGAGGTATTGTGTGATGTTGCTCGTCTTGATGTAGCTGATGTATTATTGGGCCAACCATACTTGTGGAGGCGACATGCTGTGTATGAGTCTAGGCCTCGTGCTGTTATTATTACTTTGGGAAATAACTTGTATAGGATACCGGAGGTAGTACCGCCTCCTGCCATATCTTTGACTACTGCAAAACAACGCAGTAAGATTGTTTCCCAGACCAGGAAATTCATTTTCCTTACGACTCACTGACAGGGAAAGAAGAATATTGTGGCCACAACCTCGAAACAGGGCTCCCTTTCACGGCTGCAGCAGATGGACAAAGTCATGGAGGAGTACGATGACAATTTCTCCTCACTCATAGAGGTTCCTCTACACTGTCAGGACAAGCACTCCATTGATCTGACTCCCAATGCACCACCACCTGATGTTTCCATACATCCTGCAACTACACATACAGAATCCAAACATGTACTGTATGAGGCTGATAAAGAAGCCAAATTTACTAAACGCATCCAGCATGTCCACCCGCAGGTCCATGGCATCTTCAACACATCTAATACTCAGTTCAATAGAATTTTCCTCATCTCATGGAGGATCTCAACGCAATGGGGACCATTGCTTCCTAAGGAGGGAGGAATGATCCAGGTGGATATCGGTGGCCACCCACCTATTCTATTTGGACCAGCACCATCAATTCTTGCAGCTTTTCACATTCAGCACAACTTACTATTTTTAGCAGGTTTTCGGGTCCTCCACTCTCGGAGCCGTTTTGGGGGCTTAATGATCCAGGTGGATATTGGTGGCCACCCACCTATTCCATTTGAACCCCCATCTTCAGTTCTTTCAATTTTCAAGTTGCAACAAAACTTACTATTTTTAGTAGTTTTTCGGGTCCTGAACTTCCGGAGCCGTTTTGAGGCCCTAAACGACATTTTTTGGGAAAACGGAGAGCAACATGGGTCCATGGACCAATGTTGCTCGTTCAAAAATTGAATTCCTCGGATAGATATTTCTAACAAGCTATTGAGTGCGCTTAAACGAAGATCTAGTGCAAAAGTTATGCCCCGGGAAGTTGAACCACCAATTTACTCAAACGGCGCCCACGCTTTGGCGCCTCATCTCCTACGGTTAGGTTTTTTGGACGTTTCAGATTCTACATTGTTTCTCAACAATAAATAGGCCCTCGAGCATCATTGTAACACAGTTCAGAGGTCTGTAGCCATCACATCTCTTCTCAGAGATTCGCTACCAGCACCCTAGCTATTTTATTTCCATTATGCCTGTAAGCATATTTCTGTTATTTGATATTAATGAAATGAAGCATTATTTCCGCTGCATCTCTATGTTCATGGTTATTTCTATATTTTGTTGCATTCCTGCATAAATCCGGATCAGGTAGGTGGAGCTTTAGAGGTTCCTGGGCATGGAGCATCAGTCAAGATATCATAAAGCGTGCCAGACTGAGAGTATACCAGATCGAGGTACCGGGCACGCGCAATGGCCTGTTCTTCAGTCACACATGCCCCCATAGAAATATCTTGCATGATTTTGTTAACGAAGGATGTGGTGAACTAATGAGTTAGTAGTTGATCAGGTATATCAAACTTGATCAGCCTACAACGATGTCGCCGCTCATGAATGTGATCGGATATGTGGGTGGATTTATCCTATTTTAACGAAGTCAGGAGATGCGTCCCGACTTCATAGTGAACCCGTAACTGAAAGTGAGTCAGAAAGGCCATTGCTAAAGTATTGAAATCTTGAAAGATGCCACGGGGTAATTCAATATACCACTTAGCGGCAGCACCGGTAAGAGTGTGCTGGAAGAGACGTAGACGAATTGAATCATCGACCCAAGAATTAGATGAACACCACAAATGGTAGGTCATTATATGAGCTTGGGGGTCTTCACCAGCTTTACCTTCAAACTTTGGGCAATCACCGGGTACCTTGGTTGGAACCGGAGGCCAATAAGGATTGTGAAGAATCGGATCATTGGTCAATTTAGAAACGTCCGGTAATTCCAAGGTAGCCAAGAATGGAAACTGTGGATTGAATGGCATGCTAGGCCCTCGATAAGGACCGGTACCTATACTCCACGCTGGTTGAGAATATCCTTGCCCCTAGGGGTTCTGTTCGGCAAGATTCTGACCATAGGGGGTATAGGGTATATAACCAGCCTGATTTGATTGCTGGTAACCAGCCTGATTCAGTTGCTGGTAACCTGTTTGATTTGGTTGCTGGTAACCAGTGTACGGGGCTTGATAACTAGACTATGGACCCTGATTGTAAGTCAGCCCCGTTTGAGCAGTCTGTGGATTTGGCTGCTGAGTATAGGTGTAGCCGGGTTGTTGAGTGTAATAATGGAAGCCTTGGGGCGGATTATAAGTCGGTCGTGATTGACCGTGAGGGTAGTAATCGCCTTGAGGTTGAGTGGGCTGCTGATAGGTGGGACCCTGCTGAGCCTGATAATTAGGATGCACTGGTTGATTCGGTTGCGGCATCGAGTAGATCGGCTGTTGGGCAGGGTTAACAGAGTGTGTAGGCTGGCCTGGTTGGATAGGCTGACCTGGCTGAACGGGCTGCCCTGGTTGAACAAGTTGACCCAGATAAACAGGTTGTGCCGTTGACAGGTTAAACTGGCTGTTGTGGAGCACCAGGTTGTACCAGATGGGCCGGTTGGCTTGGTGGTGGAACACCGGGTTGTGCCGGGTGGACCGGTTGGCCTGGTGGAGGAATGGAGCCAGGTGGTGGCTGGTAACCGGTTTGACCTGGAATAGGACCATAAGATGGTCCCAGCTGATGTGCAACATTTGGAGCAACAGAATACTACGGTTGCAAGGGTTGGGAAGGTTGGAATTTCCCCCTAGGACTGTATATCGGCCTGGGTTGGTACCCCGGTTGACCTGTGAGTCCTTGAGGTTGCCCCAGTTGGACTCCAAGAAGAGGCTACACGAGTTGACCTGAAGGGTTGTAATACTGTCCTTGCGGACCGTATAATGGCCCTTGCTGGCCCGCAGGATAACCTTGCGGGTCATAAGGATAGCCAGGCTGGCTCGAAGGTTGGCCTTGAAAAGGTTGTCCTTGCGGGTTATAAGGCTGCCCAGTCTGGTTATATGGTAAACCCTGAGCATGAAGTTGAGCCTCAGGAGCGGGTAAACGTAAAGGATTCCCGTGCTCATCATATTGATATGGAAAAATGTACACGGGTGTACCATCCTGTGCATAATGCGAAAAATACGAGCGGCTGGGATCTTGAGAGGATTGTTCGACCTTGGGGTTCGATTGTTGCAGGGACAATCGATACTCCTCAGGAGAAATTTTCTCCGGCATAGCAGAATCTTTATAGACGTCTTCGGGAAGTGACGTGGTCCTTAAGGATTGAGTAGTAACAACAAGTGTAGATGCGGCCACACAAACAATGGGCCTAACGGGCACAGAAGTGACCTGAGGGGATGACGTGATAGGTGTCTATGGAGACATCCCCAATGAAGGAACAACTGGCCTCGTAGAAGGAGTTGATACCCCCATAGAGGCAGCAACGACAATAATCTGACCTAAGGATCTATAACCTGCTGGTAGTGAGGGACCAGGCGAAGACATAACAGATGATTCGGCGTTGTCTTCTGGAAATAAATTCCGGGTTAATTCTGGGAACAAATGGTAATATTCACCAGACGTGGGAATTTCATCGCTAGCAGAATGACTGGATTCACTCATAGTTGAGCCTGCCGCTAGATCTCGTAACAGACGGCGAGGACTATGAGGAATAACAACAGCTAAAAAAGGCGAACCCGATGTAAGAGGACGGAAATGCTCCCCTATTCCCAATCCAGACCAAGGGTCGGAAAAGGGCCAATTGAACTCAACTGGTCCTCCAAAGGGAAGCTCAGATAGAACCGGTCCCCCGTCGGGAAACTCGGAAATGATGGGCTGCTGAAGTTCAACAGAGGATTGAGAAACCTCTGATGAATCGTCCGTATATGGACTACCAGTAGACGAAACTGAGGGTTTCGCCACTGTGGTAGTAATGACAAGAGAAAAAGATCAAACACACACATGGGCCAAAAAAGAACCAAGGCACACAATCAAACGGCCAACAAGAAAAATCTAACAGGGAGTGTGATCGCGGGTGATTTATTTTACAACATTGAAACTTAGAAACTTTACCATTTCATGTTTTAAGAGTCGAGAAACGGATGAAAGGTGACTCTATCTCTTTCAGTTTTGAAGCAAGCGTGAAAGGACAAGCGCTTGGTGATATTTTCAAATTTAAAGAGTCAGATAAGATCAAAATGACTGCTCAGGAATACTAGGCAAAGGGTGTACCAAATAACCGTGAACTGCAATATACACCTTGGTTTCAAAATGAAGAAGAAATCAACCAAGGACTTAATGTATGTGTAGGCAATCTCCCTAAATGCTGTGTCCGGTGTATCATGGGTATAGGGCGGCAGACTCGGCTTCCTATGGATAAAGGATAGAAACCTAGTGGGGTCTCCCTTTATATACTCAACGGTACGGGGAGCACAAGTCCGTACTAGTGCTGTCTAAAGCCAAGAGGCGAACGACAGCTACTAGGTTTAAAGACGTCGGAACACTTCTCTAGCCTAGACCTCTAAATATTTCATTAATGTTTCAATGCTGCCTTAGTGTAAATTGAATGAATTTTAATGTTTATCTTCAATTATGTTCCAGTTTTCAGGCCCTAGCGAGTGTTATGTCTCAAAATCACCTAAATGCATACTACATGCCACAGTATGTCATTTCATTCGATGAAAGCTAATTACAGGAGAGTTAAGAGCTTTTCATACAAAAACAAAATGACCAGAAAGCAACCAATGACACCTCTAATGCAGCTAATGGAAACTAAAAGCTTTTCGTTCAAAGTCACTAATCACTAATAACACCAAAAATATCCAATTCACATTAACTAATTTGAAGCAAAAGAGATTTATTTTTGTATTTTCAATGTTTATGAGCAAAATGCACTAAACAAAATGAAAACTAATGAGACAAGAAATATGAGAAGCAAAAGCAAGAGAGAAAAACAATCAAATTTCACTCAATGCAAGTACACAATCAGATCCCAAATCGATAAAAAGTCCCTCAAATCAAAAGACACCCAAAGACTCAATTGAACCATGTAATCTAGGCCCAAAATGAGATAAAGCGGAATTCGAATGAAGAGGAAGCCAATCACTCAAATAACGCAATGAAACAATAGACAACCACCAAACGAGTGCGAAGAAGCGATCACAAAGCTGACTGATTAGACAGAAACCAAAAACTCTTAAGGGAGGCTCGACGCACGATAACACCTAGATGCCCTAGGGCTAAAATGTAAAATCGATAGAAATGGGCAAACAACCAAAGGAAGAAGGTCACAGTCAGTCAAACAAGGCTCCAGAAAACTCAAGCAGTCGAAAAAACAAGACCAAACACCCAGATCAGTCTTAGAAGTCTCAAAACACAGCAAACCCTGGCACCTTACAGGATTGGTGCGACTATAAGGCTGAAACTAGCGCCAGAATGGTATTGGCGCGAGTAGTACACTGACAACACGCGCCAGTGGGCGTGACTGTCACACTGAAAAGCGCGCCAGCCGAGTTTACTAAAGAAAAATAAAAAATAAGCAATCCAAGAAGAAGACCAGTGCTGGTAAAGCTAAACAAGAAGCCAAACACACAACAAGAGCCAACCAAAAGAGCCGATCAAGCAAGTAAAGTCAAGGATGGACCGAAAAGACAAGACAATACTCCAAGTGTTCAGTTTATAAACTAAACCGGAGATTGACTGAAGCAACATTCATCTACTTTCTCTAATGCATAGCAAGAGCGTTTCGAAGGCTATTTGGCTAACTTCAAGCTCCGTCTGTAGTTTATAAAGCAAACAACAAGCTAAATTCCCAGGGGAGTCACCAATTTTTTGTAGAGGTAAATCCCCTCTACAGACAGAGGCGATCCCTACTAGCCCAGAACGGGTCTAGTAACAATCAAATCATGCTACAACACAAGCTCCTAATTGCAATAACCAAGGCGCGATACGAGGCTTACCTTGTGTCCAACGCTATTGTCGTTGCAGAGAGTATAATGCTCTCAATCCCTTGCTCCGGCAGGTCACAATTCTCCCACTTGGCGCGATGGAACACCTGCACACAAGAAACACGACAAACATACAAGTGTAAAACCAAATATTTGCAACTATGTGTCAGTCAGAGAGGACACAACTCATAATCGTAAAACATGAACAATACAAGTGGAACTATAATCGTAGTCGCTTATCATTAATGAAACAAAGGATGATACAACCTGGCTCTGACGCTGAGATCTTCCTTCGATGGGTCTTCAGTGGAATACATCTCACAAAGCTTGTCGGGAATGGGGACAAGCCTCTCTCTTCAATCATCAATCTCCTTGCTATTGATTTGACACTATGAGGACTATTGCAGCATTCTTTAGGCTATGAAGGCTCTTGGAGATTAGTTTGCAAAGGAAAATGGCAAGCTTATATAGATGGAGGAAGGGGAGTTGGGATCCCTACAATTATGGGATTGGCCCTATCCTCAAGGAAGCTTCCATGAGAGGTGGAAAACTATTTCCTCTACATGGAAATTCGAAGCCAACCACCCAACTCAAATTAGAGACCTGTTTAGGAATTGGTTGGGGTCAATCTTCCGCCATTTATTTTTAAAAACACCCTTTATCAAGCTTGGCACGGGTGCGGCTCTGAGACAGAGCGCCAATTGGCGCGCCCTCTTTGGAGGATTTGCCCCCTTGGCGCGAGGGCTGAACTGTGTACCCGCACCAATGAAAAAAGAGCTATTTTTAGGGTTTTTCTCAAGGAGTTGTCTTCAGGGCAATAAAATTACATGTTTAGGGGAATGCCATGAAAGTGTTTTCAAGTTATGTCACTGCTCACATGTCACGGAATGAGCCCTCCAATGTGCGGGATGGGGAATTGCAGGGACAGTGACAAATTGCTGTGTAAAAATTATGATAGGGGAATATGGGTTAGCCCTGGTTATAGCCCTTCTTGGAGTGAGAACTTCAACAATGGAGTCACTAGGTGAAAAGCAGTCTAAAAAGATAGTTGGAATTGTACACCTTAGAACCAGACTTATAACTTTGTCATTCACCCAGGGATAAACTTCAATTCGCCTCCCCAACAATGGCGCTAAAGATGTTAGCGCAAGGAGTCACTCCTTGACTGCAAAGGAGTAAGCCTTACACATCATAGTTCATTTCAAACTAAATTTTTTTGAGTGGTGGGTTGGCTTCTTAAAGAATTTGAAATGATTTTTATTCTTTTAGAATTTCATGCATTCGACAAGTTGTGGCAAGTATAAATTGTATGCGTTAATTGGTAGTATAGGGGAGCAGATTGTAACAAATGAAAGATGATAGATAGAAGGTACTCAATATAAGAAATATGCATATCCTAAATCAGTCACACAACTACAAGAGTGGCCTTTTACACAAACTTTTTTTTATGTAAAGGAAACAACATTTATAAAGCAGAGTACATGCATAAATAATTTCATAAATCTTTCATGATACAGTCTCAGCCCATTCATTCTTGAGGTAACTTCTGGGAATCCCCTTAGCCCAGTTAGGGCCTCTATGTTAATATTTGATGAAACTGCCAAGGTCTCCTCTAGTGATGACTCGGCCTTTGAACCATTTTTCTCCTTCCCGTGGAAGGTTGAAAACTTTAGCAATAGACTCTGCTGATACCTGTAATATGAGGCCACAAAAATTTGCTTCTTGCCCATTAAAAGAGCTTCCTAGTCTTGAACACAATGGATACCACCCTTCCTGAACAAAGAACCTCCTCACATTCGGATTAGCATCCACTAGATCAGCTCCTTGGGGTTCAATGCATTTTGGTTTTCCTCCTTTCTTAGTCATCTTTAGTAATAAATAAGTCCGCCTGCTATAATCTGATAGGTGTCAATATTAGGGGAGCTCACCAAACATGTGTTTCTGTGTCTTCAATGCAAACTATTTGAAATCTGGGTCTCCTTCCTCAAGCTTCTCACTGGAGCTACTCATTCACCAAAAGTTAAACTCAAACTAACGATTTTCCCTTTCTTTCGGTGGTTTAAAAAAGTATGTTGGTTCACATTTCCATGCATGATATTTTTCATAATGGGAAATATCTTGGATCATAGAATACAACTTGTGGTAGTCATGATTAACTTCAATTGGCTACAGTGTTTCAGATAATACACTACAGGTGGTTGGAGTTGAACAAAGCTGGAGCTGGCAATCACCTCCATCATATCCTTATGACAAGCCTAAAATTCTGGCAACATTCATGCGTGATCAATCAAAAAGGTCATCACATTAAAATTAGAGATCCACGATCTACCTTAACACTTAATACATACCTTGACATGTGGATATAATGACTCAATTGACAGACAATACAAACAGCGGTTGTCTTTTCTTAACTACAGATTGAAACCTAGCTTCTTCCACGTATAGCCACGACTTAACTTGACATCACTCAACTTAGCCCTTTCCTATCACGTGACATAGCTCATGATAAAAAGTTTAAAATGTATTTGATAATGGGAACATGTGGCTAACACAAAAGCGTATGTGCCTTTTTATTTTTAAAACAACAAGGGAGATTACTGGAATTTTTGGTAGCATCGGGTAAAGGAAAAATAAACATAAAACGGAATTAAAACAGATTGTCTGACAAAGCTAAAACAAACACTACATAAATTTTCGGTAGTGTTCTAATTTTTTTTGAAATTTACAAATTTTTATCCTAAAAACAAAAAATTCAAAACACACTCATGACTTAGCATAGAATTATGCTAACAGAAAGGATCACTTAGCCTTATCTTTCATTGATTAAGTTCCAAATGTTTTGGCAAGGAAGAAATTATTCTAGTTTCTAGATGGGTTTAATGGGTATAACCAAATTCAAATTAGTCAAAAGACCAAGATAAGACCACTTTCACTAGCCCCTGGGGGACATTTTCTTATAAATTTCTTCCCTTTAGCTTATGTAACCACATTCCAAAGTGAGGTACTTAGTATATTTTATGATATTGTTCATGATATAGTCAAGATATTGTTGGGTGTGGAGCCTGATTATCTTCTGGATTCAGAGGTCTTGTTTTAGATGGGTGTATATCCCATGATTACTATACACCCCTCCATGCAAGGGGGGGGGGGGGGTGCCCACCCTGGCTGGGGTTCCGGGGGCTAGTGGACCCCCAGCAGGGGTTTGAGGGTAGCACCCCTAAAGCTAAAAATAAATGAAAATTGACTTGTAAAATGTTGTAATTTCATAGTCAATCTGGGTTGTTCATTAAGCGGATGATCTGATGGTAGAAGCTATGTTATTTAGGGTTTTTTTTCCCTATAAGGAAACCCTTAGTTTATATGAGGGAATTGTATTGCAGTTGTGTATTACTATTCTGTGAGAGAAAGAGAGAGGAGGCTGTGTGAGAGCGAAGAGGAAATTACAACAGATCTGTTGTAAGTTGTATCTCTTCATTTTGCTGGATAATATAAAAGGAAGGACTGGTTGTTTCTCCATAGATGTAGCCCAAATTAGATGAACCACGTATATTTGTGTCTCTCTTGTTTTATGCGTTTCTATGTTTTTGTTTCTACAATATTTTATGTGTTCCATTCTTATGTGATTTAATTTTCTAAAAACTGGTATCAGAGAAAAAGGTCTATTTTCCAGATAAACTCGCATGAGAGAAGGGTTCCTGGTTCGAGTGGGAGTAATAGCGGAAGATGGTAGGTTTAGGATTGAGAAATTTAATGGCCAAAACTACCAGTTGTGGAATATGAATATGGAAGATTATCTGTATCAGAAATATTTGTACCTACAATTGAGCAGAAAATCAAATAAGTCGATGAGTGTGACAAATGCATAATGGGATATTATCGATAGGAACTAGGAACAATACGACTTTGTCTGGTAGCTCCGATGGCATTCAACATTTCAAAGGAAATGACAACAAAGGGTTTAATGACAACATTGGCCAAACTATATGAAAAACCCTCGACATCAAACAAAATATTTCTTATGAAGCATCTATGTAATATGAAGATGTTAGAAAGTGGATTTGTTGCTGATCATTTAACTGAATTTAACACTATTACCAGACAATTAATTTATGTAGGGGTAGATTTTGATGATTAAGTTAGGGAATTTTTTTATTTCCATGCTCATTGTTAGAAATTTGGAATGGCTTAGTTATGGCTATTAGTAATTTTGTCTCTGGATCCGGTACTTTAAAGTTTGAGGATATTGTTGGTGCCATCCTTAGCAAGGAAATGCGACAGAAAAGCTTCAGTGAGACATCAAGTAATGCTTTGACTACAAAGACTAGGGGAAGAAAAATGGAAAGAGGAAGGAGCCCAAGCAATTTCAATAAGTTAAGAAAAGGCAGATCCAAGACTAGATCATGGATAGTGTGCTATAAATGTGGGAAGAAAGGACACCCCAAGAAAGACTACAATCTCAGAAGGGAAAATAAGGAGATAGACAACAAGAGAACAGTCATGAAGCGAATGTGACAGGTGATACATTGAAATATGATTTGATTCTTTCATTAGAGAATATTATTGATGCCTAGATGGTATATTCAGGGGCTTCATTCCATGCAACACCTGATAGGAAACATTTTCATGACTACGTTCAAGGAGTTTTTGGACAAGTTCGTTTGGGTGATGATAAACCAGCTAGTAAAATTGTTGGAATGGGTAAGGTTTTTGTAAAGCAACAAAATTGAAACCAATGGTTATTAAAGGAGGCAATGCATGTTCCAGATCTAAAGAAAAATCTAATTTCAATAAGGTAGTTGGGAGGTGAAGGTTGTGTAACTACATTTACAGACAAAATCTGGAAGGTCACTAAAGGAGCCCTAGTATAGCAAAAGGAGAAAATGTTGGTACATTGTATTTATGCAATGATATTTCTAATTATGTTAATTTTTTGACCTCCACAGGAGCATATGCGACACTTTGGCATCATAATTTCAGGCACATGAGTGAGAAGGGGATGCTGATTTGGATTTTTGTGAAAATTGTGTTTATGGAAAAAAAGAAGAGAGTCAGGTTTATCAGAGTTGGGAAGGAAAAGAATAGTGAAAAGTTAGAGCTTGTGCATACATATGTATGGGGACCTACTCAGGTATCATATCTTCGTGGCTCTTGCTATTATGTTACTCTTATTGATGATGCAACTAGAAAAACCTGGATTTATTGTATTCGAAATAAATCTGATGTATTTGATACTTCCAAGAAATGGAAAGTTTTGGTTGAGAAAGAGACAAGAAAGAAGTTGAAGTGTTTCAGACCAAACAATGGAGGTGAATACTATAGCAAAGAGTTTGATAACTATTGTTCAGAGCATGGAATTCACATAGAGAAGATAGTTCCAGGAACACCACAAGAAAGTGGTGTGTCAGAAAGGATGAACAGGACAATCATGGAGTTGCATGCAAAGTGCATGAGATTAAATGCAGGATTTCCCTTAAAATTTTGGGAAAATGTTGTAAATATTGTTGTTTATATAATAAACAGAGGGCCTTAAGTTCCTTGGATGGTGGTATTCTAGAGGAGGCATGGATAGGTGAAAAGGTAATCTATTTATTTTTAAGGACTTTCTGTTGTGAAGCCTTTGTCCATGTTAGGGTCCTATATTTCATAGGATCTCAAGGTGACTGAGTTTATTCTAACTGTCAGATTTATTTTGTAAAATGATTTCCAATCTGCAAATAATTTTCAAAAAAGAAAATAAAAAAAGGAAATAACATAAAAAAAATCAAAAGAGGGTATATGTTATAAATAAAAAAATATAAGATGTGAACCCCATCAAAAAGAAGAAAAAAACAACAAAATTATGAAAGCGTTGCACATCCAAATGCCACTACTCTAAGTTTAGCTTATTTCTGAAAATAAATTGTGTGCAACTTGTTTAAAATGCCACAATATTTCAATAAAATTCAATCATATAGTTTAAACATGATTGAATTAGTTTTAAATTGCTTGTCAATAGGTAGTGAAAAATAATTTGTCAAACTGTTTAATCTTGACAGATTAATAAGTTAGGTAGAAAATAAAACCGGTTCAATAGTCTAATGTGAACCAAGGGAGATGTTGTAACAATTTGTTTTGATAAGTTAGCACAAGTAGTTAAACAATTTTCAAAATGATAAGGTAGGATATCGATGCAAAAAATAAAAAAGTTAACAATGTTAGGAAGATTATTATTTTTGTAGGCATCCATGTCAATAAAACGTTAAGGTGTTAGATGCCATAAATAAAGAAGGCAAAATAAAATGCTAGGTGTTAGATGCTCTAAACAAAGGAGGAAAAACAAAATTTTAGGGAAGTAAGAAACTAAAAGGAAATCTTCATTCTGTTTTAAAGGTTTTGATTGGCTGCTAGTCTAAATGCACCTATGGAAAAGTTATTTGTATGGTTTAAAATATGATTATTAATTTATATCCTAAAGTTTTAAACCATAGCATATATCCCCCCCATAATTTCATTTCATTCATTTCCCTTTATTTACATTTCCTTCCCCGTTCATTTATTTCCATACATTTCATTATAGTCCCGCACATTCAAAGTCACTTTTCCCATAGGCCAAATACCAAAATACCTTGATTTCTGTCTCCTACAAATATTTTGAAAGACAATATATGATGAAGTGGGACCCATTTTACCCGCCACACTTCCCTTCCACTTCATTTTCCTTTGAAAAACATTAAACCTTACCTTTTTCTGCTATATCATTGTTTACCTCCACTTTCCCGATTTCCCCAATTGCGATGAAAGTGGGCCATTCCTCCAAGTCACCCTTTCTTCCCCACCCTCCATCGCAGATCACATATTATAACCTTTTCACATCACAACTAAACCTTAAAATCTGTGATTGTTGATTTGCGATATATCACATCACATTTTTTTTAACTTACCTTTGAAATGCCCACAATTTATTTTCTTTAGCTTGCGATGTGGTGGTTGGACCACCACAACAGCCCTACCCCACACCTCACAGTAGTTTGAAATACATATCACATATCACATGAAACATCATGAAACCTTACCTTACTGCTGAATATTTCCAAATTTCAATTGCGATGAAGGTGGGTCCCTCTCCCTGCACTTCACAAGTTTTAGATGTTAACCGTCCGCTGCTTATAAAAAAACTATAAGATCTGCGATTTTCGATACAGTCGGTCCCACTCTCCCCTGCCACATCACTTACCTCCTCTCCATGTTTCTCACTTAGTGTTTTTTAGTTTTTACCTCCTTTGCGCTTATAACTAAAACTTAAAAATTGTGATCTATGGGATGTGGTCCTGTCCCACTTGCCCTCCACGTCACCTCCCATTTCGCATCGCATCTCCGATTACATTCTTCATAAACTTAAACTCTAAATATTACAAAGTACGTAGATTTGATGCGGCTTCAGAATTGAAATTTAAAAGATTTCAAGTCTGGTATATTGGTTTTTCATGCAGTTTTTTTTACAAAAATGGTTTTGACACGGAAAAAGGATTTCGGGTGACAAAAAGACAAAAAGGTTGAGTTAGGCAGCAAAAGGCGTTCAACACTCAATTCATACAATAGTTCATTCGCCAACACAACACTTAATCTACCATCATATCAGTAAAATGTGGTCAATGTCCTAACTATCCTACTACATTGGCACCTGCTCTACATAGCGCGTTCCACCGAGACTATAATTTTATAATAAGTTAGAGTTTTTAGTTCAAGTTTAAGACTAAAAATATCATGTCTGTTAGAGACAATATTATTGTAATTTTTTGTATAAATACTTCAGTTTTGGAAGTATCAAGGGTCGATTGATTGAGATTAGAACTATTACTATCTTTTGGAGTACTGAAAGCTTTTCCAAAGCATTGGAGCATCAATAATAATTAGACCATTCACATGATTCTTGTGGTTTAAATATTGGTGATGTGTTTCTTTTGTTATTTTGTTTCATTGTAATCTTTCATTGTAATGTTTCTGAATTCTAATTGTAAAGCAGAAAGAGTGATGAATAGTATTTACTGTTGAATACCTTATTCTGGCTGCATTTACAATAATAATTTTTTCCACTGAAAGCCAAACTAAAGAATTCCTAATTTCTCTTGATTTTTGCTGAATTTCTTCATATTTATGTCATAATCCATTTATAAATTCGAAAAGATCCAATAAATATTCCTAGATTTCCCCGTGTTTACTCTGTGAAAAGTTGATGCAACCATTTAGGTATATTTTGACTCCATTGCCCGATAGAAATTAATCCATTGAATACAATCAATTTTCCAAAACCCCAAACAAAACTCAAAACCCAAGTACGATCATAACTAGCCTAAAAACTTATTCAAACAAAGTTAAATCTTATAGAGAGAGCCCTCTCTGAAGCTGGCATGGCTAGATCCCAGTTTCCAAAGTTGGTTTGATGTTGGCCTATGTGATTGGTTCTCAGAATCTCTTTCAAATTACAAAATGCTAATAGTCCATATCAATAAACAAAATAGAACGAAGCTTAAGGAAAAATCAAAGAAATGTAATTTTATTGGATATGGTGTAAAATTCTTGATGAGATCACAAAAAAAGTAAAGGTGCCTGAAAAGCATAATGATAAGCAACCACAACAACAACATGCACCTAAAACACCTAAAAGTGGTGTTAGAAGATCTACCAGGATACATAGACCCCCTCAGCGATACTCTCCTTCATTATATTATGTATTTTTGATTGATTCTAGTGAATCGAAAAGATATGAAGAAGCAATGCAGGTAGAGAACAATAAGAAGTGCGAGCAAGCAATGGAAGAATAGATGGACTCCTTGATGCATAAACAAAATTGAGACTTAATCAAGTTGCATGCAGGTAAAACAACATTGCAGAATAAATGGGTTTACAGGTTGAAGGAAGAAGACGATGGTAAACAAAGGTATAAGGCTAGACTTGTGGTGAAGGGGTTTGCATAAAATAAAGGTATAGACTTTGATGAATTTTTTTCTCATGTAGTTAAAATGAATTCAATCAGAACTATTTTAAGTCTAGTGGTAGAAAAATATTTGCATCTTGAGTAGTTAGATGTAAAGACAACCTTTCTCCATGGGGATTTGGAGGAAGAAATATATATGCAGTAGCCACAAGGGTATGAGGTCAAAGGGAAGGAAAAACTAGCGTGGAAATTAAAGAATAGCTTATATGGATTAAAATAGGCTCTAAGGAAGTGGTATCTAAAATTTATTAGGTTTATGTATGAACATGCTTATATTAGATGTCACTCTGGCCATTGTGTTTATCTTAGAAAGAAAAATAATGGAAACTATATTATCTTGCTATTATATGTAGATGAAATTCTTGTTGCAAAGTCTAACATGTTGGAAATAAATGTGCTTAAAAGGAAATTGGAAAATTCATTTGCAATGAAGGATTTGGGTGTTGGAAAACAAATCCTTGGTATGAGAATAATTAGAGACAACAAAAATCGTAAATTAACATTGCCCTAGAGTGAGTACATAGAAAAGGTGTTGGAAATATTTAATATTCAAAATGCAAAACTAGTTAGTACACCTTTGGCTATCCATTTCAAACTAAGGATATGTGTCCAAAGACTCATGAAGAGATGGATTATATGTGTCAAGTTCCATATGCATCAATAGTTGGAAGCTTAATGTATGCAATGGTATGAACACGACTTGATATTACACATGCAGTGGGAATTGTAAGCAAGTATATGAACAATTCGGGAAAAGAGCATTGTATGGCAGTGAAATGGATTCTCATATATTTGAGAGGTACCACAAATCAAGCATTATGCTTTGGTGGTTCAAACATTGCTCTACAGGGATAAGTTGATGAAGATATGACAGGGGATAGAGATAACATGAGTAGTACCACAACGTATATGTTTAATGTAGGTGGAAAAACTATTAGTTGGGTTTCAAAATTTCAAAACTTTGCTGCACTTTCAACAACGAAAGCATAATATGTTGCTACTATAGAGGCTAGTAAAGAAATGATTTGGTTACAAAGGTTTATGGATGAATTGGGAAAGAAGTAAGAGATGGGCAGGTTATAAAACGATAACTAGAGTATTTTTTTCTTGAAAAGAACTCAACATTTCATTCCAAGACTAAACATATACATCTCAAGTACCATTTCATATGGTTAATGTTGGAACATGGATAGTTTATTTTGGAAGATATACACATTAGACAAAATCCTGCAAAGATATGTTAACAAAAGTTGTAACCAGGTATAAACTGATATTCTCCTCAGTTTAATTGGTCTTCAAATATGATGGTGAAGATGAGAAACAACCAGGTCAAAATTGGAAGCATTATTCGACAAGTGAAGCAATGGTGGAGTTGTTATAATCAGTCTCCAAGTGGGATATTGTTGGGTGTGAAGCCTGATTATCTTTTGGATTCAGATGTCTTGTTTCAGCTGGGCGTATACCACAGGAAGACTATACACCCCTCCATGCGGGGTGGTGGGGTGGGTGGGGGGGGGGGGGGGGGGTTTGTCCCCCCCTGTTGGGGGGTTCGGGGGCTAGCAGGCCCCCGGTGGGGCTTTGGGTGTAGCGCCCCCGAAGCTAAAAATAGATGAAAAACCACGTAAAATATTTTAATTTCATAGTCAATCTAGGCCATTCATTAGGCGAATGATGTGACGGTAGAAGTTATGTTAATTTAGGGCTTTTTTCCTTAGAATATAACCCTAATTTTATATGAGGGAATTATATTGCGACTGTGTATTATTAATTTGAGTGGTAAAGAGAGAGGAGACTTTGTGAGAGCGCCCCTGAAGCTAAAAATAGATGAAAAACTGCCTTGTAAAATATTGTAATTTCGTAGTCAATCTAGGCCATTCATTAGGAGAATGATCTGATGGTAGAAGTTATATTAATTTAGGGCTTTTTGCCCTAGAATATAACCCTCAGTTTATATGAGGGAATTATATTGCGACTGTGTATTATTAATTTGAGTGATAAAGAGAGAGGAGACTTTCTGAGAGCGAAGAGGAAATTACAATAGACACGTTGTAGGTTGTATCTCTTAATTTTGCTGGATAATATAAAAGGAAAGACTGGTTGTTTCTCTGTGGACATAAGCCAAATTGGGTGAACCACGTATATCTGAGACTCTCTTGTATCTCTATTCTTGTTTATTATTATTTTTATTGTTTTATTATTATTATTATTATTGTTTTCATTTGTTCGTTTATTTTTAATTTTTATTTTAGTTTTTTCTAACTATCAATTTACTTTTCATTTATATATTTTTTGTTTGTATTTTTTGAGGTTGTATCTAATTAGATTGGTAAGGATTAATTATATTTTTATTATATGATTATAAAGATAGAATATTTAATTATTTGTTAATGAATAATTATTTGTTTTTGCAAGTTTTCTTAACGTTCAATTTTATTAATTTTTGATAACATTTTGTCCCTGATCGTCGCATATTTTTGTAGTATATATATTCATTTGTTTGGATAAGCACAATTGTCATTCTCATGATGATGAACTACACTTATTAGTTTGAAACACATCGTTTCCATAAATTCTAATGTGATTTTCTAGAAGAGTTTTATTGAAAATTAGCTATAGATCACAAAAAATACAATCTCAAATATTTTATGTGTTCCATTTCTTTGTGATTTAATTTTATAACATATCTACATGGATGACTTTACACCCTATAGAAGCTCTTTTCAAGAAGCTGTGACCAATCTTACTATAGTACTTCAAAGGTGTGAAGAGATGAATCTCACTTAGTCATGAGAAATGTCATTTTTTGATGAGTGAGGGGGTTGTCTCAGGACACTACCTATCCTCCAAGGGAATTGAGGTAGATCCTAGCAAAGTAGACATAATCAAATAATCCCCATTCCCTAAAAAAAGGACGTTAGAAGTTTCCCTCACCATGTAGGGTTCTATAGAAGATTCATCAAGGATTTTACCAAAATTGCTTCCCGCTTGTTCTGTCTACTAGCGAAGGAGTTAGCCTTTTGCTATTTAACCAAATGTTAAGAAGCCCTTGAAAGCATTAAGGAAAAACTTGCATCTACACTTTTCCTAGAAGGAATTGATTGGAATTTACCTTTTCATATTCACATTGATGTCCCAAAACAAGATATAGGTGTAGTACTTGGGAAACAAATTGTTAAGATTCCTTATGCAATCTATTTCATTATAAAAAAATTACATTGTGAATAATATATATATATATATATATATATATATATATATATATATATTGTTCATGCTGATATCACCAATAAAATTTCATTTTTGATTAGGAAAGTCATTTAGCATAGGTTTCATTGTCTTCTCAAATTAGTTCATGAAATTGATGAAATTTTGTGAATTTGTCCTAATCCTAAGTTTGAAGAGTCCCACTTGTCATTGTCATCATGGTAAAATCCATAAAAATCCATGAAAATCTATATGCATTGGTTTAAATTTTGGTTTTGGCCACCTGTCCATCTTTTCTTGAGTCCGTAGCGAAATTAACAGAAAACAGGCTGTTTTCTCTACGAACTCACCTGACCAGCCTGTAGCGAATCTGCTTGAATTATTCTGGAAAGCACTACAAAATCATGTTTTTATGCACTAATAAAGGAAAGGGTGAGGTTTAGAGTATTTAGAGGTTAGATTTCATTCTGAGGTCACGTGATCAGTTAGAAGAGTCATGCAACATGCGTAATCATAAGTGGTCAGTCATCATTTCTCTTGACCTCTCTAATTTGTCCTTATCCATCTCATATTCAAAATTTACATTTTAAATTCATATTTGAGAGCTCATTTCTATCATCTTTCCATAATACCTCTGAGTGTAGAAGTTGTATCATCTTCTGAAAAGTACAGTTTTGTCTGCAAGTACCTTGCTGTAAAATTATTTTCTTTACAGGTGTCATACCATCAAGGAGGCCAGCGCAGGGTTAAGAGAGATGGTCATGCAGAAGATGACTCATAAAGGGGGTTCATTTTTCAGATATGAGCTCATGGATATAAAATTTCTTAATGAGGATCCTAGCTTTGAAAAATCCTTCATCAGTGTTGGGTGCATAAGGTTCTTCTAGAAATTACAAGGTTTTCATGCCCAGGTTTCGAAGGAATTTGTAGTGAATTTTGTGGGCACTACATCAAAGGTTGGTGTGCTGATTTTTGAGGTGTCTATTGAAACAATTGCCCAAGCTACAAAGATTCCAAGGATGGGAGAAGAGTGGTTTAAAGAAACTAAGTTCAAATTTCAGAACTGTGATGAATTCATGAAACTTGAACACATTGGAGTAGCTATGACATCTGGGATCCCAAGGTGTTGCCTTAAAGAAATCTACTCCAAACTGATGCTTGTAATTAAAAAATACTTCACATGTGAAGGGAGGTTCCATATGATTTATTAGTATAATTTTAGGCTCTTTCTACATTTCACTGGTAAGCAACCTCTAAACCTTCCATTTTTCTTATTTAGAATCCTAGGCAGGATGTCAGACGAAGTTCAAGCTAGGCCATAAGGTAGTGAAACTTCAATTTTTCATCATGGATTAATCAAGCTAATGGTTTTGGAGGAATTGAATAAGCTAAATAGATACTGGGCCACATTCCGATTCCTTATTGGTTATGAAGTAGATGTATTATCACCTAAGAAGACACCTAAATAAAAAGCCATTCCTTCAAGCAAGAGTGACAAACCAATAGCTAAAACAAAGAGTTTAAATGAAGAGGAAATGGAGCCCATTTTAGAGCCCATGGATGTTGAAATAGAGCATGCACACGAAATATAATTTCCACAGCCCATACCTGCAAGTAGCAAGCCAAATCCCATCAAGAAGAGCCATGGAAGGATAACAAGGAGCCAAACACTGGGGAAAGGCAACCTTGAGGACATTCTTCATGCCATAGACATAAAATAATCAAGAAGAAAAAGAAGGGTCTTACTACCAAAAAACTTGACTTCTCAAGAGAAGATGCAGGGTTTATGTTCCTACCAAGAAAACCACTCATCAGGTTGCAATTTGCCAAAGGTGTCATGGCTAGTAAAAAGACTGAAGTGAAAGGCAAAGGCAAGCAACCAATGGCAAAGGAAATCATTGATTTGTCTCCAACAAAAGAAGAAATCATTGTGAAAGAAAAGGTAAAGAGAAAGTTGTTGAAAAAACTGAAGTGTAGTGTTTAAAGGAGCAGTTAAGAGAAGCCAGGGAGGAAGTTATTGAAACCAAGTTGGAATTGGAGGAAGTCAAGCTAGAAATAAAAATGGTGGGAGTTCAAAGAAAAGGTAAATGAGAAAATAAATCACTACGATGAGGCTTTGACCAATGCAAAGAAATTGTTGAAGAGGACCATTCCTCTACGCATGGTAATGAAACATACAAGAAAGAGGAATATTTGGTTGCAGGTAGAGAGAAAGAAACTTAAAAATCAAGGGAAAGAGCTGGAAGAGCAGATGGAGATGACACAATCAGAGATCAAGAGAAAATGTTTAGAAATAATAGTCATAGATGAACCAGTGGAGACTGAAGCCTTTGCTGCCAAAGGTGAAGCTTCTAAAGCTTGAAAAGTGGACAAATTACCTTTTTTTATTTTTGTATCATTTTAGATCATCACTTATAGAGCCATGGGAAAATTTTGAAGAATGAAATTAGAATTTTCAAGTCTGCTACCAATTAGGCAAGTTCATAGCGTATCTTAGGCTTGAAGCCCAGAAATCGCTACGAACTCGCTGTAGGTTTATTTTTGCTATGAATTACATGTGTTTTCATGAAGGAGGTAGGTAAAGGTTTGTGTCTAGTTATTTTGACTCATTAAACAACCTTATATCAACAAAGGGAGCATATATGTTGCAAAGATGATCTAAGTCAAAGTGCTACAAACTTTCGCTGCGGACTTGCCTAATGTCCCCTGTTTCTACAGCGAAGAAGTTTTTGGTGATTTTTCAAGTTTTGATGGTATTTTTAAGACAAGCCAACCACATGGAAAGGTTAGGGGTCATCAGGGGAATGTTTTGATGGAGACATGGTCTTTGAAAAATATTTTCAGTTTTCCATCTCATCATGGAGGCACTCATCAACCATTATGACACCACCTCCTAAAATTTAGGAAGACAGGTTTCCCGACTTAATGGGAGCAATTATGTTTTAGTCATGGTCAGTGCCACCTACGCACATGACCTTTCTTGATGTAAATATGAAGTCTTAAAGTTTGTTGATGTAATAAATAGGTTGTAAAGTCCTATTAGGTTTCCAAGTCCTAAAATTATTAGTTGTTAGTTTTATCTCCATGAATTTGCTTATGGTTAGATTAGGTGTCATAAGAGAGACTTGAAGATCCAACCTTGTTGATAGATCCAATGTAAAGATGCCTAAGCCTATTGCTAGGCATATTATCGAAGGAGAGAGGGTTGATTGATGTTTATTATAGACCTACTATTGTAATGAATTTTCATCAGTAATATACAATGACAACTTGCTTTTCTTCACCTGAGATTCATTTGATGTTCTCATGAGTATTTGTCTTATGTATTATGCAATTTTATCTTCAGTATTCTCATGTTTGATTACTTATAATTCATGTATTTCATGCTATAACTTCTTTCAAAAATTTAGACTGTTGTGTATCTTATCTTTTCATCAGAACATTATATGCCTTACCTTCCACAAGAGGAGTTCCCATGTCATTTAGTTCTTTACACTGACTTGATATGCCCAATGGTAGCGATTTATCCACATCTTTCACCCACATACAAACACACTTAAAACACTATTTAAAATTTATCCATCTATTCTACTTCATTTAGATAATATCATTCTATATCCTTGAGAGAGCCCTATGAGGCTGAAAAGGCTAATTTTTAGCTAAAAGTAGGGTTGAAAGAGTAACTCTAGGTTGACTGGCGAAGTAGCCCATTTGTACCAAATTAAAGATAACACATGTTCTGAATTAATTTAAACACTATATAACTAGTTACCAAGGCTTTATACATACTAACCATGTTGCCATTAAAAACGTGGTGAAAAAGCCTAATGTTAATGCTAGAATCATTAGATGGTGATTGTATTTGCAAAAAATTGACTTAACTGTCATTGCTAAAATTTTCATATGTGATTATTGACGAAAATTTTCTCAATAATTCAAATATGGATAGAAGCCTGAATTCAAAAAAAAGGAGAATGTTGTCGCAAATTTTTTTTAAGGCTAACTCTTCCTAGAAATGAAGGCATGGTAGATGATCACTTCCTTAATGAGAATCTCTTTTCCATATCCACATACCTCCCTAGTTTTATAACATAAAAAACGTTTTGGCTATAGGAAAACTCCCTAATTTTTCCTATAGGGATAGATGAAAAATAATTAAGCAAAGTGCCTCTTGTATATGTATTAAGGGATGCTTGTTCAAATTGGGGCCTAATCAGATCTCGAGAAGGCGTGTAAGGGAAAATTAATTATATGAAATTTTAGAAGCTTTCCATGATGGGCCTTGGGGAGGACATTTTTGTTGCCAGAAGAACAACCTAGAAGATCTTGCAAACTGGATACTTTTGGCCTACCCTTCACAAGGATTCTCATTGATACATTTATCAGTGTGATGAATACTAGAGGATGGGAAAATGTACTAGAATATATGAAATTTATTTATAGCCCCAAGAATCTTTTGAACCATTTAAGAAATGGGGGATAGAATTCATAAGACCCATCGATCCTCCAGTATGGAATCCTAAGGGAAATAATTACATATCAAGGAACCCATATCAATTTTTATTTTATCAAAATGATTATGGATCAACATAACATCCATCATAAGAAGAATACTCCATATCAACCCTAAGTCAATGGAAAAGTTGAAGTGACAAAAAAGGAATTAGAAAACATCCTGACAAAAGTAATCATCATGAGCATAAAAGGTTAGGTTGACAAGCTCACTTAAGCAACATGGGTCTACAACACTATCTGGAATACTACTTTAGGGTTTACCCCCTATCTATTGGTCTCTGGAAAGAAGGACATGATGCCCATTGAGTTTTAACTTGCCACTTTAAGGATAGCTTCATAGCCAGAAATGGATCTAAAAAATGCTCAGGAAGAAAGAAGACACCAAATGAATGATTAGAAGAACATAGGATGCAAGATCTTTTTCATATTGTGAAGGTCCAATTGCAAAGGAAAATATGGCATGAAAAAACTATTAGATCCAAGGACTTCAAGGAAGGTGATTAGGCCTTGATTTAATGCTCCAAATTTAAAGATTTCAAGGGCAAGTTCATGACCAAATGGTTAGGACTATACTTAGTGCAGAAATGTCACAACAATGGCTCTATGCAAATCAATATTATTGATGAAGAACAAATCCCCTCTAGTAGTCAATAGTTTGAGGCTTAAGGTCTACAAGAGACATTTGTCAAGAGAGGAATTCATCCACACCATCAAGCAATAGGATTTGAATGTGGTTGAGAGTATAAATACTCCCATACCATCTACTAAATATATTAAAATAAGGAAAGAGAGAAGGGGAATATAAAAAAATTACGAGATGAAAACTTCTTAGGCACCTAAGACAAACTTTGGAATTAAAAAAATTTACGAGGCAATTTCTAAGTTTGAAATAAAACCCCTACTGGGAAAACCTTTACGGGCTTGTTAGGGCAAGACAATGGTGAAAACTAGAGATGGAACCATTGCCATGTTTGTAAAAAAAAAGGAAGAAGAAGAGAGAAAAAGAAAAAAAATCAAAGGTTTTCAAATTAACATCTCTTTTCTCTATGTAGATGTCCAAGGCCCACCTGCATCTAAGGAAAAGAACCATTATATCGGGTCATCAAGCTACAGGAGGAAAGTTGTAGAATTTTTTGTACAATGGGTAGTTGGACCTATCATTCCTATCCACAATATTTTTTTCTATATTTGTCACTATTTCTTAAAAACAACATTTTGTCCCCAGTTTTACCTTTCACTCCTTCTTCATCAACAATAAACACCACTTTCCACTTTTAGGCTCACTTTTTTTGACAGGCTCCTATAAGAAAGTAGAAGGAAATCCTGTAATATTTGCACGACTACCTAACATCCATCAACAAGCCACAAACTTAACAACATTTTTCTCTTTGACTTGAAACTCTCAAGGAATAAATCCCTATAAGAAAGATCAACCATAAAAAAGAAAATAAAGTCAACTTGCAACTTCTACAAGATACTTTATTATTCTACAGGATCCCATGTACACAGAATTTCACAGCACCCCCTTCAATCCACTATCAAAGACACCAAAAACTGGTTTAGAAACATCGACCAATACTCATGTATGGATTTTTAAGCCGCAATTCTCATATGGTTTACATGTATATTATAATTTGCATAATGTCAAGGTTAGACACCTAAGGTTATGTTAGAAACAAAGAGTAAAACTGCAGAAAAAAAAATCTAAAACATATCACATGTGTGAAGATGGAAGTAGTCCTATTAGGCAGAAGACATCAACAAATATCCTCCATACATGTGAATGATCACAAGATAAGGTGGTCATGTTTGAAGTTAGGTGGTAGTTGTCTACCAGACATTGAAATGATCACCACTGCATGCTAACATCTCATCACATTCAGAATAAACTAACGAGGAGGAGTTATAATCCATATTTAAGGAGAAAAAATCTAATAGTTATTCACTACTACTCTATTATATCATTTTCACTCCAATATAGGGTTTCTATAGGAGCTACACCGGTTTCTATAAGATCTTCCCTTGAATCCTACAATAACAATAATCACAAACTTAAACAACTGCAATTAGACATGTTTGGCATTGTTTCACTTTTATTTTTTACTAAGCATTATTTCTTCTTTGAAAATTTCTATGGAATTCACTTCAAGTTTTTCAACCATCACCCAAAATAGGCCTAAATAAACATAGAAACCTATAAAAAAAGGAATGGGGGTTTGGTTCAACTATAGGGAACCCTTTGAAACTATTCGGATTAATCAAAATCACGGGGTGTAGAATATATTCTAAAGAAGCTAGTGGATGGTATTCTTTGAGAAATTGAGAGAATAAATGATGAGGTGGCTATAGAGTTTGCCCTGAATTTTCATAACCTTATAGGACAGGAGTATGTCACAACGTTAAACATTGTAGGGGGAAGTTGGACATACTGTAAAACAATTTTTCAAAACTGTAGCATGGAGGAAAAAGTTAAATTGTGTTAGTTTTACTTACATAATATGGTATTGCATGATTACCCAACATGGGATCCAAACCTCCACGTGGGAGATGTCCAACTTCTAGCCTTTTCTTCTTAGCTAAGAAATGAATAAATAAGGGTTGAGGAAGTAAAGAAAGCATTGGAAGAGGATATTACCACCCCATTAGGGACAAAATCAGAAGTACCAAACCCCTTGACTATCATTACAACTGACAACATCCTCAGGGAAGACCAATGAGTGGCCCTAATTTGGAAACAAAGACACGAGGAGGCTATCCTACACTTTGAAGACATGGTCATACTGTTAGGTGATGAATCCATACACGTATAACAAAGGATATGGAATTCTCTTCCATACAACCTACATTTGAGGTAAGTTCACACGCTCACCAGGTTGTGTAATTCTATAGCTAGAACCCTACTTTGGAAGCAAATAATGCATAGAGTGTGGATATAATGGATTAGACTAAATTTTAAGCCCCCATTATCATTAAGGATTACATAACACACTATTAAGGAATAATAATTAAGGGAATGGAAGGAGATAGAAAATGCTGTTGGGTTTTATCTACCAAAATAACTACCTAAGTTTGTAGGATGGGATACCAGACAAGTTTCTAAGGAGATAAGGGGGAAACAACTTAAAGATCAAGAAGTTTGGAAAAGGAAAATTTTCCTAGGGATGGGAAAACATATAAGAAAAGGGGTACGAAGGTCCCTTTAATTGTACGTCTAAAGGCCCATCTATAACCTCTGTCACTTAGGAATGCATGTACTTCCTACTTTGATTACTCCGCATTTTGTTAATTTACAGGTCATTCCTTATGTTGAAATTTGTGCCTAAAGAATTTAGCCATAATGATTTTTGTGACCTTTAGTAGCCTTATAATCTTAATGTGGATAGGTTTTTAAAGACCAATGAGTTCTGTTAGTATCCCGCTAGCAACCTACCATGAAGTATGGGCCTTATCCGCTTGGATGTCAATATCTAACTATAGGATCACTAGAAAATCAAAGCTATTAGTAGTTTAAGGCAAGGTGGTTTTGTAGAAAGCCCTATGGGCACAATCACCATAATTTCAGATATCTTTTGAGGGAAACACAACCCTGATATTGAGAAGGTTACTCCCTCATATTTTGTATAAAAATGAGAGCTCAAACCAGGAGAAAGACTATTTAGGTGTGAAGAAAAGAATATTGTTACTTTGCAAATTTTCCAGCTTCTACATTTCCATTTTTTGTAATGTCAGTTTGTTATTAATGAAAGGAAAAATAATTTTGCCAAGTTTCCTAAGTTAATTTTGCTTTAGGTTCCTAAGCACCTTGGGGAGGGCTCACCCACAAGCACGCTGGAACACATTGTACTTTATGTACCTTATTTCCACATGTTTATTCAAGCTGTTATAAATTATGTTTGTCGTGTAGTGATATTGACATAATTTCATATTCTTATAAATGCCCGTAGAAAGAATTTCTTATTTATTGAGTGCTGATCTTAGTTTCTATAAGCTATTGTTAGTATCACATGTTTGATTTCACATTTCCTTTCTTTATTTGATGCATTTATATCATCTATGGGGTTTTTTCATAGAATTATAGGACTTCCTGTAGAAATATAGGGTTTCTTGTAGAACAAACTCAAGAGCATTGCTTTTTTATTTTATCCTTAGGATCTCATATTGGTTATTTATAGAAAATCTCGGTTAGTCAATCTAGTATGATTAAGTGGATGAGGAGGGACAAAGAAATAAGTCGTTACAACTACGATATAATTTGCATGATTTTGTTGATTGGATTGCTTTACTTTGTTTGCAACATTAGTGTAAAATCATTTTCTTGCAACATAGAGTAGTTTCTTGAATGCTACTAGTGTAGTTGAATTCCTACAGCTTTACTTTCCAACACTTTTATTTTTGCATCTATGTTTTCCTTGATTTATTGCAACTTTATTTTTTGTACCTAGATGCTTGAATATTCACCTCCCATCAGGCTAGGCCAGATAAAGTAACAACTCATTAACAATACCACTTTGTTCTCATTATTAAGAAAGTCAAAGATTGCATAGGGTAGCGTGCATTAAAATAAAGAAAAAAATTTGTAAATTGCATATATAATGCGTGGTACCTATTAAGTTTGCACTAACCCCTGGTTGATATATTAAAGTCTATACCCTCATGGATATAACATTATTACTGAAATACTAAGGGCCATCATGTTGAAGCCCCTCCCAATACATCTTTCTAGTAAAAATAAACTTTATTTTTAAAACATATCCCCTATTTTTACTAATTACCCCTTTTTATACCCCAAATAACTATAATTCCTTGCTACCTCACACCCCCCTACACTCCCTCCCAAAAACCTACAATTTATTGACTCTATTTTTAATAATTAAAATTCCCCTTTATGAATGATTGTGATAAGATATTGGTCAACAAGGTGCCCCTGTGCTATCCAAAAATGAAGCATGTTCTACCCAAAAATAAGCTCATTATTTCCCTTAATCTCTCCATTATGGGCTATCCCTGAGCTAAGGCTATGAGTCCACAAGGATGAATTATCCTATGGTTGGCTTCAATCTTCTCACATAGCCCAATTCCAAAAAAATTCATAATATGTTAACTCTTATGGCTATCACAATTCCACTAGCTCTCTTTCCCCTTCAATCCACACAAGTCAAGGAATGACATCTTTTTCTCTATCACGTAGTCCCTCAAGCCACCCCACTTCTCTTCAGAGCTCGAATAGTGAATGGTTAGGAAATATCGCTTCTAGGGACTTAAGGGATTCTCATATGTAAGTTAATTTTTCCAATGAAAATCATTTCCCTTTTACAAGATCACAATTTCCACATGGTTTTTGTTTTCCATGGGTTCTATTACAACCATTGTGAAATAACTTAGGCTCTTAGATAAATTTTCCACTGGAATGATTGACCATTTTCCCTTGATGTGCCTAAAAACTTTGGAATATATTTTCATCTTAATAATACACCACATATATTCCTCAGAAGCCCAAATATATTTGTGAAAAGCTAATCCCAATGTTGATACGACTTAGTATAATACCAGCCTAGATCCATCTTAACTATGGATCTATTAAGCACCGAGAGGGATCAAATATCTTGAGGTGAAAACTTATTTTTGAGTGCAAAACTTGAGGAAAGTTTTTTACTTCGAGAGATTTGATATCTCTTGGAAATTGATAGATCCAGAGTTAGGATAGATCTAGGTTGGTTTCAATTGTGTGCAACCACACAAATTTTTTCTAACACATGATTAATCTAATCATTATAAATATGTTCACTATGTTTAAATATTAATTTGATGGGTTCCTTCTCCTCTACATCTTATCCACATTAGGCCTATACTTATATTAAATATCTAAATTCCAACATATGATCCCTCACACAAATGAAATATTTGAACTTGAGCTAATTGATAAATCCTACCATCAAATTTTCGACATGCAATATTCATATCAATGAGAGTTACAGGTTAATCTTAGGCATAAATATATTTTAAACATATTTTTTCATAAGGTTTCCTTTTGTATCTTGTACTATGCATGAATTGGTTGAATATTTATTTCTTTGTCGATATGCTCTGTGTTATTCATCTTTTTGTTACCTCTACTCTTCATGCTATTATATTGTTACCCCCTCTAACTTTTTTTGTCGACTTCCTCTTCATTGTGCATTTTCTTGTATTCTTTACTCTTGACATTATTTAGTTGTGCCCTTCTTTCTCGATATGCTCTTTGATATATATTTTGTCATTCAAAATTTTCCTTCATTTTTGTTGTTGTTGTTTTTCAATAATTGTCATTTGTTGTGACTATCTTTTTTGGTTTTCTCTTTGATTCTCCCTTTATTATTGACACTCCTCGGTATTACCATTTCTTATGGATTTCTCTATTGACTTGCTCCTTTTTTTTTTCATTTCTATTTAAGATAGATATAGAATAATGATTAAGATGGATATTTAATATGGGCCTGCGCCAATGATTCTCGTAACACAAAATGTTAGAAAATTAAATATTACAGAGCAATTCAACACATAAAATATGCGAAAATACAAGCACAAAAAACACATAAAACCAGAGAGACACAAATATACGTGGTTCACCCATTTTGGGCTACATCCACCCCGAACAGCCAGTCCTTCCTTTCTATTATCCAGCAAAATGAAGAGACAAAACCTACAGCAGATCCGCTGTAATATCCTCTGTTCTCTCACACAATCTCCCTCTCTGTTTCTCGCTCCGAGAATACACATACAATACACAGCCGCAATACAATACCCTCATAAAAGCGAGGGGTTGCCTTCTAGGGAAAAAAACCCTAAACTAAACATAACTTCTACCGTTAGATCATTTGCCTAATGAATGGCCCAGATTGACTAGAAATTACTATACTTTTACAAGGCAATTTTATACAGACCGCTTTTAGTTTTGAGGGCGCTTACCCCTCGAAACCCCCGCTGTGTAAATCACTAAAGTTGCTGCCACCCCTCCCCTGACCCCCACGGAAGTACACTTACGAACGCGTCGTCGGCCGGCACATGAGATTGATTGCCATATACGCTTTATACAAAATAAAACAAGATGAATGCTCCACACCCAACAATCTCCCACTTGGAGACTGATTGTAGCAACTCCACTGCTACTTCATTTGTTGGACAATGACTCCTCTATGGACCTGGTTGTTTCTCATCTTCATCGTCATCCTTGAAGACCAATTGAAACTGAGCATATTCTCAGTTTCTCCCTGGTTACAACTACATACATTCACAGGATTTTGCTAGTATTCTTTCCATCTTCAACTCTCCATCTTCTAATACTGACTGTATGAAATGGTACTTGAGATGTATGTGTTTAGTCCTGGAATGAAATGCTGAGTTCTTTGCAAGATGAATGGCACTTTGGCTATCACTATATAGCGTGCCCATATCATGCTTCTTACCTAATTCACCCATAAACCTTTGTAACTAAATCATTTCTTTACTAGCCTCTGTAGCAGCAACATAGTCTGCTTCTGTTGTTGAAAGTGCAACAACACTTTGGATTTTTGAAACCCAACTGACAGCTGTTCCACCTACAGTAAATACATATCCTGTAGTGCTCCTCCTGTTATCTCTGTCACCTGCCATATCTGCATCAACATATCCCTATAGAGCAATGTTTGAACCACCAAAGCATAATGTTTGATTTGTGGTACCTCTCAAATATCTGAGAATCCATTTTACTGCCATCCAATGTTCTTTTCCTGGATTATTCATGTACCTGCTTACAACTCCCACTGCATGTGCAATATCAGGCCTTGTGCAGACCATTGCATACATTAAGCTTCCAATTGCTGATGCATATGGAACTTTATACATATAATCCATGTCTTCTTGGGTCTTTGGGCACATCTCCTTACTAAGTTTGAAATGGCTAGCAAAAGGTGTACTAACTGGTTTTGCATTGTGCATATTAAATCTTTTCAACACCTTTTGTATGTACTCATTCTGAGATAGTGTTAATTTTCGATTTTTCCTATCTCTGGTTATTCTCATACCAAGGATCTGTTTTGCAGCTCCCAAATCCTTCATTGCAAATGAATTTGCCAATTTTTTTTTGAGCACATTTATTTCCTGCATGTTAGACTCTGAAACAAGCATGTCATCTACATACAATAATAATATAATATAGCTGCCATCATTTTGCTTTTTCAGATAAACACAATGATCAGAGTGACATCTAGTATAACCTTGTTTAGACATAAACTTGTCAAATTTTAGATACCACTACCTTGGAGCCTGTTTTAAGCCATACAAGCTCTTCTTTAACCTGCACACCAATTTTTCTTTCCCTTTTACCTCATATCCTTCTGGTTGCTGCATGTATATCTCTTCCTCCAAATCTCCATGGAGAAATGCCGTCTTTACATCTAACTGTTCAAGATGTAAATCTTCCGCTGCTACAAGACTTAAGATAGTTCTGATTGAAGTCATCTTAACAACAGGAGAAAATATTTCATCAAAATCAATACCTTTCTTCTGTGCAAACCCCTTCACCACAAGTCTAGCTTTGTACCTCTGTTTTCCTCCATCTTCTTCCTTAAGCCTGTAAACCCATTTATTCTGCAATGTAGTTTTACCTGCAGGCAACCTGACTAAGTCCCAAGTCTGGTTATGCATTAAGGAGTCCATTTCTTCTTCCATGGCTAGCTCCCACTTCTTCCTGCTTTCAACCTGCATTGCTTCTTCATAACATTCAGGTTCACCAGAATCAGTCAACAATAAATAATATAATGAAGGAGAGTATCATTCAGGGGGTCTACTTATCCTTGTAGATCTTCTAACACCACTTTCAGGTGTTTGAGGTGCCTGTTGCTGTTGTGGTGGTTGCTGTTGCTGTGGTTGTTGATTATTATTATTTTCAGGCACCTTTACTTTTTCAGTTATCTCATCAAGAACCGTGTATTCTTTGCTTTCTTTTTCCTGTTTCTTTTCCTGCAGCTAATTCTTATACAAGACCTTTTCATTGAATATTACATCTCTGCTCCTAATGATTTTGTGATTTTCATAATCATATAAGCGATAACCAAAATCATTAGCACCATATCCAATAAAGGTACATTTCTTTGATTTTGCCTCAAGCTTTGTTCTTTTTTCTTTATTAATATGGACAAAGGCCTCACAACCAAAAGGCTTTAAAAAAGAGTAGTTTACCTTTTTACCTGTCCATGCTTCCTCTGGAATACCACCATCCAAGGAACTTAAAGGCCCTCTGTTTATTAGATAAACAACAGTATCTACAGCATCTGCCCAAAATTGTAAAGGCAATCCTGCATGCAATCTCATGCACCTTGCACGCTCCATGATTGTTCTGTTCATCCTTTCTGACACACCATTTTCTTGTGGTATTCTTGGAACTGTCTTCTCTCTACGAATTCCATGCTCTGAACAGTACCTATCAAACTCTTTTCTGCAATATTCACCTCCATTGTCTGATCTAAGACACTTCAACTTCTTTCCTGTCTCAATCTCAACCAAAGCTTTCCATTTCTTGAAAGTATCAAATACATCAGATTTATTCCGAATACAATAAATCCATGTTTTTCTAGTTGCATCATCAATAAAAGTAACATAATAACGAGAGCCACCGAGAGATGATACCTGAGCAGGTCCCCATACATCTGTATGCACAAGCTCCAATTTTTTTCTCTTCTTTTCTTTCCCAACTCTGAGAAATCTGACTCTCTTTTGTTTTCCATAAATGCAATTTTCACAGAAATCCAAATCAACATTCTTCAAACCTGGCAACAAATTTCTCGAGTGAAGAATCTTCATCCCCTTCTCACTCATGTGTTCGAGCCTATGATGCCATAATGCTGCATCTGCTCCTTTGGAAGTTAAAGCATTAACAGAGTTAGAAATACCATTGCATAAATACAATGTACCAACCTTTTCTCCTTTTGCTATTACCAGGGCTCCTTTGGTGACCTTCCAAGCTTTATCCGTGAAAGTTGTCACACAACCTTCAAAGCCTAACTGCCCTATTGAAATTAGATTTTTCTTTAGATCTGGAACATGCCTTACCTCCTTTAGTAGCCATTGGTTTCCATTCTGCTATTTTACAAGAACCTTACCCATTCCAACAATTTTACAGGGTTTATCATCACCCAAACGAACTTGTCCAAAATCTCCTTGAACATAGTCATGAAAATATTTCTTATCAGGTGTGGCATGGAATGAAGCCCCTGAATCTACAACCCAAGAATCAGTAACATTTTCGAAAGAAAGAATCAAAGCATCTTGTAACACATCACCGTCACATTTGCTTCATGATTGTTTTATTGCTTTGTATCTCCTTCTTTTCCCTTCCGAGATCTACAGTCTTTCTTTAGGTGTCCTTTCTTTCCGCATTTCCAGCACACTATCCCCGATCTAGACTTGGATCTACCTTTTCTTGATTTACTGCGATATCCTGAGCTCTTTCCTCTTTCCATTCTCCTTCCCCTAAACTCTACACTCAAAGCATTACCCGATGTCTCACCGGAGCTTTTCTGTTGCATTTCCTTGCTAAGGATAGCACTGACAACATCATCAAACTTTAAAGTACTAGATCCATAGACAGAGTTACTAATGGCCATAACTAAACCATTCCAGCTTTCTGGCAATGAGCAAAAAAGTAACAGAGCTCTAACTTCATCATCAAAGTTTACCCCTAGAGAACTTAACTGACTGGTAACTGTATTAAATCATTTAAATGGTCTGCAATAGATCCACCTTCCGACATCTTCATATTAAATAGTCGTTTCATAAGAAATACCTTGTTTGAGGCCGAGGGTTTTTCATATAGTTTTTCCAATGTCTGCATCAAACCCTCTGTTGTTGTTTCCTTTGAAATATTGAAGGTGACTGATGCCGCAAGGCACAACCATACTGTTCCGAGTGCCTTTTTATCGAGAATGTTCCATTCCGCGTCTGTCATGGCTGCTGACTTCTTTGTTTTTCCGCTCAATGGTAGGTACAGATATTTCTGATACAGATAATCTTCCATCTGCATCTTCCACATCGGGAAGTTTTGGCCATTAAATTTCTCGACCCTAAACTTACCATCTTCTGCCATTGCTCCCACTCGAACCAGGAACCTTTCTTTCTTGCGAGTTTATCAGCCAAATATACCTTTCGGCTCTGATACCAATTGTTAGAAAATTAAATATTACAGAGCAATGCAACACATAAAATATGCGAAAATACAAGCACACAAAACACATAAAACCAGAGAGACACAGATATACGTGGTTCACCTAGTTTGGGCTACATCCACCCTGAACAGCCAGTCCTTCCTTTCTATTATCCAGCAAAATGAAGAGACAAAACCTACAGCAGATTTGCTGTAATATCCTCTGTTCTCTCACACAGTCTCCCTCTTTTTTTCTCGCTCTGAGAGTACACATAGAATACACAACCGCAATAAAATACCCTCATAAAAGCGAGGGGTTGCCTTCTAGGGCAAAAAACCCTAAACTAAACATAACTTCTATCGTCAGATCATTTGCCTAATGAACGGCCCAGATTGAATAGAAATTACTATACTTTTACAAGGCAATTTTACATTTGTTTTTAGCTTCGGGGGCGCTGCCCCTGAAACCCCCCGCTAGGGGGGGGGGGGGGCAGCAATTAATTTACGGGTGGCGTTTCCACCCCATTTAAGGTACATGGGTCCAATGCTGTGATACAAAGTAAAGAAGATAATTAGGCTCCACACCCAACACAAAAATCAATGCACTTTGTAAATAATTACTTTGTGCATATACTGGAATCAATGCACACTATCAATCTAATTACTTTGAAATCAATGCAGATCGTTCATCTAGCTACATCGATTTATAAATTAACATCTACAATGAAATAAATGCATCTAGAAATCATCATCTACACCGAAATTAATGTATCAAGTGAAATCAATCAAATAATATTAGAAATCAACATCTACATTGAATTCAATGCATCTATTTTAGTAAAAAAACAAAATATTAATGTCAAAATAATAACAAATTGATTTATGACGTTATATATTTCTTCACTCCTTCTATTTAGGGGAATTTCAACAATTTTTAGTATCTTGTTTTTTATATGATTTTGAGACTTTGATGGATTTATAAATTCAACTTCTTTTACCTTTTGCAAACACCTTATTTCCCCTTTCTCTATGGTTAATAATTTTCAATAATATAATATATCGTATAATATTAAACGTAATATTGGAGAATCACTCTCTTTGAGAAAATTGAAAATCAGATTGATCTAGAGAGAGTGGCATTCAAATCTAGGGTTTTGTTCAAAGAATGGGTTTGTGAGGGTCTGGCTAGTGCCACTTATAACCTTGAGGATGTAGAGAATTGCAAGCACACATAGATTTTCTTTACTAGTTGGTATGGGAGCGATGGGTTTCTTTGTTCTCGTTGTTTTGCTTGTTGGTGGCACAGGGTGTTTTCATGCATGGCTTGCTTGTTGCTTTCCAAAAGTTTTGGATTTTATTTGGAGTTCTTAGCTAGCATTGTGGTGGTTTTTTGTGCATCTATGTGGGGATCCTTTATAGCATGCTCCACTTTTATGCTCTCTATTGGTAGTGTGGAGGGGGGTCATCAGCTCTAGTGTGGGTGGTATTTTGTTGGATCCACCCAGGAATACCTCCTCTCTTTTGTGCTTTATGTTTTGCTTGAACCCTTGCATGATTTTGCGCTGAATTTTGTAGATTTAGTCCCCTACACTTGGCTATTTTAGTTCACATGTTTAGATCCTCGATTTTTCACCTTCCAATGTCTATAGGTCAGAGTGAATCTTATTGATAAAACCCCTTTTTCCTCTCTGTCGAGGTTGGACGAAGGGTTGGAATAATTGGAACACATGGAGGACTTTAAAAATTTAATTATCTTAGAGGGAATTCATTCCTTATTTTGGATTTTGGATATGAATATGTGGCAGATATAAAGAAAATTATAGAGAATCAATTTGTATTTTATATAGCCATGCGACATCTTCTTCATGAGGGGAAGAAATTGCAATATTTTTCCCAGTTGCAGGACTATGAAATCTCAAGAAACTCCACCATCGTCTTGATTTTGAGGCTGCATGGAGGTGCTTTGAGATCCAGGAGCCCAAAAGGTTTAATATATTACAAGGAAGCGACATGGGGTAAGGGGCCCACAATAATGGACCAACCATAGTACAATCCAAGACCATATATTGTTGAACAATTGGAACAAATTCCTACTTTGGAGGTAAACTTAAATGAGGTAAATATCCTTTTTTCTATTCTTCAATATAGGGTTGTGATATGTAGATTTAATGGGTTTTGGACTAGATATGAAGCTTTGTATCAATGGGTCTTCTTGACATGGACCAAAAATTATGATTTATACTTGTGTTCAAAGGGTTTTTTTCATTGTTTAGTTTGATACCTAGGAAGATTGGGAGAAAGTATTGAAATAAGGGCATTGGTTCTAAGGAAGAGCATGACTCTTCATCACCCCTCGATTCCTAGATTTTGATTCGTCAACAATGATGTTATCAAATATGCCGGTATGGGTGAGGTTGCCAAACCTTCCTCTCCATGTTTGGCATCAAAAGGTACTTAAGGATATTGGGAATTCTTTGGGGTCATTTCAAAAAATGGATGTTGAAATAATGGAGAAAGGGTTATTCACATTTTCCTGAATATGTGTAGAAATAAATCTAAACAAAGGTCTACCAGACCATATTTTGTAGAAACATAAATCTTTATAATGGGTCTAAATTTTGGACTATGAAATATGGCATTTAGATGTCGCAGATGTTACCAAACAAGGCATTTGTAGGATACATGTCCACAGGTGAAAATCCCCCCCAAAAAGAAAAAGGGACAGATTCGTAAAAGAAAAGGTTGGCATCCTTTTGACCATTTTTTTTCAAACAAAGAAGGTGAGGAAATCAAAGAGAATCCATCACAACAAGATGACGTGAGTACCGAGGTTCAGGATGGACATGTATCCCACATGCATAATGGTACATAAAAATAAATGATCTATGAAGCAGAAAAACCTCGAACTGTGGCACACAAAGTGGATGCAATGGTGGGCACAAAGAGAGTCCATGTATTAGAAAGTTTGGATTTAGACAAAGAACCCCTACTAGTGGTGATTGTAAGTGAACTGAAAATGGTACTTGTTGACCCCCCTTTAGGGGGATGGAAAAATCTCTAGAGAAATAAAGGAAAGAAAGAGAAGTTAAGTGATTTTTATAACACTTAAATTCTCATGTGTACTTTATTATTTTTGTTTTTTATGCTGTCCAGCCAAGAGGCTTCTCATGCTAAATTCTCTTACGATTTGCTAAATGTAATGTTGTTCCTTTGTTAAAAGTTGCAATGAAATATTTGTTCCCTTGAATTTATCCTAGGTCTACCTCACCCTCCTTATTCTATATCTATTCCACATCCCCTTCTATGCGATGCCTCTTATATCCTAATTAGACTTCTTGAAGACTTAATGTATTGCTTACATGACTGAACATGGATCTCCCTTAACGTGGCATCACATGAGAATCGTTGCCATGCATATGTTTCTCCCTTCACCTCGTATGCTTGTTATTATTGTATTCATCTGCCCTGACCTTGGAATCGACCTCTTCTCAAAATCATGATGGCTCTCTTCAGAAGGTGTACTGAAAAATTTAATGATAGACTGATGTGGATCGTGTGGATATATATGATAATTGGTGATAAATTTGACTCTCGTATAGCTCCTGCACCATTCATGATTAAGTATGTTTCTTGGATTGATCCACCACCTTTGTGTCCCATTAATTTGGTAGTTTCCCTGTCTCTAGAATCCACTGTGGCATCCATGCATTCAACTTTTAGTCAGCTCTGCGAAGAGCTCCACTTCAGGTTTTAGTCACTTATCCTTTGGATAGCGTATTTGTGGGATTGACACTCCAACTCATGGGAAATTTGGAAAAATTGGCTCTTTGGTTCTCAAACCACTATGATAGTGCCTAGGCTCCCCTTGTTGAGATTCAACAAGCAAATTTCAGCATCCATGCCTAGTGCATTAAGCACCTACACTAGGGTGGGGCCCACAGGGTTATATTTTGTGCATGTCTATTTTAGTTATCCCTTAATTAAGATGGACAATAAACTGTAATCTAAATCTAAAAACAACTTGTAATATTTAACTGAGTGTGATAAAATTAACTAGCTAATGAATTTTGAGTTGAGGGTAGTTGGTGAGGCATGTAGACTAATTATAGTTGTAACAAAGTTCGAAGTGCAGTGGTGTAATAGTTAGTGCAAATTGTAAATAGTAGAACTCAGTTAAGTGAGTTAAACTCAGTTGTGCTAGTTGTAACTATTATATACACTAGTGAGAGATCAAGTGAATTAAATATTAATTAATTCACAATCAGTGATCTCACATGCAACTGCTGATTTACTATTATTAGTTGCATGCATGTCAGTTCTAGTGGAGACCCAGTTGAGATATAGGTGAAAGGGATGTTGACTATCAGCTGTAGGATATTGGGTTGCACCCACGCATCCATACACTCATTGGATTTCCCATGATACTCAACGCAATTAGAGAAGGAAATATCTCCTATTCTTTAGGGATTGCATTCCTCATGAATTGTGTGAGCAAGGCAGGATGTCAAGAGGCTGGAAATTGACTAAGTATTGGTCAGTTTTATGTGAGGACAGTGTGAGACAGGTCGTTGAGTGCTGGAGACTCTTGTGAGAAGAGAAGGAATTGTATTTTTTCATGTATCCATGCTGAATATACAATAGAAGATAGTGGGGTTTTGAGAAGCAAGCTTTCCCCGAGAAATTATCTGTGTTGTGGTTTGATTTGATTATTTCTTTGCTTATTGTAATTGGCGATTGTGTTTAATTTCCTCAAGTAATTTGTAGAAGCAATTCAATATTTAGCTTTAGTACATTGTTAGATTGGATTTAATCCAAGATATACATGCTTGTTGTATAATTTATACATGGTATCAGAGCTCAGGAAATTACTGCAGTAAAGAAGAATATGAGTTTGTGACTGAATAGAATTTGAATTTGTAGAAAAACTTTCTTGGTGCGACAACCGATTCAGGATCACAATGGCCTTCAATGGATTGAGATTGGAGTATGCACTCAAGGGCAGCCTTAACGATATTTCTTGGAAAGACAATATGGAGGTAGTACTCGAAGACAATGGATTGAAGGAATTCATCGACAATGGCATTCCTAAACCCACTGTGATAGATGTTGCAAATCTTGATGCATGTCAAAAGAAAGTGGAAAAGGCGAGGAGTATCCTACTGGAGGGAGTACGAGACCACATTCTCTCAAGCCTCCATGGGAAAGCCACAACATATGCAATGTAGAAGGCTTTGACGGATCTATTTCAGAGCAGCAACGACCATAGGAAATTGGCGCTCAAAGATAAATTCAGGAAGATAAAGATGGAAACAGGCGACACCATTCCAAATCCAAGTCCAAAAATGGAAAGAAGCAGGGCATGTCCAAGGTGAAGTGTTTTCACTATCACAAGTATGGGAATTATGCCAAAAATTGTCCACAAAAGTAGAAGAACAAGAAGGCTGCTGGATCTGCAGCTGGAGAGGCCTTGGAATCACAATTT